>VWZO01013725.1:267701-323553 GCA_013396975.1 Bucco capensis | reverse complement strand
CTAAGAGGTTAAACCTTTGTCCTAAGGACTTGGCTGCCAGCGTCCAAGCTTGCTAGGCCCTGGCAGATGAACCTTAGGACTAAAGGGTGGGTCCAGCTCTGCGCATGCTGTGTCTCACCTAAAAAAAAAAATCCCTAGCGCAGGCTCGAGGGTGCTATCTGCTAGCCTCTTTTTATCAGCGCGCTTGGAAAAGGCGCTGATGAGGAGCGTGGATGGAGCCCTCCCTGGATCTTCATTCGCGAAGCCTAGCCATACATACATACAGGAGAAAAGGCAGAGGAGAGAGGTAAAAATGGCAGTTTTCAATTAGTCATGTTGAAATTCAGTATGGAAAAACCCCTGTATTTATGTAGTCTTGTTTTTAAAGAAGACAATAGAGTATTTTGTATTTATTCTTATATTATTTTGTGATAGTGCTAGATATCTCATGCCAAAGCTTTGTGTTGGAACAATCAGTTGCATTGACTTTTCCTCTCTGTTGGTTGAATGCTCTAGTGTCTGTATTATCCTGTTTTGCAAGCATATGAATTTTCACTTGTATGAAATTACTTTTTCACTTACTGACTGGCTGAAGTTCAGTGTTTAGCTATGTGAATGATTTTACTAGTGCAACATTTGAAAATTTTCACAATGCCAATGTTAAAACTGGCAGGTAGGAATTAAGGAGGTGTCAGGAATTGCTTTAACGATGTTCTCATGTGATGGGTAACCACAAATTCAGCAAAGAGGCTGTGTTGCATGCCCCTTTCCTGGGATGAAAGCCATTTGGCATGTTGAATTGTGCTTGGTGACAGAGGCTTAAATCAAGAATTTATGTTCTCACTGGAGCATTGTTCTTTAATACTGGATTCATAAAAATCTCTGTGGATGCATGGTTGTTGAATACTGTGAATTCAAATGACACTTTTCAAATACAGATCTGTTTATATTTTATGTAATGAACTATATGCAATTTATTCTTATTTTAATACAGTTGGTAGTAGCACTGACTCATTTTCAGAACCAGAAGTAATCTTTGTAAGCAGTCAGCAAGAGAAATTAGATTTGAGCCATGCTTGTAAAGTTCTTTTGTTGGAAAAATAATTTTCTATTTGAAAAATTGCATGACTGTAGCAACAGTCTTGGTGTTTAAGTAATTGGGGCATGTGAGATTTTAAATACAAAACAGAACTGTGTTTTTATTTTTAAGCATCATACTGCTGTATAGTAAATGGCCTGCTCTTTTTTTTTTTTTAACAGTAAAGGACCTCCCTCTTCCCAGATTTGTTGTGTCAAAGAATGAACAGGAATCAAGACACACAGCCTTGTATTCTTCAGATGCTGATAACCCAGCTTCATATTCGGGTGTGATTCCTCCTCCACCTGGCAGGATACAAGTCAAAAAAGGCTCTGTGAGCCATGATGCAGTTCAGCAGCGTTCATCAACTGATCAGCAGGTAAGTTAACTTGAAAGATTAAATGGTCTCTTAACCACTGCTTTGCTGCATAGGTGTCAGTTTGATAGGGCTTCTAAGCTTTGTGATTTCAATGTGGTCTCTTAACCAAAAAAAATATGCTATAAAAGAAGACCACATATGCTTCTGAAATACTTGCATGTAGGAGACATTTTTATGAAGTCTTCTAATCTGTGTTTAAAATATTGGTGGTAATGAGACAGAGAAGAAAATCAATGCATAAAATATGATAGCAAATATCAAGTTGTTCTCTTTGACATTAACACCTGGTTTATTAGATAGTTCACATTGGCTTCCTGGTCATTGGAATAGTGGTACTGAATGCCCTGCAAGACGAGATTTCTGGTTCTTCAGCATGCTCCATTCAAATCTGAAATTTAGAAAAAATCTTCTAAAATATCACAGTTACTTTTCTCTGCCTTGCATTTTATTGATCAGCTATTTAAGTAGAGACAATGAGAAACAGAAATAACAAACAGAAGTTTTCACAAAGCTTTTTATTGTGTTCTAATAATGAGAAAACTAATTCCTTTTGCTCACTGGCTTTCATCATCAGCTACAGGATATCTGAATAAATGAAAACGGTAAAGGCTTACAGCTCTGTGCCTCTTGATAATTCCTTGTTTTTTATAGCTTTTACACTCTTTCCGCGAGGAAATCTTTTCTGATTGCCTTTTCTATAAGCAAGAACACTGACACAAATATTAAATTTTCCTGAGTTGTATGTGTGTCTGTGCATAACTTTAGAATGACCTATTTTCTTCGCTGTGGGATGCTTTTTTTTCTGAGCATGTTTTGTGTAGACATGTGGAACTTGCAAATCTCTCTGGGAATCAAGGAATCACTCAAAACATGTATTAATTTCCCTGGGAATAGCCTAGATTGATCTAACATAAGAAAAAACAAATTAGCGGAGGGCATCCATAAAATCAGTGTTTGGCTGCCACTTCGTTTCTACCAAATGGGAGATGGAGGCTGTAATGGAAGGAGGGCTGGCAGTAGATCTGAAGATAGCTTTTCATTGTGTGGATATGGGTAGTTGTTTGAGAGAGCTCCCAAGTGCTTCATGAAGAAATCAATCATCACAGATCTCATTGATCTGATGATGGAGATTTAATTGTATGTTTCCATAATAGTACTGAGTTTTAGTGAACAGTTGTAATCTCTTAAGAGGAATCTGTACTGGTGTAACTTGAAAATAACAAAGAAAAATCTGATGATTGAGATCTTCAAGTTCTGGATAAAGAAGCCACATATAAGTATTCGAATTTCATTCCTTCATATTAGCTGATTGAAGCAGCTTGATATCTCTCTTTCACACAAGTTTGTGTGGGATCAGCAGACTAAAGGAACTCTGCATCTAAGTCCTTTGGGAGATCTCGCTCAGAAAATAGACTTGGAGCAAATGTAACAGACAACACAGCATTTGAGTCCAGCAGTTTGAAACTCTATTAATGGTCTGGAACATCAGGGAAATACTGTTTGAATTTGCAGCCTGTTGTAAAAGTGCATTTTCTGTGACTGATTCTATGTTTCTGAATGTACAATAAATCCATTCAAGCAGCTTTCTTGTCCCACTTTAATACTTATTGATTCAGACACCATGTTAGAAACAGAAATGCTCTTGAGCCTGGGTTTCTCACTTACCCATATCAATACTCTAATTGAATTATTTTCCAGAAGATGGATACAGGTTTTATTCATGCTTCCATAGAAACTGCTGATATGATTGTCTTTGCCTGGAGATACCGTTGAGATTTATAAATCTGAAATCCAAAGAGAGTTTCAAACTGTGAATTCTCATTATATGCCACCTCTTTTCAGTGATGAGGATGAGAAGAGCTAAAGTCTGAGAAGTAAATTACAGCATGTCTTTTTCCTAGGGATCACTGTTGGTTTTTTTTCTGGAGGAATTTAAGTGTTAAAGTGCAGCTTGGATACTCCATTAGTGAGTTTGGGATTTTGTTGTTTGGGGTTTTTTTAACTATTTACAGGCTTTGTTACTATATCTAACGCTTCAGAATACATTGATTTTGTAAAATACTCTGGCTGAAATACTATTTGTATGAAATCCTAAAATACTTTAATCTTCATCATTGAAAACTGGGTTCATTCATGTGCAGCTTTCCATTTGCTTAGAATTACAAATAATTTATGTAAAAGAGTTTAAAAAGTATTGTCTACTGGAGTGACCTAGCTGAAACTATTTCTTTATCACTGCATTGATTTGGCAGTGCTCAGTGAGCTTAACTTGGAGGCAGAGAAATGGCAATCAGGTTATGTTTCCAAAGAGTAGCTATAGAAGAGGTCATATTTTAAAGTAAGTGTGAACCAGAGTCAGTAACATCCTTTATTTATAGCCACTTTTGTGGTGGCCTTTTTAGTTCATAATGGATAAGTATTATGTAAATATAGTACTGGTCAGAAGTTTTTATCTTTTTAATAGTGTTAGTAGAAGATAGCTGAAGTCACACCCAGCTGTCATGGAAACTAAAGGATTTATTCTAGGCGTCAAGCCAAATAATGAAAATACCTCACTCACTAAAGTGACTGCACATCCTAGTGGAGATAAAAGCATTGGGGGAAAATATGTAATTATTTTTTTCTGCTGAAAATAAGAGGTGAGGAAGATTTGAAAGCTTCTGCTGACAACGTGACCTCTATAGGAGCACTTTTGTTGACATAAGTATGTTAACCACCATGTATATACATACCTCTGTAACTTGGTAGTAGCAGCTACACCATTACAGATGTCAATTTAGGTCAATTTTTTGTTTGCTTCTGTTTTGTAGATTGAACAGGTAATTTCAGGTAAAATATATCTGATATATAGACTGTTTACGAGCACCGAACTGGTAAAGAGCTCATGTCATTGAGTCTACCCCTCTTATTATGAGAAATTTTGTTAGATAATGAAGTTTTTTTAAAAAAAGAGGGTTCTTGCTTGAAATTGCAACCTTTTATCCACACGAACTATGTTGGTGAAAACTATTCCAGAGCCTTAGTGGGAATATAGCGGAATAGTCATGGGAATTTGGTGGAAATTCTGACTTAACTTTGCTCAGGTCAGGTAATACTTGTCCTTTTAACAGCTTGGTCCTTAGCATTCCCTTTGGAGCCCCACTAGTATTTCTTGAAAAAGCATTGTATTGCCCCTTAGCTTCATTTTGCTTGACAAAAAACACCGTAGTCTCAATTTCATCTCACAGTTATCAGTAATCCTCATAATCCTTCTCTGCCTTCGATCCAATTTGAAGTTTTTCTTACTGAAAATATTCTACTAGATTTGCATTTCTTGTTTCAAATGAGATCTCAACCAGTATTAATACTGTTTTGTAGGGTACTTCCCTACTTCTGCTTGATCTGGCTCACCTCATATAACTTAGCAGCTGCGAATAAAGCAGATCTGTCACTTTGTAGTAAGCTGATAGTTGACCTGTGATAGTCTTTCGTTTCAGCTGATTGATTCTCATGATGCACTTTGGTGTGAATTTCCACTATGCAAGAAACTGTATTTTATATTTTAAAACTTGATAGTTTACTGTTACCTGTGTCCTGAAAGGAATCCATCCATCTGCCTCCTTAATATTTATTGTCAGAATTGATCAGCATGCTATTTAGTGTGCATAATTAGTACCTAACGTATCAAATTAGGTCATTCCTCAAATTATTCAGCAGCGTTATTAGAAACTTCCTTTCAATCCCATAGTTCCTATTCTAATACAGTTTAACTTTGCTCATTAGATTCTTGTGTTAATCTCCACACTGTTGGAATTACCTTGTATGGCACCTCACTGAAGTATGCTGAGGTTCAGGTTAAATGTAGTGCAGTTCCTTTGTCCAGGAAATAAAAACAATATCAGCCAACTTAAATAAAATTTCCCATGCTGTGATTGATCCCTTTTCCATTTGTATGTGTTTTCAATTATTTTCCTTTAATGCCTAGTCTAAAACTGTTCAGACTGCTCAGATCAGACGAACAAGCTCATAATTGGCTGAACCACACCCCTCCTCTTTAAAAAATGTGTAGTGCTGCATGTGGAAAAGTTCACGTTGAACCTTGGACTGTTTTGTTCTTCAGTATGAATGCTAGTTGATTACAAAAACATGGGTTCTGCAATGCAGTTACCATCTCTAGCATAATCTTTCTTCATGATGGATCTGTTCCCTGACTCTTATGCAGGCTGTGTGGTATCAGGACCTGGATCACAACACCCTTAGAGCTACCCTTCGGATACCATGTCTGGCTTCATTGTCTCTGGAATTCTCCTTAGGAGGCTTTCTTCTGGCCTGAGGTGTGAGATCCAGGAAAAGGTTTATAATCTCATTTGACTCATGTATGCTTGCAATGCCCTTTTGAGGTTGAGATCTCTCCAGAGTTGCTTTAGCGCAGTATTGTTGCCTAACACCAGTTTGCTTGACTTCACTAAGGCTCATCTTTCAGAGCCATATATGATACTACCTTTTTTAATTAACATGTTATTTTTAGTAACTTCTTGTCAGTCCAAAAGAGTCCCAAGTTCCATATCCTTCATAGTATCTTGGTTTTGTAATTCCAGTTTGATAAAAATCCTGTGTTTTTTACAACTTTTTCTAAAATTAAGATGGATTACTTAATTTTTGCCTGTTAGCTATAATTTTTTTATCAGTTATTGGGGATACTGTTCTCAGCAGTTTGTTTTAACATGAAAATGTTACATAGTTATTAACTCTTTATGTCAACATGATTTTATTTAGAACTGTTCTGGAATAATATAAACAGGTAAAAGAAATGTCGTGAGATAGCAAAAAAAAACAACAAACCAACAAACCCAGAACATTGTGATTGCTATGGTTTTTATTGGTATTTGTTTGGAGAGAAATGAAAAGCTAGTGTTTTTAATGTTTAAACATAATTGCATTGAATGTGCTAAACCAGTTTATTAAAAGGTTTTGATAATAACTGATCTAATGCATGATACATCAACTACGGTACACAGATGGTGAGTAAAGTTGTCAAAGTTCCCAAAGAGAACTTTGGTGGTTAACATCTGTGAAAATTGGTAAAATTCAAAATTGCTGAGTCATCAGTAACGCAAATAGGGCAAACTGTTGTAGTTATTACATGTTAAGATTTTGAAGAGTTATTAAATTAGATTATCTATCCTAATACTCTCAGAGTATCCCAGATATTTCAGGCTTTCAAAAATAGTTTCTTTGGTTAATAGACTGGACATATGGAAGTGAACAACCTTACCCCCTCAGCTGCACCATACACTCTTCTAAAACACTCTCAGTTTGAGAGTGCATGTTGCTGTTGAGAAACAGAGGTGGCTCATTAAAATGTGAAGCTCAGTGCAAAATTGAGGTGGAAACTTTGTAAAACACACCATGTTTTCTAGGCGTGAATGTATGAAAATGACACTTCTTACCCACTACAAAGTCAGATACATGGTTGATGTTAATCTGTGTGTAAGGGGGGAATGAACCTGTATGTAATTGCAGTTTCAGTAAATCCCTACTCACTTGTTTTCCTATGACTGCTTTTGAATGAGAGTCAGTGTTTCTACAGTCCTACCTCCTCCTCAGTCTTTTCTGGCTTGCATCTTCCTTCTTTACACTATGATGGAGCCATCAGTATTTTGGCTAAGTCTTTTATATACATTTATACACATATAGAGACAAACATAATTAGGAGTTTAGCTCTCCTAAGCTTCTAGTAGGCTAGATCAATGAATGCCATGAGTGCTGTATCCAAGTGACTGGGATTGCACAAGGGGAAGATGGTACCACAGTAATCCCTGTCCAGTTTCATCTGTTTGATTCTCTACAGCTATCTAAGTTGGATTAAAACTGTTTTGGGAATGTGTGTCTTGTAATGATGGTAAAGCTGAAGATACGGCTTGTCCCTCTTCCAGAAGCGTTTTGACATCAGAGTTGATGACATGTTTTTACTGTCCAGTAATTTTGGAGTCTGTAAGCTGAAGCTGCAAATCAATTGTGGGAAATATGGTAATGTTCAGAATTCTGATACAACATTGACTGGAGCATTCCTGGTGCTTCTGATGATCTGATGACCTTTATTACATGCTTTACAGAGTTGCATGACCTACATGTACAGTAAACATTTAGAAGAATTAAAGTTGAGGATTATATTTATGATTTCTTCCTATGCCTTGAGCATAAAGCCATATGTTAGATGGAGGCTTACGGAACACTCCCAGTAGTCAGCTTCTTTAGGGGCAAGGCTGCTTCATGCAGTCTATGCTTCAAGAGTTCTAATATTTGTATGCAGTTACTAGTAGTGAGTGGTTTCCTTTAAGCAGACTACCTTGCTTTTATCTGCATGAGATTTTCTCCTTTCTGGATCTTTCTGGATCATCTGACTTTAAAGAGTGCTGGAGTAAATGAATAGTGTCTCTGATCAAACATAGCTTTCCCTAGGTTTACTCTAAAAATTCAAACATCCTTCAAATCTTGTTTGATAAGAGATGACTTGTATAAAAGCCAGTGGAAGGAAAAACTTTCCATTGATTTTAGTGGTAAATTATCGTGGTTCTTCTAGCACCTTTTGCACTCTGGTAAGCAGACTAACCATACAACCTCAGTTCTAGCTTCCAGCCTGCAACTGGCACTCTGGATGCTCTGACTCCTTCCTCTCTTGCCCCCATGTAGTTGTAAGGATAAGAATGTACTGTCCTCTGAAATAAATTTCTTGTCAAGTAAGATGAAAAGGAATCTTCAGGCAAATTTCAGAAAGACGTGTAACTGCAACAGAAAAATCTGGAACTGGTGGAGGTACTGTGGAAAAAGAGTGACTTTGTTGTCAGCTGGTCTCTGAATTAAAAGTTGTGGTGAATTAGTACTGCTCTCAGCCACTTCATAATGCTCTGCCAATAGTCATGGGCATTATTTAAATGCTTTGAATGGAAAGTTCAGATTCTTGTGGCCTAGAAGCTTATATAAGGAAATCTAACCCAATGGTTAGAACTTTGAGGAAACACCCCAGCTGCAGAATCAACCAGGCTGGCCCTGTGTCACAGGAAATAAGAAAATCAGAGGGGGGGGAAAAACGATGAAAGTTTTCATCAATACATTAGAAAGTAACCAGTCATCATGGCCCTAAAACTTATTGTTAGGATGCATGTAGTTGTAGTATGTGCCTTGCATGGAGAAAAGCTTGTTTATGGCACTTTCTCACTGATTCTTAGACTTTTGCAGAGGTAATACTGATTAAAAACCGTAATGACCTTTGAATACATGCAAAGTAAACCAGTTCAGTTTTGGGAACCATGTGGAAGCCTACAGTAAGTTTGGCTCTTGGTACTTGATAATACGTTAACAGTTGTTAACACAGAGTACCAGACACTCTATTTTTTTCTACTGCTGAAACAGCTTTTGAGATTTTTAGCTTTGCTTTTACTTTTCAGGAAACTTGGAGTTCAAACTTTGCTTTCTTGCTGTGCTTGTTTTCACTAATACACTTTAGTTCAGATTGGGATATATAGCAGACAGGGATTTCGAAATACCTAGATACAGAGAGGAAGTTACTTTCTACATATAAATACTTTGTACAATATAAATGATTTTTCATTTGTATTTTATTTGAAATGGAATAATCTGGTAATCTGAATGTCTCATAAGAACTGATTCCAGGTAGAAATTGCTCATGATTCTCTGTTTTCCTACCTGTTCAGGGAAAAAAATATGGGATTAAAGAGAAGCTTGAGCCTTAACATCAGGGCAAAACTACCTTTTAGTTTATACAGCAGGGAAATACATGCTAGATTGCATCATTCTTTTAAAAAAAAAAAAAGACTTTGTTTTTCCATATTAAAAAAAGTGATGTGGTTTATCTAGTGATTATTTTCAATGTTTAATTCTGGTTTGTTTTTTAAACGAAAGTAACTGATTGTCAATCACTTGATGAAAAGTAGGTGTGATAATAAATTGTACTGTAAGTAGTAGTCTTTAATTTTGAGACCTGGGTTCAAATGTAACTTTTATCACAAGTGAAAATAATGGTTTCCTTTGTAGCTAAGTCATTTAACTTGGCGTTGACCTTGTCTTAAGAATGCCAAGTTAAAAATATATTAGAAGACATTGTTTGAAGTGAATGTCTCCAGTCCCAGTCATACCGTACCTGACATCTGTTCCCTCATTTTAAGTACTAAAATTTACACTCTCTAAAATGCGACTTTAACTGCTGTGATGGTTATTCCTAGAAATAATGGGTTTAGGTAGGCTTTTATATGCTTAGTTATTTAGTAAAAAACTTAAAAGGTTCCTTTGTTTTATTAGGAGTCCACATCTCCAGTTGTTTCACCACAGCAATCCCCACCAACCTCTCCACATACATGGAGGAAGCACAACCGCCATCCCAGCGGAGGGAATAATGAACGACCTCTTGCTGGACCTGGGCCTTTTTGGGCTCCATTTAGTGAAGCACAACCAGGTATAAATGTCTTCTGTTACGCTTCAGCTGTAACCCAAAGTTGTGGAATTCTTAAATAAATACATTCAATGAGTTTAGGGCAGTTTATCTTTGTGTTTTCCAATTCTGGAAGCTTTTTTGCAGACTCAAATGTTCATGTTGATGGTAGTAGCACTTTGGTATCTGCAGTCTTGCACATGGCAGATCCATTTCTTAGTGTGATATGGGAAATGCTTAGAGTTTGGAGGGAGGGAAAGAGTATTGAAGTTTCCCAGGCAAAGGTTTTCTAATACAAAGCTGACATCATACTGCAATTGTGCAGGAACTGTCAGTACACCCAAAAATATGGGGAGCTCAAGGGAAGGCAGCAGATAATGTGGTGTTTGCTTGAATTATGTTTCTGATAGATTAGATGAATTGTCACAGAACAAATTAATTCACTTAAATTTTTTTCTTTATTTAAAGTTTATGCAAACATAACTGAAACTGAAGCTACTATATCTCCAGTCTGTCAAAGTAGAACCACTTGTTTCAGTAAAACTTTTCATCCCTTACTGTCCTTTGTTTAGTATGAAGATGGTCCCTGTTGTGTCACTGTGCTCAGAATTAGAAAAGCTTTCTCCCTTAATATCTCATGTCAAAAAGCTCTGTTTTCTTTCCTCATATCTGGTAGACTTAAATTTAGGAACAGTGGAGCAATTCTAAGTCAGGTTTTGGTTTTGATGATTATGCTAAAATAATGTGTTGCATTTTGTAGGGTGTAGTTTCAGATTGGTTTGTTTCAGTTGTAATGTTGCAAAACTGATAGGTTACCTTTCAGTTTATTGTCATTCTGTAGTTGTAAGTACCCATGGAGGGACCAGGGATTCTGTTGTTAAAATTAGTTGAATAAGGAAATAAACCTCATTTTAGAAGTGAAATGGGTTGTATGCAGAGATTTATGCCAGTATCCTGAATGTTGTTTGCTAGTAAGTACAAGTCAATTTAGAATAAAAAAATAAAGATATTAGTCTGCTTGTTGTATTTATAATCACTTCTAAGGGTTCAGTCCAGGCATTGTGATTTTTGAGCAGTCATGAGGGTTTTTTCTTGCATAGTTTAGTTGATTTGCTTTTCTTGCAGGCTGAAATACAAGTTTGTCTGGTGGTAGATTTCTAACTTGTGAATTTTATCCTAACTTTACAAACTCAAGGACTCTAGGAAAATCTGCAAATCATTTCTACTGTTGAAGAGTTCAATATTGTCCTTTTAAAAATAAAGTTGTAGTACCCTGTTAATATTCAGTTTGGCAGTGCTTTCCCTTTGGTATCTAATGGATAAATTTTTCAGTAGTAGTCTAAAAATTTCTGAACTAGCTCAGTATTCACCAGTTTAATATTCCATACTGAAACACATTCATAGCATGTTTTAATGCAATTCAGAGATACTGTTATAAAAGATTGTTCTGACATTGCTAAGGATGCATTCAATTTTAATATATTAGTTTTACAAAAATTGTCATCCTGATTCACTGTGGGTGGTTTCTTGCATTGCAGATGATTAATTATTCCATTGAATTTCAGCTGTTGTAGACAGTTTGTCAGTCTTTTCCCTCTCTGGAGCCTACTTGTCAAGGACAGCATTTTATAGACAAATGATGTTCTGCTGACATTTGGGTAGAACGAGATAGGCTTGGTTACTTTTAAAATCAACACAGCAAGCTCATCTTGATTCCAATGCAAGATGTTCTTGAGATATGGGCTAATTTGCCCAGTATGCGATGATATTTCAGTAGGATTTAAGACAGGACTGTGCCATTTCACTTGTGATCCAAGAAAAATAAGAACCCAGGTCTCTGTTTTTATTTCAAACCCAGGTCTCTGTTTTTATTTCATGTTATGTGAAACATTGTTTAATGGTACTAGGATTGTTAGCTGAAACCATGGAACCTCAAGTATGAAAATGTTTCTGATGAGTGATAATAAACAGCATGTTGCCTTTAAAAGGACAAAAATCAGAACTTTGGAGAAAGATATGTTTAAAGATTCTAACTTATGCATAGTAAAGACACTCCATTGCATCATTATACTCCCACTATGAAAAAAAATAGTACCTCCTGCGTCAAATTGGGGTGTAGAATAATTATTAGCTAATGACTCAATTGTTTTTAAAATTCTTATGTCTTCTATCAGAAGTCTTAAGCATAACTTGGTTCTTCATTTCTTGAGGAAGAAAACTATTCTTACCTCATCAATAGAGCAAAAGAATTCAGATTTTACAGGTTTTTTGCCACTGTTGTCCATTAATTCAATTAGGACAGTGTTAGTTATGCTTCATAAGTAGCTGGCTACTATATGTACAAGGAGAACAAAGATAAACCAGTTCTAAGCATTTCTCTCATTCTCTTAGAAAAAAAAGGTCATTTTTGGAATGAAATAGTAATTTGGTGTCCTAACAATGTTACTGTGATTTTGGTGTCCTAACAATGTTACTGTGACTTTAGATGGTAGTCCCCAGTGTGCCTCACTGATTCTCAGGTTTCCTTCTGTTTACTGCAGATTGTGTAGCAGTGTTATCAGTCTCCAAAAACCTGAAATTGTTGATACTTTTCAGCTTCATAGATTACCTATAAGTAAATGGACTTCTCGTAGCACCATTTTTTTAGTCAGCATCTTGACAGTAAATTGTTGGAGTTTATTACTTCAATTTAAATGTTTCCTTTTAGGTCTTAGAGGGAGGATTAAAATTATGACATTAAAGTCATGTTTCTTGCTTGTGGATTCTGTGGAGGGCTTACAGAAACTCAGAAGTAGTTGACCTCCCCCTTAAAAGGAAAACTGCATCTACGTATGAGGCAGAAATTCCTATCTAAGTGTGACTATTTAACGTATTTCAAATGAAAGCATGTAGTTGTGCAAGAAGAGTAAAGTAACCAGCTCCACAACTGCTGTTGAGCTATAAGGGACTTTAGCATTTCTTTTAGAAATCAAAGGATAGCATGGAGTCCTGGTATTCTTCTAGGCTTGTTTTGAATGGTTTGTTTTTCATCTGAGCGGAGTTCCCCAAAATTTTAATTTGCAACTGTAATTTAAGAGAATTTTGAGGATTTTGTACATAGAGCAAGGGCAGCCAAATCTTTCTATAGTTGCTTCATTGTTATTTTAATATTAAGATACTGAACATCGTCATTACTTCAGAAGCAGATTATATCAAGGCACTGGATGAATCCCAATTACTGTCAGTACTCTGTATGGTTGCCTGTTACTATTCTTGGCCTGGTTTTAACTAACTAAGTTTCTCTAGAAATAATTCAGAGGGGAAAAGAATACCTGTGCCAAAAAGCCTGATTCTTAGGAGGAACTTCAAGGCTCTGTACTTGAATGGCAAGCTAAAACCTAAAATAGAAAAAATAATAATGTTAATGAAGTTGTGTACTAATATTGTATGCCACTTTTAAATAGGTGTTTGTCCATACAAGTGTTGCCTATTTCAATTAAGTGAAAACATGAAAAATTAACTCATTGAAAAAAAAATTTAATGGGTAAAACTCATTTTCCTTTTTACACATATTGCAATAAGCTTGTTCCTCACTTCTTTTTAGTGCAGATTTAAACTGACCTAACAAAAATCTACAAGAGTCAGGTATCAGGAGGTGAACTTTGTCACCTTGGTTGCAATTTGGTTTTCATTTTCTTCACAATTCTGCAAGTGTGTATCTCCTGACAGGAGCATGTGTTTCAATATTTATTTTTTTTAAACTGCTTTCCATATCCATAGTTTTTACTCAGTTTTCAGGGTTGTCTTTTGAAAAGGAAATGTTTCTTCTACTTTCAGGCTCATCTACTTCTAGTGATCCCATATGGTCTGGCCATTCACCACCACCCCATCAAGAAAATTGGGTCAGTTTTGCAGATACCCCACCAACCAGTGCTCTTTTAGCCATGCATCCTGCTTCTGTCCAGGTGTGACACTTTATTGGTATTTGATTTGCTTCATTCAGATTAATGTTGCGATCATTTTTATTTTTTTTAGTAATTTTTGTTGCAGATGTTTACTGTGTATCTGTGCTGTCGTCCGTTCAGTGGCATTTACCTAACAGATACTTGTTTCATTGAGTTGACATCATTTGAACTGGTTAATTAAAAGCTATTAAATTTAAAAATGTCAACAATTATTACTTCAAAGTATTTGTGTTTAGCTTTTTTGCATTTGTGCCATGCTTTTTTTTTCTGCTTGCATATCTTCATTCATTCCTATCCATATGTATCAGTGTGCAAAAATACCCTGTCACTATCCTGTGGATGCAATCTGCTGATTGTTTCCTGCAGTTTTTAAACTACTGCGAGATTTAACTATGTTTTATTCTTTGAAGGCAAGAAGTTGAGAATTCATAGAAGCATTTTAGGTAGATAATACTGAGGAAAAATATTTCATTTCAGGACCAGACAACAGTACGAACTGTAGCATCAGCTACAACAACAAATGAAATTCGTAGGCAATCAAGTAGTTATGATGACCCCTGGAAAATAACAGATGAACAAAGGCAGTATTATGTTAATCAGTTTAAAACCATTCAACCTGATCTAAATGGATTTATACCAGGTAAGTTACTCTTTAAAAAATATAATTGTGGGTGTAGCAGTTCTGTTACAAAGGCTTTGTCGTGTACTTAGGTTTGCATACCAGTTTGAAGAAAATTCTGCACTTTCCTGATAATGTTCTAGTAAATGTTCTAGTGTAATTCAAGAAAGGACTTGAAACTAATTTGCCTTTTTCCTTCATTTAGCCCTAGTAATTAGTACCATTTTCCCTCAAACCTTTGCTAAGTAGTTAATCTCCTTTACCATAATTCTGAGGCTTCTAATGATTTAACTTGCTTTAAATATTAAAAATGACTGTTGTAATTTTTCAGGATCTGCAGCTAAAGAATTTTTCACTAAGTCAAAACTACCTATTCTTGAACTTTCTCATATTTGGTAAGTGTGGTTTGTCTTTATTTGGGATAATTAGTCAGAAAGATGACAGCTATCTGTCAGTCCCTGAAAAAACTACTTACTAGAAGGTGTTATTAATCCAGATTTCATTAGTACTCTAGTATATTCAGTCCTACTCACATTTATACCAGTATTCCTTTAGTGAGTTTTAATGGGTCTTGGCTGGCATATTATTTACAAGGCATTTTGAGCTTTTGAAGGAATTTCAGAGTAAGAAATAAAGTAGTAGTAAAGGAAAGGAAGGCTTTTATTGCTGCAGATACATTGAAATTTAAACAGTTCTTTATTTATTCAAGTCTAAGTAAGTTTAAATTAAATGCACAGATGCAAATATCTTTAAATGCCCTTAGTGGGACTTCATGACAAATTTGCCTTTGGCTTGGTACAAAGCTTGTATTTAATTGTATTCTAGAACTTGTACTGCATCATTGCATACTGTCATTAAATGGCTTACCTTGGCAGATGTGATCTTTCTATTAGTGTAATGATTTCTAATTTGGATATTTTCCCACATAAAATAAATCACATTGCCTCAACTCTGTTGTTTCTTTAGTATGCTTTGCCAGAAATCTGAGTCCAGTAATATTGTGTAGTGCTGTCTTAAGTGGTTTTAAAAACCTGGAGAGATAAGAGTGGATTTAAATGATTCTTAAAGAAATGTTATAAATGAAGTCTTATCTTCTTTGAAAAGTAAAGCATGTAGTGCTAATATGAAGTGTTTTAATAGGGTAAAATGAACTGTGAACTATGTTCTGTGATCTTCCAAGAGGTACCACAAAAGTATGTCTTTTGGAAATGAAACAACCTTAAGAAATTTTATTTATACTAAGTTGTCCTTTTTAGGGAACTATCAGATTTTGATAAAGATGGTGCATTGACACTGGATGAGTTCTGTGCTGCATTTCATCTGGTAGTTGCTAGGAAGAATGGGTATGATTTGCCAGAAAAGTTACCTGAAAGTTTAATGCCCAAACTGATTGATTTGGAAGACTCAACGGGTAAGACATGCTTCTACATAAATTTCACTACTTTCAAGTGATGTTATAGTTGTTACAGCATATTGGGTGATGTATGTAGGTATGTATGAGCATAATGCATTGGTCAGTATGAAGTAAAGCAATGTGTGGTTTTTAGACATCTTAATTAGTGCTCAGAGCTAATCTGAGCACATACTTATTTCTGTACAGGGACATATTATTTAGGACAGTACATGTATTGACTGTTACATTTGGAAATAGTGCTTGTGTCATTTAAAGGTTGAGGAAAACAAAATTGTCACAGTGTGGATTTTATTCATGATCAGCTATTGTAATCTAAATTCCCAATCCAGCTATACTTCAGACTTGCTTTCAAATGAACATACTTTCTGTTCACCCTCATTTCTGAAAATGCAGAATGAGTTTCTAAGTCTTAAAGGTACTTAGAAAATATTCCCAGATTCAGTTCTAGAGGTAGGACTATGTAGTATGAAAGTACAGGGTCATTAGAACAGGGTTTTTTTTTTCTTTTTAAATTCTGCTGTTTTGACAGCAGGATTTATCCTCCATTGCTTTGGCACATAGTCTTTGTGTAGTCCTTTACCTTTGGATGCTTGATCCCATAACTGAAAAGCAGATTCCTGTTCCATGTAGAAGTGGTATTTAAAAACAGGATGCCTGTGGTCATTTTCCTTTTTTTAGTTTCAAAATAAAGACAACTGGATATTTTAAAACCACTTTAGATTACTTCTTAACAAGCAGTCTTTGCTTGGAAAGTCAGGTTGTATTTTGGGTGCACAGGTACTATGGTTTCCTATCATTTTCTTTTAACTAAATACTTCAAAGGGAATCTCTTCATACAGTGTTTGTAGGATGTCAAAAGACTTTCATGTGACAGTTATTGATGAGTTCTTAAACTAGATACTGTGGCTCTCACTACCTCTGCTTTAATAATTAAACCATTTTTTGTGGGAGTAATTTGGCTCCTCAGAGAAACATTCCAACAGCAGTCAGCCACAACTGAAATGTTTTCAGCATGAGTGAGCACTTTGCAATGACAAAGGCATTCATGAGAAATATGTACAATTAATTTGAATACATAGGAGGTGTGTCAAACTTACCTGTTCTGTTTGGTTTTGTGTTAAGGTGATGGCCAAGGAAAAATCTTGATAGGCCATGTAGTAATATTTATTTGTATAAACCATTGTTATTTTAAAGAAAACAAGCCCGACAACTGTATCTGTACCTGATCTACTACTACTTTTGTTGGCAGTAGATTTCAAGGCTTTTATAATTTAAATGAATTTGTCTGGAAGCTTTACAGATTCGACATTAAACCAGAAGTTATGTGTCTGTTTATTCTTATTTTACAGGCAACTTTGTTAATATAAAACTTGGACTTACTTTCATGAGATTAAAAAAAAAAGGTTTTTCCCTCTGGTATTAAAGGGAAATTACCTTGTTCTAGTTAATTTTTAAAGGGTTACCCTACTATGTAAGCTGTGCCTAGGGAAAAAAAAAGTTCTGATTGGTATTTGATTCTATGTTATTTCTACAATGAAAAGTGACAATTCTTGTAAGCTTGTTGAATTTCATCCAATTAACTAGATATATTATTTTATTTTTTATTTGGCCCACCAGTATTGTAAAGAACTAGTTTTCTGTAGCACCTAACGTAATATATCATCAAAACTTGTATGTTGAATGAAGTACTTACGAGAAGTTATTCACATGGCTATAGTTTTACTTGTAGTAAAGTAGTAAAAACTACTGCTGTAGCAGTCCAAGTCCCAAGTGTATATTTACTATTTTAATCTAAATTAAAATTACTTGTAGGTCTCTCTGCAGACTGATGGGCATGTTAACTTACATGGGTTCAACTGTAAGAACTGTAAATCAGCTTAAAAAGATCAACTGGCTACGTTTCTGTAATAATTTCTCCTTTTAGTGCCTATGACAGCTTTGTTTCAATAAAGCTTGCTCCGAACAGCCTTCTCAGGCATGGAAACTGTAGAGTATGACACCAGCGAGTCTTTCTGAGTCCACTTTTTTCATGAGATACAGCTTTCTCAAAGAAAAATTTAGTGATCTTCTGCTGACTGAAGCCTCAGTGCGAATAGAATCAGTTAAGTTAGAAAAAAACTCTTAACATCATGGAGTCCAACCATTACAATATAACTGCCTAGTCCGCCATTAAACCATGTCATTAAGCACCACATCTACATGTCTTTTAAACTCTTCCAGGGATGGTGAAGAAAGCTTTTGTAATGTCCAGTCTAAATGTCCTCATGTGCAACTTGAAGCTGTTTCCTATTGTCTTATCACTTATCACTTGGAAGAAAAGTCTGACCAACACCTACTACAATACAGTCTCCTTTCAGGGAGAGTGAGGAGGTCTCCCTTGAGACTCCTTTTCTCCAGGCTAAGGAACTCCAGTTCCCTTAGCTGCTTCTCATAAGATTTGTGCTCTAGAACTATCACCAGCTTCGTTGCNCCATCCCTGGCAGCGTTCAAGGCCAGGCTGGATGCGACCCTGGGTGACCTGGGCTAGTGATTGGCATCCCTGCTCAGTGCAGGGAGGTTGGAACTAGATGATCTTTTGGGTCCCTTCCAACCTGGCCATTCTAAGAGTCTGGCCTAGTCTCTGCGGCAAAAGCCTTTTGGAAAAGCAGATCCATGCCGAACCATGCAGACTTGGCAGTGATAGTGTCAGAATACAATCCCAGCTTTAAAAATAAAAGTCTGACCAACACCTACTACAATACAGTCTCCTTTCAGGGAGAGTGAGGAGGTCTCCCTTGAGACTCCTTTTCTCCAGGCTAAGGAACTCCAGTTCCCTTAGCTGCTTCTCATAAGATTTGTGCTCTAGAACTATCACCAGCTTCGTTGCCGTTCTTTTGACATGCTTCAGCACCTCTGTGTCTTTTTTGTAGTGAGGGAGGACAATCACTTCCATAGTCCTGCTGGCTATACTGTTTCTGATACTAGCCAGGATGCTTGTAACTATTTTGAAACTATTCAAAAGGTGAATTACTTGAATGTCTTTAAAATAATGTGCAAGATGGTAGACTTTATATCGAAACTGTTAACAATACCATTATTGGGTTTCCCCTTGGTCTTCCACACTTCTACTCTGCACTTCAAACTTGCTTTTTCCATTTTGGCATTTGAACTAGTGGCCAGCAAAAAGAAAAGTAACATAGGGCTCCCTGCACCCTATGTCTCTGTTCAGATAGAAGGAGGGGAGAACTCTCATGGTCTGCTCTGGAAGTCTCTTTCTTATCAGCCCCTGTGAATCTATTATGTGGCCAACTGCAGGTGTCCAAACGTGTTAACATACTGGTCTTGTCTTATATCTAGATTCGTGACCAGGGATATGTTTTTCTCTTGCATGACATAGACCTACTGTATAATGAACATTTTATACAGTTGGTCATTTTTCTGATGTAACACTATGCCTCTATAGAATTTTAATAGAAAAAATGTTAAATGAGTTGCTACTATCTGCTGACTAGAGAGAGAAATGAGGTAATTTTAGGTTCTTGGAATAATATGGTAATTCTACAATACATTTGAATAGGTTTAGTATTTTGAATTGGATTGTGTACTTCAAAGAATTATTTGGGTTGCAGCAGCTTCACTTAAGATTTAATACTGTGTTGTGGTATTTGTAGCTAGATAATGTCAGCTTCTTATGTCTGCATAAAAACAGCCTGTAGAAGAAAACTGCAGTGAATGAAAATGGGAGCATCAAGCCAGGCAGTTGTACAAATACTTCTCTAAGTGGTTATACATTTATTTTATGAACTGAATACTACTGGTAGCATCTGCATCTCTTGGCAGAACTTATGATCTGCAGCTGAAAAAAAGTACTAGTCTCACTTCCTATTATGTAATAAATGCAGGTGTTTTCCTTTAAACTCAAGAAGAGCAGGCTGCAGAGTTCAGCTCTTCAAGAGCCTGAACTAGCCTTTTTTTATAAATTTTAATCAATTTCTGATACAGTCTATCACACATTCTTGTGGCAGTCATCTTTAGTTACATATCTATCAAGCAGTCCTTGTTAAATGGTAATTTAATGAAGCCATCTTTCCTCTTAGGCAGTATTTTATCTGATTCAGAGTTTTAATTCTTTGGTCTACAAACATCTTGTTAATATGTCTAGCTACTTATCAGTCGCTCTTTCAACTATTCCTGTTACTTACATTATACAGTTGTATTCTGAATTTCAGTTTTTTCATGCTTTCAATGCACATTACTCTTAGCTTGTACTGTGGTATATAGCAGGATTTTACTGTGTTATGCAGAACACTTAATCTGTTGTCAGATTTACTTTACCCAATTCTTTTATAGTTTGAACACAACAAAAATAAACGTGCTGCATCATGAACATTTGTACAACTCTGAAGGAGTGTTTCTGCAGGAGGCTGTAGCTGCTGAAAGCTTAGAAAACTGAAATAATGTACAATTGCAATGTGACAGCTGCTTGACTTGTTCAGTTTGCAAAATGTAGTGAATGGAAACACCATTATTTTAGTAAGGAGGCTTAAAACTTAAAATATTTTGGGGGGAATAATCTAAGAGAATGGATTTCTTTGTCTCTTCATATTTTTGATTTGTGCTTGCATTGTTAATACTGGTTCTGCTTTAACCTTTCAAATGAGAAGGTGTTTTATTCAGTAAGGAATTTCTCAGTGCTGGGTTTGATGTAATAGATGGTAGTGTCAAGTAAGAAAGAATTATATTTGGTTTTATGTGTATCAAGATCTAAAAATGCTATTTAAAAGCCAAAGTACAAGGAGATAGTATGGTACAGCATAATATTTAAAGTCCAATATTCAGAAAGATCCTCGAAATGAGTAGCACCAGATAAAGAGTGTATTTGTCTGCTGTTAAGTATTTACTTGGAAAAGATGAAACCAAAGAGTACTTTACACTTTTCATGAGATGTGAGAAGCAATTCTGAGAATAAGCTGAATGCAATTCATGATTTTGGTTTATAGTGATTCCTGTCGTTTCAGAAGTTGGGGAACAGACTGGTGAGGTAGGTTACTCCAGCTCTCCAGCAGAAGCACCTCCAAGCAAGTCTCCTTCAATGCCATCCCTAAACCAGACCTGGCCAGAATTGAATCAGAGCAGTGAGGTTAGCACTTTTATTTAAGAGTTACTTCATTATCTGTCAATAACTGAATTGTGTATGTATCCATAATTCATCATCAGTGGATTATCGATTGCAAATTGTGAAAACATTAGCAGAACAATAGACAAAAGAAGATTCTACACAAGTTGAATTGTAAAAGAGGTAGTATTTTCCTTCTAATTTTTCTGTCTTCATTGTGAGATGAGCTACTGCTTAAAATGTTGTCATTAATGGTAGTTAAGCTTTATATTAATTACAAGATGATCTCATAGCATTTATGAGATCATAATGAGTTCCTGACTGCAGCCATACCACATGTATGATGTAGGCTTATTTTTCATTATAAAGGGGAGGGGAAAAAAGGCAGAATATTGAAATTATTTTTGGAAAATTCTTTTTAATAATCTGAGACGCTCAAGAAGAATCTAAAACTTACTTTAACATCTAAGATGATTCTGTCAGTATATGAGTATTCTTACCTGCTGTTTGTGACTTTCTTCTTTCATAGTTAGACTTCAGGTGACTAGAAGATTGGTAGTACAAAATTAGACAAACCAAAGGAGAGTCAGTATCAAACAGAAAAATAAGCAAATTCTTAAGATGATAGTAAGAAGCAGAGGAAATCTTCCTCCCGAGAGAGGAAGAAAGGCTTCGTGAAGTCTGCTGTTCCTCTTAAGGGCAAATGGTAGCTTCACAATAGTGTCCTTACCAAATAAAAAGTGTAGGAAATTTAGTGATTCTTAGTTGTACTTGACAGAGTGACTCTTAGACTGCTGGTAGAAAGCTATGTTTTACAAGGAGGGGTGAGCACATAGTTGTTGTCAAAAAGCTGTACATGTCACACAGAATCACAGAATAGTCATGACTGGAAATGACCTCTCAGATCAGAGTCCAACAAAAGAACAAACAAACAGAAAACCCCAAAAAAACAAAAAAAAACCCACAAACCACACAAGCCCTGCCCTCACTAGAGTGTGTCCTGGAGCACCACATCTATACATTTCTTAAACACCTCCAGGGATGGTGACTCAACCACCTCCCTGGGAAGGCTGTTCCAGTGCCTCACCACTCTTTCTGGAAAGAATTTCTTCCTAATATCCAATCTAACCCCACCCTGTCTCAACTTCATACCATTCCCTCTGCTTCTGTCATTAGTTACTAAGTTAGTAATAAAGCTGTATTAGAAGTTGCACTGATACATTTCTTCATGTTTGCAATAAAGATTTAATAAGATAATAATTTAGTAAGCTGCATTGTAAATTAACAGATTCCTTAAGTGTCCACTGCAACTCAAACAAAGTGAATAGGATAATTGCACTAGTGAAACAATGGTAATGACCATTCTGTCAGCCACAATCTTGTCTTACAAAACTGACTTTGCCCATTCAGATAGATAATGTGATATTTTCTTTCTGAAAATCTGCTAAAACTTTAAGGGGTTTGGAGAAGTTCTCACACTAAATCTACAACAAGATACTAATTATACTAAAATAAGAGTTGAAGATTTATTAAATGTTAAGAGTATTTTGTTCTAACACAAAGGAATTTCTGATTTTTCAGCTATATTGCTGTGCATGCTCCTTGCTCCTCAACATTTTCTTTTCAGCATAAGTTAGGTTAAAGTCCTCAAGGTTTTAATGCCATGGAAAATTTTCTGCAATTACTGGAGGCACCAGTCTGCTTGTTTCCTCTTTGAACCTCTTGTAACTGTCATCAACAAATTAATTGTTTGAAAAAGCTATGCAGCTTTGGATCATCTTGCGCTTCCAGGCAGTTTCATCCATATTAGTTTCAAAACTTTTAATTGCTCTGTTCTTTCTAGCTCATAGGTGATTTTTAGACTCCAGTTGCCAGGTTCAGTTACTGTAAGATCACAAATACTGACCAAGTCGTCAATCTCTAGCTTGAGAGTAAAGAGCACCATGAAAGTTGACCTAACTCTGGATACTATATGCTTCACATTCTCACCTCTTCACTTATTTCTTTCTTCAGACATCTTTTCCATCCAGTCACAAGGCTGAGCACTTAATTCTGAGAGCTTAAGAAAACTGAAAAGCCTTCTAAATTTTTTTGTAAATAGTCTAGTGTCATATGATCACTAGCTTTGACACAGACAGAGATTTGCTTTTGAGTTCACAACTGGTACACCTTGTTTGAAGTGTTTTGATGTTCTCTAGTAACGATACAGGCATGGAGGTGAGACTGACTGGCCTGTAGTTACCTGGAATTATATGATTCTATTCCCCAGAGCAGTCAGGAGTTGTTGGTGCCCATTTGTCTATATGCCCACTAGGGAGCCTGAGGACAAGTAGTAAATGTCCTGCAGTTTGGGTTCAGAGGAGCAGAATAAGAGGTAAATTCAGCATCCAACTCTAAGAAACATTGTTCTAGTGCTGATCTTAACTATAATATTGATGCTGTATACCATCATGGAAGTTACAAAAAAAAAAAAGAAAAAATTTCTGTGATCCAGATGCTCTATATGCCAGTCTCACTGCTGACTGAAGCCCAAAGGGTCCTGGTGGTCCTATTATGTTTCATGANAGATCCATGTCCTTTCTGTATTGAGGGCTCCAGAACTGTTTCAGATAAGGAGTGAGACAAAGCAGTTAGGAAGGGAAGTCTTACATCCTTCATTAGGTTTCATTAGATTCTGTCTATGAAGCGAGTAGTTTTGTGTATTTAAAAAAAAAAACAAGCCACAAACAAAAAATCATGCTCCAAAAAACTCATATGAACAGTATCCTGTTATCTTAGCCTTTAAGTTTGAAATAAAGAGATAAGGTTCTCTCTCTACAAAGAGTGGCACCACGCATGAAAGCACTTACAAATTTAGTTCATCTTTTTTCTGGATTTAATTTCAACTGATTAAAAACAACTACTTAGGAATTTCCATAAAGAGTTATTTCTGAAATGCCTGGTTTAGACTAGGTTCACAAACAGGCCATTCATCAAACAGAGTTCAGTTTAGAGAAGTACATGATAGTAGGTTGACTAACACTATACATAGTATGTCCTGTGTCTTCTGGAATCATTTACATTGATTTGCCTATAGAGATGGGACAAGAATATTGATTTGTTTTCACAACTGTAATAACATAATTTTTGTCAAATTTTCTGAGCACCCAAAATTTTGTATTTCTAATTTTTGTTGTGGTGTTTGAAATGTCATTATTATTTTACTTGTTACTTTACCAAAATATAACCAGTTTAGTATTCCTATCATGATTTGTAATGTGGTTTCTGGATCAGAGGCTTACTTTATGTACTAACTTTAGTACTTTGTTGATGCAGTTGTGTATGTAGTTTGACTTACTAAGCATGAGGACTCTTGACAACTATGTATTTATACAGCATGCTGAAATCTTATCAAGTTGTTCAGAGGTTGACTTATTTGTTTCTAGCAATCAACAGTATGATTGAATTTAATTCTTTGCCTTGTCAGTGATTTAGACTTGTAAAAGTGCTCTTTTACAGCATAGAATCACTTCTCAGGGGTTGCACTGGCAAGCTGAACTGATATAATTGCAGTACTCTGCTCAGTGTTCATTTGTCATTTTGTACAAAAATCAGCATTTAAAAAATGTTTGAAACTTGGCAGCTGCTAAGCTGAGGAACCTTTTTGTGGATTTTGTAATTACAAATACACAGTGATTTTAACTTTACAGTATTTGGCTTAACCATTTTTTTTACTTGTATGATTTTCATTGGTGAGCATCGACTCTGGAGGTACTTCTGTGTTGGCTGTACACATATATCTTCGTTATGAAATATGAATGTAAAGATTAATATTGGCAAATAACAAATTTGGTTATCCAGCAATCTGACTGGAGCTATGTATCAGTGTGCTTTCCAAGTCAAGTACTGTCCAGTGGCAATATAGTGCTTTCCAGTGCAACCTCCAAACTACTATGCTAAATCTCCTCAATGATCTTTTACTTCCATCTTTCTCATCATGCTGACTTCTCTCCTCTGTCTGTTTAGCAGTGGGAGACATTTAGCGAACGCTCTTCAAGCTCACAAACTCTGACCCAATTTGATTCTAACATTGCACCAGCTGATCCTGTAAGTCAATCACTTAGCTTGCTTGTTTGAAATTAATTTTATTAACACTGAATTTCCATTCATTGTATATAGCTGTTATGCATGATTCCATGGACTGCTTTTTGGGGAATGGTGGCAGGCTTCTTAATTTGTTTTGCTTATTTTAGGAATATAGATTTTTCTAGTACTGCTCATATCTTACTGCAAAGAATGCTTTTTTCCTTTGATTTTGATGTAATGCAACACTACTATCAAAGCCTATATTACACAAAGTATTTAAACAAATTTTTGTTAAATGTAAGTCAAAGCAAGGGCCACTCCCAGTGATAAATTGGTCCTGTTTTAGCTTTTGTCTTCAGTGTTGTTTTGTTTTTTCAAGTTGCAGAGCTTCATTTGCACAAACTCTTAGGAATTGACAATGCCAACTTCACTGAAGAAATTGCTTGGCTTTAATGGGTGTGATATTTCATATTCCTAATGTTTTCACCAAGTTACTTATTAATAAAGCTTGTAGTTTTTCTCCAGCTAAATCTGTGCTGTTCTAATGCTTTACTCCATGAGGAGTGCACTGAAGGATTATCTTAGTTAACTATCTCGCCAAGTTTGTGAGCTAGAAATTCACTAGTGTTTCAAGTTCTGCTCGTTTTAAACTTCATAGCATGTCACATTGAAGCAGTTCTGAAATGTATTGATTACTCTAGTATTTAGCTGCTGCTTTCCTTCTGTTTTCTTCCAGATTTCTCCTCTGTTTTCTTACAGATTTAATTACCACTGTCAGTGTCCATTTTAATTAACTATAATGTTAATCCATTTGGCTATATAATAAAATAGATGTACGTAACATACATTTACCTACTTTTAGTATTAGATTACTTATGAAAAAGATATAATACATATTTTTTTAATACATCAGTGCTTCACTTATACTTAGTGAAAGTTAGCCAGACTACTTTAGTTTAAAAGTACAGTAGTTTTGTTTTAATGAAATAAACATAATTGCTTGACAGTGAAGAACTATCACTGTCGTTTCCACGATATGATAGTCATTTATTTTTATACAGAATTAATAAATGACAGAAATAATCTGAAGTTTAAGATTTTTTTTCCCATGTGATAATATTCCAAAAAGTAGAGCAGTGATGACATATGGAAAGCTCATATATATAGCCATAGGTATGTTTATGTGTGCATGCATGTGTATATAAACAAATTCAATAGAAACACAAAAATGTAGTGGGAGATCAGATTCTGGAGTCATTTTCTTACAGTGTTTGTAGTTGAGAAAAATTGCAAAGAATGGTGAATATCTTTGCTTGCTAAGGTAACAGACTTTGCAAATAGATACTTTAGAGGTTTTATCTTCATATGAAAATAATAATAAATGACAGCAAATTTTCATGCAGCCTTATTTTAGCAGTCTCAACAGTGATACATAGGACTGATTTATTGAACAACTGCTTTCACCAATGAGAATTTGGTTTCTTGAGCAGTTGTTAATAACTAAAGAGTAAATTCATAGACCTTTTCTTTCTTTTTTTGTTGGGAAAACAGCTGTTACATTCATCCCTAGTATGGGAACAACTTGCCTATTGTAAATGAAAGTTGATAAGAAGTTGTTTTGTGTAAAATTAGATTCATGTGCTGAGTTAATACATTACATAAAAATCCATTTAACTATTTGAAACTTGATTTTTGTAGTAGCTGCACATTAGATTACAGCAGAGGACTGATGTAGCTGCAGCGAGAATGAGTTTTGCATGATAATCCCATTACAAGAATGAGGGGAGGGGAGAGCAATACATTTTAAAGTGATAACTACTGTTAAAAGCCTGGTGCAACAGGAGTATTTGAGCTGTGACTAGAAAGTGGTTTTAAAAGTGTATTTTGCCGCAGGAGTAGTGCAACTAACTTCAGACTGTTTTAGAAAATATTATTATAAATGTATTACACTTGATGAAATTGATCTACTTGAATAGTCAAAGCAGATTAAACTTCTAATACAGGGGTAGTTTTGTAATTTGTTATTTCTAAGGACAGAATATAATCTGGGAATTTTTTCCCCCTGTCATTGTTCCATTATTAATATTCTGAATACAGATGACAGTAGAAAACCTTAGACAGCTATGTCTGTATTTTTAGGTTACTTGCAAACAAACTAAAATATTTTTGAGGAATTTTTTTTAAGCTGTCTATGCTCGGTCTCCACATCAAATGGAAAGGGCTGTCTGTACAGTACATTTAAAATGTAGTCCCTTGTCTGAACTACAAAGAAAATGAAAAACAAAATTTTAAAAAATGACCTAACAAACTGTAAGATAATATATTTCATTTGGGTTATTATTGAAAAGTTAAAAAGATTTTACAAGTTTAAAAACTGCTGAAACTATTTGTCTTAAACTACTATAAAGTAAAAAAATGACTCTTATTATTTAAAGAGGTCATAACTTCCTGAGGCATCTAAGTAAAGCTGAGGAATGAAGTTTTGAAATTGTGGCGTAGTTTTATTTGAGGGTTGGCTTGGTTGGTTTTTGTTTGTTGGTTTGGTTTGTTGTTGTTTTTTCTGAAGATGTACTTCAACACATATTCCACCAAAAACGGTGGAAAGCTGGTAAAATTCAAGTCCTGTTTACAATGCAGTTACCCACAGAAACATTTCTAGTGCCCTTTTAAAGTACTCTGCTAAGTTACTCCTTATAAAAACTTAGAGGAACTTCAGCTTACAGAGCTTTGGGTTCATGGGTATATTCAATTACCTAGAACTGTGGTTAAAAAAAATTATTAAATTTTGTATAGAAATGACATTTTGCATGGTGTCAGAGACTCTTAACAGAACAATTTAAAATTAGATTAACATTATTTAACTCTCATCTTCTCCACAGGACACTGCAATTGTGCACCCAGTTCCCATAAGAATGACTCCAAGCAAAATCCACATGCAGGAAATGGAGCTTAAAAGAACTGGAAGTGGTAGGATATTTTCTCTTGCTGATGAAGTATTTGTACAATTAGGGTTGGCTTTGCTTCCCTAAACACACTGACTTTTTCTTCTCCTTAGATGAATATATCTAGAGTTGTCATCAGCATAATTAGTGAATTCTCTGAGTTAAGACTTAGAGTACTGTTCAGATAGGTGCAGAGTTTGAACAGACTGCTTGCCAGAGTGAGGATTTCACCATCCATGGGAGATCACTGCTTTGAGCAGTTCAGGAGCATCATTATATAGATTTAATTTGGGCCTCCAGGAGAATCTCTGGGTTTATTTATTAAATACTGAAGGAGACTTTTGAAGATGGAGAAAGTGGCCCACACTGATAAAGTTTGTTCTACTATGGTCAGAAAAAGAGGGGTTCTTTTTGAAACCTGACAGTATTTAAGAGTATTGGCAGACTGGTTTTGTTGCTTGGTTTTTTTAATACTCTGGTCAATAAGCAGCAAGGTGGTTTGATAATTTTCCTTGAGGATCAATGGAGTCTCAATTCATAGATGTATGCTGATATTTTGTAAAGTCATGTGATTCATGCACAGTCTTGAGTATATGAGAATAGATTAACTATCCACAATGTGTATCTTTTCAATGTTTCTTAGCTTTATAGAGGTAAACATTCCCAACACTGAGAAATATAAATAACACTATTACAATGTAAAACTTCAAAGTTAAAATAATTCATGCCTCAAAAGTGTTAAAATACATAAATTTTAGTGTTGAGTGCAGCACTTGAGTTAAGGGCAGAAAACTGTTTTGCATCAGAAATAAAGGCTAGTTTGAATACAGTTGTTTATTCAGACTTGTTTTTCTATCTAGATCATGCTAACCCTACTAGCCCACTACTTGTGAAACCACCTGATCTCCCAGAAGAAAACAAAATTAGTTCATCTGTAAAATTTACAGCTGGAAATACAGTTAGTAAGTATCAAAGGACTTTCTGATCTCATTTTTTACTTTGCACAAAATGAAGATATGATATATTCAATAAATAAAAACTTGCTAGGTAGCAGAAGCTCTAAAGTGGGATAAACTTATCCTGAGAAAAGAGACATTTCAGATACAAAGTATGTATTAGATGTAATTAAGACAGTTCTGCTGATGACACTGGACATGTTTTCCTGCCATGTGTGTTCATTTTTGTCAGCTCTTTTCCATCTTCCTGTTTTCTTTTGTCTTTGGATGAGAAATGTATGGGAAATGGAACTGTCTAAGTAGCATTTGATTCTAATTCCTCAGAACCATGTAATATGTTTTCTGAAGAATGCAAACCTATTGATCACAATTTTCAGGCAGTTTTCATCTAGTTTCGCTACCAAGAAAACATGATAGACTTCAGATTTGTTTATTAGGTACAGCTTTTCAACTGTTTATTTGGTTATTTGTTTATTTTATCTCAGTTGCTATAACACTTTTTAAAACTTCAGTGACCTGTGAGGTTAAAGTAATCCTTTGAGAGTGAGTAATTCAGAAAATCTTGATGTTCTTGAGTAGGATTTTTGTCTTTACTAATAAGTGATCAGGTGAATCTCACTTGCTCCAGTGACTTCCCACCTTGAATTGTGCTTTACTGTGTGCTCTGGATTCAACCTTTGTGTTAAAATATTCTGAGATCCATTTTTCTGTCTACATTCATTCCATACAAATCTTGTGGGTTTGGTGAGACTTCTCATTTCTGGGGGAAAACCCACAAGCTTTGCACAGCTTTTGTGGATAAGGCTGTCCTTAAGGAAACTCTTTATGGGGTGTT
This sequence comes from Bucco capensis, assembly GCA_013396975.1. NCBI lineage: Eukaryota > Metazoa > Chordata > Aves > Piciformes > Bucconidae > Bucco > Bucco capensis. The sequence continues at coordinate 293,819 of VWZO01013725.1, read as the reverse complement.
GTAGTAGCATCTTTCATTTGTATAGATTTCCTTATCCAAAAGCTGAAAGCTTTTAAAAAGATTAGTCCTAAAACAGAGTTGACTACTAGCCTTAGAGGTACAGAAGTTACAGTAGTAGCAAAGCTATGGAATTTGTCTGTGTACTGTACATATTTTTACCTTTTTCTGTCTTCTAAGGTTGTTGACAATCCTTCAATGCTTCTAAAACCGAGCATACGTTCTATTCCTTTGTTGGTGTTTTGTTGTTGTTTTTTTTCTTGGATCCTTAACTCTTGTTGGCTAGATTGTTGAAGTGATAGAATGTTCTTTAAAAACTAGTGCTTATGAAACATACATTTTTGTATTTTAAATACCTTATTGTGATTGTTTATTCTTCAGTACATCCCAGTAGTAACAAACAACTCTTGGCATTCAGCAAGAGGAGTTGGTTTATATTGAATCCTTCAGTTATTAAGAGGGGAAGCAATATAAGAACAGAAATCTTCTAATTTTTATTTTTTTTTTAATGAAAATTAGTTATTTGAAAGTAGTTGTATCTGTTAGGGCATAGTGATGATGCAAAATAAGTATAAAACTTTGTACTTTATTTTACCAGCAGATGGGTACAGCAGTTCGGACTCCTATACTTCAGATCCAGAGCAAATTGGAAGCACTGTAACACGCCAACGGTCAGTAGAGTAGCATCTGAATAAAATAAATACAAGGTGTTTAAAAAAGCCTGTTCTGAGCTTCTGGTTGTTTGACAACTAGGTTGTAAAATAGTGGCTGAATAGGTTCGTGACTTAAACACTCAAGAATCTGGAGGAAGTCTGTTGTCTAATGCATGAACAATGTATGCTGTGCCTGTTAATGTGTAAAGTGAGAATGCAAAAAATAGGCTAAAAAGTTGTTTGAATTGGCCAATCGAATGAAACTCCACATTCAGTCAGAAATCTTGGTAAAGATTTTCTCCTTAAACACAAGGGAATGTAAGCATAGGAGACCATGATGTTACTTGAAACTAGTTTTCTGTATTTTTAAAAATATCCATTAATGGATTAATGCATTAATGGAGGACCTTGTCACTTTGTAGTATAAAAGAAGAATAGCACATAAATTAGAAGTATCACAGCAGTAACTGAATCTTTTTTAATAATGGGCTTTTATAAAGTGAAGGGCAGTCATAGGCCCAACATAAATAAAGGGATTGGAGGAAGCTATCCAAGCACATAAGTAACAGCTGCATCATTTGACATAAGAGAATGTGCTGTACTAGCTGGTGCTAATTGTTCCCATTAAATCTGCCTGAATAGGATTAAAAACCAGCTACGCCTTTAACCACCTTACAATCAGTTTCAGAGGTAAGTTATAACCAAAAATAATTAGGATGACTTCAACAGCAAAAAAAGATTTGCAATTACCTCTCAGTACAGCAGCTTGAAAGCTTCTTTCTTCCATTTTTACTTAATGGCAAATTTGATTGTCTGTCCCGATGATTCTACGTGGTTTTTTGTGCTATAACCATGATGGTTTCAACATGTTCTTATCTCTGATTTTGGGTTGGGTTCTCTTGCTGAGCTTGTGTAGATGAGTGAAACTTTCTGATGACTTGGCACTTTATGGCACAGGTAGCTTGTGGCAGTGTCCACCCAGGAAATTTTTCTCCCACTTCTTTTATTTCCTCCTGCTGGTATGTCTTCTACCAGTTGCAACTTTATCAATAGATATGACATTGTCCTTAATCCTAAGTCTAGAGTACTCTTTGTATTTCAGAAAGCAAAAACTAGCAAGGCTACGTCAAATAATAATACTTCAGGAGTGGTTTTAAACCCTTTTTTAATCCTGCTTGTACCTTTTACATTAGGCTACCTAGAAGGATGACCCTGGGAGTCAGTGTAATTAGGTGTTTATTTTATCAGCTGGAGGATTACATAGTGTTACTGAAGCATTGTCCTGGAGAGTATATTAATAAAGCAAATTCACTTTTCTGTCTGGACTTTTGTAAGTTCAGGTTTTCAGTGAAACAGGTACCTCTTACCTCTCCTAGTTTTGTATCTTATGGTAGGTTTAGAATAATGTTACAGAAGTAAGTAGTAGAAAAGATTTTTATCACTTATTTATGAGTAGAATAAAACACCACCTGAATTAACGGGAGTGATTCTGTAAGACTGTCTTGCTCAGATTTAACTAGGTAAGTTTCTGTAGGATCTTCTAAAATGGAACCTGTATAAAAATTTCTGTATGTAATAAATCCCACTTAGCACTTGGTGCAGTATCCCATCCTTCTTTCTCTGTGTGCTCAATGAACTTGTAACAGGTATCCACTAGATGGTGTTCCTACATAAGAATGAGTTGACATTTCTGAAGATGCTACCAAGTGTATAGATTTAGAAAATTTCAGGCAGAGAATTAAATAGCTGTCTCATTCACAGATATGCTGCTTAAGATCAATATATATGGAGACAGATCCAACAGAAACCTACTATTAGTCTTCAGTGATGTTGAACATAACCCATTTACAACTTAATTAGGATGTCAACTACGTCTTGCATACTTTGCAAATTATAGTGATGACTACCTGGATGGAATTACCATAAATAGGATTCTCTGTTCCTAAATCATTTGGGATGTGTGTCAAGCTGTTGGCTTCCCAAAGATAAATTACTTGGGGCAATAGAAAAATAATTTGAATAACAGAGATTTAAGTAGATAGAAATATAAAAACAATTGTGAAATCAAAGAATAGCAGAAGTTTAAAACTGATTTTTGCAATCTTCAAAATCAGTGGCAATCGGGCTTTTTTCCATCTGTCAAACTTTATTTTTTAACTGTATACTTTGAAGAACTTTTGAACTTTAGATTTGTTGTAGCTGCCTAAAATTTCTACAGAAACTTATATGTTTTGCAGATCACATTCAGGAACATCTCCAGATAACACTGCCCCGCCGCCACCCCCTCCAAGACCTCATCCTTCTCATTCTCGATCATCATCTTTAGATATGAACAGATCCTTTTCAGTTACCCCAGGTAGATATACTGTGTTCCTAGTGTGTATTATTTTTCAGCACATACATTCATGAAGCAGACAATTTCTTTTTCCTCAGAGAAAGATTTAGTTTGCTTTTAAACATTGCTTCTGAATGAAAAAGCTGAAAATGGTGTTACTATTCCTGTTTGTGTTAAAATTTGTACTCCACTTTGCTTAACCACATATGTAGAATAAAATTCTGCTGACATTGTAGTCCTTAGTATGAATGTGGGAAGCAAAGTCAGGAAATACTATTTTAGTAGTGCACCCACGTGCAATGAATTGCATCTGTCAGTAAATTTTCAGGAGGAGTTTCTTTCTTTTGTTATCAGATCTATTAGAGGTGGGTGTTAAGCATTTCACTTCAGAGGGAATGATTAAAGGTCACTTCTGATGCTCTGCTTAAAGGTTTTCATTGTACTTCTAACTTGCTGGTACTTTTCAGTTCAGGGTCACAAAGTATGAGAAAACATTGAGTAAAAGAAAAAAAAGGACCAAGATCAGAAAAGTATGACCATATATGTACTTTGAGCTGGAACAAAGGACAGGAACCCTGTTCTGATGGGTTATTTTGTTTGCAAATTTGAAAGATGATATTACAACGATGATTCTCAGTCTGACAGGCTATTATATAGACAAAATGCAGGATTTCTTCATGTTGGCAAGTAAAAAAAATTAGATAGCACTGTAGTGTGAAGAGTAACAATCTTGGCCAAACAATGCCTCTCTTACAGGACAGCAACAGGCTGGAGTTGTGCCCTATCCCCCTGCAGTGCCTCCAAGACCACAGCCTTCACAGGTGATGTACTCACTTTTTAAAAATCATACTCTAATTCAGTGCATCCTTTTTATTTAACACTGAATTTTTAGCTTATCTCTAAAATGAGCAGCACTGCTTGGTATTTTTCAAACCACCATGATGTGAATGATGGCAAAACATAGACTAAAGCCAAAAGTTAGCCTTTCCTGAATAAAGGAAGTGCCATGGGATTAAAGTAGAGATTGAAGAGGAATGAGTGGCTCTGGAACTCTTGAGTTTTAGGAAATAGAGGAAAATTACACTTCTGTATTTCTTTACTTGTCCCTAGTATAGCTAATAACTGTGAGAGCAATCTTTTCAAAGTTTTGCAAAATTAGTGTTTGTCTTCCATCTGTCTGGCACAGGGTATAGTTTTACATAACATACCTCTCTCAAAAGGAGTAATCTCACTTCTTCCTTTCTCATAGACTTGGTGATCTTGGCAGTTCTGTCTGAGTTCGGTTAGCTGATACACTAGAAAACAAATCCTCCAAAAATACTTTCTAATTTGTCTCTACCAGCTGAAAGCTTCAACTGCAGATCTGACAGGAGATAGAGAAACTTGCTTTTCAGTGGTTTTTCAGCACCAGCTACATGTTAGAATCTACACTATCAGCAATTGAAGTCAGTCAATGGATTCAGAAACTATCTTCAAGAAAAGAGGGTACAGTGACAGACATATTCAATACAGTGTGATCACATAAGCAAGTTTCCCTGGGGAACCAGACTAAAAGCCTGACAGAGTCAACCTGGACTGTGTTACTGAGTCTAGCTAGTCCTACAGTGCATCCATCTTTTTCATGGATAACACATCTGCTTGAACTTTCTTTTTCTCTTTTTTCTATAGCCAGAAAGAGTACTCGTGTTTGCATCTTTGAGATGCGCTTTGTCCTACTGACAAGACACAAATCTTTGTCCACTAAAAAGGGAAAATAATCCCTCAATGTGCTGTTACACACTGTTGTTTGACAAGAGTCTTTGCATCAGAGAGCTCTGTGAAGAACAATATCACTAAATATTTTTGTGTTCTTTATTGCAGGGTGCAGGTCCTCATGTGCATCGCCCAGTAGATGCTGAAGGCCTAATAGCTCACACCAGTACCTCACCTCAACAAATACCAGAACAGCCAAATTTTGCAGACTTCAGCCAGTTTGAGGCATTTGCAGTTTCAAGTGTAAACAAAGAGGAAGAAGATGAAATTGAAACACACTCAGAAGTCTTGCAGGTGAGCTGAAGAGAAGTTGTTGCTTAATACCACCAACAGTTATAAGACATTTTTAAAACCTATTGTTTGAACTTTGTGGGGGTTTTTATGGTGTCCCATTCCATTACTAGAAAGCAATTATATTACACACTCCTGCACTTTAGTAATTGCCAAACACCTAGGCAGAAAAATGTCTTTTCTTCTCCATTCATGATTGTAATTCAAAAGGTTTTGTACTTAGCATGTATGTGCAAAAACATGGTGTTGGGGCATTTAAGATTTAGCACAGGCAAAACTTTGCTGCTGCTCACTCTTGCCAGCCTTCCAAATGACTTACTGGTAAGTTTTAAAGTAGTCTGTCCTAATAAATGAGAAGACTGTCAAATGTTGTAAACATCTGCTAAAATTCCATTAATTTGGTTTAGTTAAAACCCATTGGACACACAGCTGCAGTGATTAAGCTCTGGTATCCTTCTGTAATAGATTGTTAGGAATATTTACAAAACCTTGTTTCCTACTACAGACAAAGGATATAAAAGTTTGGAAGCCTCAGGGTTTGTTCCTGTTTATGTCATAATAGTTTACTGCTATTACATTAATTACTTAATGTTTTCCTTTCATAATTTGTAGCCTTCATCCAGATTGTAAGTTCTCTGGGGCACTTCTGCATCTTCAGTTGCAAAAGTACCTGTGGTGCTTTAAAGTTCTCTCAACTATCAGCAGCATGTTCTTGCTTCCCTTAATCAGGAAGGTCAGTGACGTAGAACCATTTGAGCACTCTGTGCAAAATCAGCTATGTTAGCTTAAGCTGCCACTGAAAACTGCTTAAGTTAAGCTTGCTGATTGTTTTGCATTGAGGTGGATGGGGAACAGTCACATTGTGTTCCATTGGAGGGATTAACCTTTGGCAGTAACAGATAATAGTGATAATGTAATAGCAGAAACATTTGTAGCAGTTTATCATCAGGCCACAGCCTCTTTTGTACTAAGAAGTACCTCATGATATTGGGGATTTGACTTTATTCAGAGATCTTCCAGCATTCAGAGTACAATGCTTGAGGGTAGAGTGCTTTCAAGCAACTATTTGGTCTTTTCTTCATAGTGGTTATTGATTTTATGCTGAATCTTAATTTCTGTATCAAAAGACAGGTCTGACTATTGATTTTGGAAGTACAACTTTTTACCTCTTCCATAAGCTGCTCCCAGGCCATAACAGTGCTTGTGATTTAAGTTAATTTTAGATGAGTTTGCTCCATAGCAGGTATTGTTGTATTCCAACTTGTGCTTCTAAAGAAGCTAGAACTGGAATGATAAGTGTTAACTGTATTTATGTATCGGAAACACAGCCTAATTGTGTTTATTCCAACTGTTGCCAAATGAAATACTTAAGAAGTAGTTTTCTAAATATAGTTTATATCTCTTTAGGTTGAAAAGCCCTCTGATTCTTCAAGTTCTCTTAGAGTTGCCAAAGCAGATGGAAGAGTTGAAGACAAAGCACCTGCTAATGTCCCCACTAGTGCGGTATGCAAAGTACTTTTGGAAAGGAGAGACCAATTGTCTGATATGTATGAAATCATGTCTGGCTTGTTTTGCAACAGCAGCTTTATATGCCTCCACTTGAACTTAGTGTTCTTAGGTCCAGTATGTGCTTGAAAGAGGCACGTGTACAGTAAATTTTTGTATCGGAAGACGTTCCGTATTTAGCTTTATTTTTGTCAAGGTAGCAGAAAATTCAAGTACTTTTAAGTGTTCAAATCTTTAAAACAGAGCAAAATATTAGTGCAGAACGTGCTCTGAGATGTGTATTTACAGTTGTCAGTTGGACCATGGTGTTTCTGCTTGCACAATTCTGTCAGTGTGTCTGTCACAACTTTAACTGTCTTTTCGTCAGGGGGTAGGATTTAGTACTTAAGGGTTTTTTTTCCAGACTATATGAGAATGCAGCTAGATGTCCATCAGAAAATATCTGATGCATTGTAAATCCAGTATCAGGTTTTAACACAAACAAGTGACCAGGTTATAATTCAAGTAAAATGGAGCTTGTGAGAGTTAATAGACTGTTTTTCCTCTTCAGGGTAAAGGCACTACCCCACTTGCTCCACCACCAAAGCCTATTCGCAGAAGATTAAAATCAGAAGATGAGCTAAGACCTGAAGCTGAGGAACATACACAGAAAACAGGTGTCATAGCTGCTGTTCTTGCTTCACAGCCATCTATTCCTAGGTAACCCAAGAAGTGTATAAATACATCTGTTACTGGAAAATTTACATTTAAACAACATACACGCTTTCTGTTCCAGGAGTTGCGAACGATTTTGGAGTGTTTGAATTAGATTAACTGTTTAAAGGGTTTTGTGTTTTAAACAACATCATCCCAAACCCTCTACTACTGTGAGACCTTTTAGAGATCTTGGATTTTGGAGTGTGAACTCATTTTAACTTCTGCAAATATGTTGGAAATGTGGTGGAAGGATTAAAATGTAGTTTTTAATTACAAATAATGGTTGCTATGATCAGTCCAAAATGTGCCATCTTTGTGTCCTAGCATGAAGGCAGACTACAATATTAGTCACTGTGAGGTAAATGAATGTGATGCTGTGTTGGGACTTCAGAAAATTTATTATGACAAGTTTTTAAAATGAGCTGCTTGCTCTTCCATTGAAACCAAGTATGTGTAGCTTTCATGCAAGCAAGATAAATCAAGTCAGGTAGAAGAGGGAAAATTAACAGTGTACCAAGTTAAAAAAGAAAAAATTGAAAAGGGGATTCTGCTCATTTAAAACAGTGATTTTAAAGGAAACGTTCACCTAAGTGACAAAGAGACTTATTACAATACTGTTAATGTATTCTCAGATCAGTGGGCAAAGACAAGAAGGCAATTCAGGCATCAATCAGACGTAACAAGGAAACCAACACTGTTTTGGCCAGATTGAATAGTGAACTGCAGCAGCAGCTAAAGGTAATTCCATTATCTTTTTGTCTATTGGAAAGCCTAAGAGGACAAGATATTAGTGATGTACAGTAACAGGCATCTCTGCAAACCAATGATATATGTAGTAGAGGATATTGATACAAAATATTTAGTAGTTTTGAAGATCATAGACTATACCTAACTGTGACAAGCTTTGTGAAATTAAAAGGACACTTTCATTACTACAAAACAGTTTTCAGTGTTTTTGATTTGCTTTCAACTACCTTGAAAATAAAAAAGCAGAAATCATTACTTTAGTAATTTGAGGTAGCTGTTATGGTCATCAGATACTTTAAAAGCAGTATTGAGAAGAACAGTTAAAGTGGCATACTTCTGAAGGAAAGAGCAAACCTTAAGTTCTTAATGAAGTTTTAAATATTTTTAAATGTACTCATCTGCAATACAAAACATGCAACTTAAAAAGAATGATAATAGTAATCCCTTTCTCTAGGTCAACTGCTGTTGTTTTGGGTTTACCTGCAGGCACCATCTTAACATCTTTGTCTTGCCATCTTTCTTACCTTGAGATATCTAATTTTAATTACCAAGTTAATTTAAAACTTAAATGTTAACATTAATGTGATACTGTGTAGATTGGAAGACAGGCCATTTTAAAAACTATCAAGCCTGTATTTCACTTGTTACTGTTTATGAGAGTCAAAAATTCACATAAGAGTGAAAACTGGAAGAAAAAAAAACAGTTTCCAGTCCTTTAACTGAGATGAGAGCTTACCCCACTTAACATTATAGACTTTGTTTGAGAATATTGTAGTTGGATTTGCAGCTGGTTACAAATTGGTGGGTGATTTAAAAGAAGTGGAGAAATATTAAATGACTTCACATTTGAGTGAAGTATTGATTTTAATTTCTGAGTAATTACTAGCTAGCCAATCTTCTCTTCAGATCATGGGAAGAGTTCTGCAGATTCTAGAAAAGATACTAGTTCTCAAAACTGAAGCTGACATTGACCAGTTTTGATTGCATGAAGGAATTTTTAATATTCATTCTCTGTGGACAGTCAGTAGCAAATATTTCTTTTGTAGGATGTTCTTGAAGAGAGAATTTCCCTGGAAGTCCAACTGGAACAACTTCGACCCTTCTCTCACCTCTAAGCCTACTGCCGTTAACTGTGAATTTACTAATTTTGAAAGGGGTATTGGTTTCAAAGCCTATTTAAAGATCCATGCATCTAGCTCAGTGCACTCTATTCTACATGAAATGTTGTGGTTCTGTTTTGTCAATTTGTCCACTTTTGTATTTAAGTATTTTAATTTCAGTACAGAGGGAAAAAAAAACCAACCCTTCTCCTTGAATGTGACACACTGCCTCTTCCATCATTTTCTGTGGGCATCTATGATATTTGTTTGACTTGAGTTTGCAGAGTTTGTCACCAAAATTGCCAACTGGAATTTTTTTGTGGTTTGGGTTCTTTTTTTGCCCCCTTCCCCTCCCCCCCCCCATGGAAACATCTTTGCAGAAGAGTATTGCTAATCAGTTGACTTTAAAGTTTGAGCACATCAACTCTTCTTTCACTGTGGCATTTATTGTATTGTGCCAGAAAATAAACAAACCTAGTAATCTGTCATCAGGCAGGGTTACTTCCCAAGCTGCCTTTCACAATTGCAGAAAGCCTGCCTCTCTGCAATAAACCACCTTATACAGGTTGACAGAGTTCTTGCAGGCTGTTTCCCCATATCAGCTGGATTTGATTTTGTGTTTTGTTGCATACATTATAAAGTATGTAACCACAAATTACCAGGTGTTCACATTTTATCCATCCATGATCCTGATTCAGCTGCATGCATATGAAGATTTATGGTACAAATGGTATTCTGTCAAACTGACCTTTCCCAGTCCTCCTTTTTGTGGAAAGAGTTGGGTGTAAATCCCCAACATATTAATTACACATTACCTAAGCACCACCTGTAATTGCATGTTTCACACATTACCTTTTTAGTAACAGCTCACATCCACCAGTCCTCACTATAACAAAGTGTATTGTCAAGTAATGTGTCAATACCTCTATCAACTTCTAATTCCCAGCAAAAAAAAAAAAATAATTAAAAAATCCCAAAAACTGAATACTTTGCTTCTTAGGAATTCTGGGGTACCTTCTGTCATCTTGTTTCCAGGCCTTATTTCTCTGGCATATAGACAGGCTTCATTATTAACAGAGTTCCTTGAGTGTATTCTGCTATTCAGGTTGATGTACTGTATTAGGATTTGTTGTATATTGTACAATACACACCTTTTGATCTCATATGTAAATTTGCATTAATTGCTGACTAACAGCAGATATTCTATTTAATGGCTTCTTCTGGCTGTGGGATCATAGATGTTTAACTGCATGGATGTATCTCTGCAGAATCAGAACTAGCAATTGTGTGATTTTTACACCAATAAAACAGCACAATATTTTAATTTTGTTGATTCATCTTTGCCTGGGAATTGAAATTCATTTAAATAGGGGGGAAGGTTTTATTGTGGGGCTGCAGGAAATTTTTTGTAGTTTTGTGGCCTGTACGAGAAACAGTTGATCAGAATCCTTGGACCATTTTCTTCCCTCATTTTTTAGCTGTTGGTCAAAAGCTATTGATTTCTCTTGGTAACCTGTGGCTATATTTTTGTATCCTCCTATAAACAAATTTAATACATATGTAACTTCTAAAAAGAACTGCCAGGGGTCAAGAAAGTGTGTGGTTCTTTAGTATTCATTTCTGATTTCATTTCCTTGACAGTACCTCCCAAAATTAAAACTAAATAGACTGCCTGTTAGCAGTCCTTATCATCACTGTCAAATTTTTCTGCTGGATATGGTGTTAGTTACAGTGAAAAAGTAGTACTTCTCTTTGGATATCATGTAATCATGGTTAATTTTTATTACTATAACTGTTCCAGTATTTTTTTCAATATTGTGGAAGTATTGCAAATGATTTTACATATACAATCCAAAGCAGCAATGTCATAATTGCATGAAAGATGGTACTTTCTATTGGCATGTAAAGGTATTCAGAAATGATAGCTAAGTGGGCACAAAGGTTACATACAAATTCCACTTTAACTATGTCTTGCCAATTAGTATGATTGTACAAGATTTTGACTTAAAAAAATAAGATATAACTAGGGAAATGGAAAAAAAAAAACGACCAACCAAAACCCAAAACAAAACTAAAAAACTTTAAAGTTGATGGACTAAGCACTTGTAACTGCCAAGTAGCAAGAACAGTGTTTAAAAGTGGGAAAAGTGGATAACTTACTGTAGCTGAAGAATGTTGGTTTCAAACCAACTGTATCCTGTCCATAGTTTATTTTAAAGTTAAAAATACATTTTTAAAATAGTACTATTTTCATATTAATATTTAAGTATTAAACTGTGTTTATAGAAGCAGAATTCTTAAATCAGAATTTAATGTTTGAGGCTTAAATGTAAAAAACCTTTTACATTCAAATATGATGTACATCTGAATTTCTGAAACATCCAGATCTTTCTAGTAGAATGACAAGTTAGTGTGTGAAGTGAAGAACTTAGGCAATCTGAACATTTTTGTCTTGCCAACAAGTCTATTTTTAAAAATTTTTGTGGATTGCTTTTAATGAATCATTTAAACCAGTTTTAATGTTTTAAACCAGTTTCTCGTGATCTGAAGAGCTTATAATTGAAAAATTACTTGTGTCTTAAGAACATCACTGCCAATGATGTTCCGAAGTTACCTCAGTAATATAACCCAACTTTAATCCCTTATAAAATGATTTCCCTGTCCTTCTCCCGTTGTTTGATCTTGATCCAACTACTTGATGCATTCTTTTTCATGAACTTAGATTGTAAGCTCTTTGGGGCAAGGAATTATGTACTGTAAAAGAGATGTGCACTCTGTTGCAAGTGTAAATGTAGACTACTAAATAGCATGGACTGTGATTCGTGTACCCAGCTAGGATGGATGGACAGCAGCATGCATTGCTGAAACACCTGCAAATTGTTTCTCTTGGACTTTGTGGTTAGAGGGGTGTCCCTTTTCTCATTTTAATTGCATTTCCTTTGTTTCTCCCTCTGATGTGCCTCTTTCTTCATTCCATCTGCTTTGGAGTTGCTTTTTTCTCCATTCGTTGCCTATCTTTGGACTGCAGAGAAGATTTCCAAAATGCAAAGGTAAAAAGCTGAAAAGCCACTTTTTTGAGCAGTTATTTTAAGCCTACTCAATGTAAGCTAGTGTTTTCAATGTTTTTGTACTTCTTATACCCCTCATTTTACTTGCAATTGTGTAATACATGAACTAGAGGATCTCTTATTACTGAAAATGTCTTACATGGGATAAACAAAGTTGAGGTTATAAAAACTTAAAACTAAAGAAAATAAATTTGCAGCATTATTTCTTGTGTGAGATGTCTCTGTCCCTTATGGATGGGGTGTGCTGTTTCCACTCTACATTTAGTTGTTACTCTCCTGAGTTCAGCTGTGCACAGAGTTTGTCTCTAAATGCAAGTTTATGGATGGCCTAGTCTGAAAGTCTGAATAATTTTTTTCCTAAAAAAATCACTGTCTTCTAATTCTTTCCAGTCTTACTTTCTCATAGAATGTAGTTTCATGGAATGGTGAAATACTACTGCCTAGAGAGTAATAACACAGTTCTTACTCTGTGGAAAAATAAAAAATAACTTTTGTAACTTAAATATATTTGCATGCTTAAGTTGCTTAAAGAATTTACAAAACAATCCATTTATACTCCCCAAAATTCCAGCTTATTTTGCTATACATATTGATGTAATAATCATTTATAAGCATAGAATTATTAGAAGGGTTTGAATTGGAAGGGACCTTTAAAGGTCATCTACTCCAACCACCCTTCAGTGAGCAGGAATATCTTCAACTAGATAATGTTGCCCAGAGACCAGTCCAGCCTCACCTTAAATGTTTCTAGGGATGGGGCATCTACTGCCTCTCTGGGCAACCTGTTCTAGTGTCTCTCCATCTTCATTGTATGAAGTGTCTTCCTTCTATAAGGACAGATAGACAGAACTCTTTGGTATAGCTCATGTAGCAGCAATGGTGGCTTTTGCTTTTTGTTGTGTAACTTCAGAGGTCTAACTGTCTTTCTCTTTTAGACTCAAATAAGACTGCGTTTAAACTGACAGAAGAGGCTATGGTCCATGGGGTAGAACAAGTTAAGTGTAAGAAAGCACTTGCATGGGGATTGTCTCCTACAAGGAGCCTCTTGTCTTTGGTATCCATTCAAAAGGCAAATAAGAAAGACTAATATTTCAAAGAACAGTTGCATATTGAGAAAGGAGGCACTAAAATCAATTATTTGTCCTGACGTGCAGCTCAGGAGTGGAATAAATATTACAGCACTTGCTGTAAACACTTGTGCATGTGAACACTTGTTGTAGGCTTCTGAAGGTACAGCATACCTGATGGGCTGCATCAGACTGAGCAGAAAGGTGTGTATAGGAGGTACCTTCAGCAATAGATGATTTCTCAACAGAAGTAAAAGGAAGTATTTGGGGAACTCTTGAAGTACGTTAGTGTGTTTCATTAAACTGTCATGGAATTCAGGGCTTTGTACTGAGTGCTGCTTAGTAGATCTTCTTGAACTGATACAAAGCTTGAGTTCCATCTAAGTGTGAAAAGACAGTATGTATTTCAAGAAAAAAATAATTTATAGGAAGTTGTAATTCAATGTATTCTATGAGAAAACGCAGAAGTGGTGTGCTTCCAACTTGTTTTTTGTTATGTGGATCCATGTCTTTGGAAGAAGAATGCTACAATTAATATACCTTCATCCTAGATCTTCAATCCTTTTGTATTCCACTGCCCTCATGAAGAAACTTAGGCACTTGCTTTCTGATTGGAAGGAACCAAGAGATCAAAGAAGAGGCCCTTTTGCTATAGAAGGCTACTTAAAAGGAATGTGTTCCTTGGTTTGATCTGCAAATTGTCTTTGGGGATAAAGTAGTGTTGAAGCAAGAAAATTCCTGTGGAAAATCAGTATTAATTCACATGTGATTTTTATCAAAGTTAAGAGGCAGATCCTTTTGATGGATTTTATGGTTTCCACCAAGTTGCATTCATAGGTGGAATAGGTAACCAGGAAACATGCTAAAATTGGTAATCCCTTAGAACTTTTCATGCTGAAACTATCAAATGTTGTTTTGTGAATGGTCTTTTTTATTCTTTCTTTCCTGTAGCTTTTTCAAACAATGGAATCCTTTGAAGTTTTACAATTTCTTTTTTGCAAATAGCTGTGCATGTAGAAGAGTAGGAAAATTTTTGTTCCAATGGTGGGAAAGGATTTATTTCAGTGGGGCTGCATTTTAGCTGTCATAGCTCAAGACTCTCCTGATCTGAATTAATACAAAGCGAGTACTGCCCAAAACTGAAAAAAGAGATGATGTTGATTCCAAGCTAGAATTTTGAGTTCACAATTTTGATGCCATTATGATGGAGTTTTTAATGTATTATTTTTTGTGTTCTTGCACATAAAACCAGCAGTAAGGATAAGAGAAAAATGGGGGTAAAGAGAGTGAGTGCTGGACCCAGAGGAAGCTTCCAACTCAGTGTAGTACAATGTGTAAATGTAGTGCTGTTGTCCAACCTGAGTACTTGATACTATGTGCTTAATTATTTAAGTCTGAATACATACTAACCTAGTATTTTTAAATTGGGAATAGGATTGCGATTTGCAAATTTTTATGTTGCATCCATGTGTTTGGATGATCAAGCTGGTAACTTGAAAATGAAGACTTAGTGAATTACATGAATTTCTGTGTACTCCTTACTTGGACATACAAATTTCCAGTAGGCATGTGGAATTGTGCATGCAGGCAGCTTTCTTTCCAAGTGAGTATGTGTTTTAAGTGCACTCCTGAAACATTAAGTTGAAAGTACAGCTTGATGCAAACTTGTAGTAGTACAGTAGTACATCTAGTTGCTGTGAAGTTGTATGAAGTTAATAGTCTTCATAAACAAATTATTCTTGTTTCATGTGGATTTACAATCTGCTTTGGAAAATGTCAGTCCTGATATGGGATCCTGTGGAATCAAACTTCTGTTCAAACTAACTCTTTTATAAACAAGCTGTAAGGAGTTCCTTTTCATTTCTAGCATGATAAATGTGGACTTCTGTTGTCAATCTCAACTTTACCCTGAAAACTGAGTCTGCAGGATAAAGTATGTTGCTGAAGAAGTTTGTACATGTTTGAGGGGGTATACTGAACTTAATAATTTGCTTCAGGTCTGGGTTGACTTTACTCTGGAAATGCTTCTGTCAGAATGTCCAAGATCTGCCTAGATCTCAAATAAGAACAAAAGAAATTATTATCCTGTAAAATACAAGCCAGGTTGGGCTTTTTAAACCTGATTTTACTAACCTAAAAAGATTTCCAGCCTACTTTCTAGACTGGTGCTTAATATATGTTTGTATTATTAAGACTACTCTTTCATTCTTAAGTTAGTAGGTAACTCAGCAAGAGGTTTCTGTTTTTAAGATCCTCAGGATCTCTATGAATTCAAGATACTTTATAAAATGTACAGCTTTGATCTCAGACCTTGTTTGATTTGATAGCCTGTTTAGCCCCTCTGAAAGTATTATGGTGCTTATAACTTTCAGCCTGTAGAAAGTAAGAATAAGATTTTTTGACTGCTTGCATACTGTTTCCTGTAAAACCAGTAAGAGGTGAAATAGGTCTGCCAAGGTTATATTTTGAACCAGCCAAATTGCCAACTTTTAAAACTAAAGGAAGAAATGCTTTTTTCTTGTCGTTTCTATGGGTTTTCTGTTACATTAGATTGAAAATCCTGACACAGAAATGTAAACCATCTTTAGTCATTGCAATAGTAGTCTGAGTGGTTTTAACCTGGAATGCTGATTTTCATTTTCTTCTAACATACCTGTTTTCTTTCATGGGTGCACTGCAATTTTTAGGGTTCCATACAAATGTTTCTTGTATTGGCACATGTTCTCAGTCCTTTCAGTATGTTGGCTGCATTAATGCATTGATCGAGGTGGTCGGATTATATATAAACTACTCTCTCTCATTTGCTCTGGTCCCAGTCTTCCAAACAAACTTAGGTTGTTCTCAATTGTTTCATGTTCTGTTTTTTGTTGGTTTAATACTATTAAAGACCTGTATATTGAAGGTCTTGTACTAATCTTGATATTTTTAAATAGGGGGGGGTATTACTTTCACTTACAGTAATTAACATTTTAAGATTCAAAATTTAGATCTAATGTCAGTAATTAGAAATATCATGGGGGGGTACTTTGATTTGCAGCCCTCACAGATATGTGCCACAAGTCTGTGTAAAGCCTTTGTTTTAGCAAAGTTCAGTGCTAATACAAAAATCTGCCATGTTGAGTCTCATTGCAGAATCAAAGCCACAGTCATTTCTGAGTTACTAGAGCTCTTCACTTGTGTTGTCTTTTGTTGCTACTCCTTGTCCTTAAAGAAAAGAAAAACAACCACCTCCCAGGAATAGGAGGGTGAAAAGCCACAGTGGTATGAGCAGAATTAGTAACATCTCCCAGCTGAGTCCAGTGCCCAGGCAGCAGTACAGCATCCAGTCACTTGAGATCATGGATACTACCTCAGCAGCTCTTTGGAGCAGTTTATTGCTTGCCTTAGTTGCTAGGGCATGCTTAGTCAGTTTAAGATCATGATACCAGAGATGACCACTTGAACGTTAACGTGGCACCAGATGCTGCTTTCCATGGAATCAAATAATCCATCTTCATAACTTCCAGTGTTTGCACATATTTCTTCTCACTTGTGAGCAGCTCCCTGGCAAGCTTGGTTCATTTAGTGGGCATAGTGTTGAGTCAGCAGTTGGACTTTATGATCTTAGAGGTCTTTTTCAATCTTAGTGAGTGTCTGTGTCTTTACAGAAATTTAGATATCAAGACATCCAGCAGACCATGCATTTGTCAGTTATTTGAAATGTGTCTGAAGTCATATGCCTAAGCTGAGTTAGATGGCAGAACCCCAAAAGGAAAAAGAATGATCTCTCTTGTAGAATAGTTTAAACTATGAAAATCACAGTATCACAGAATGTTAGGGGCTGGAAGGGACCTAGAAAGATCATCTAGTCCAACCCCCCTGCCAGAGCAGGATCACCTAGATGAGGTCACACAGGAATGCATCCAGGTGGCTCTTGAATGTCTCCAGAGACATGATTAGAATGGAGCTGGAGCTAATGGAATCCACAGTTCCACCTTGCACTGAAGAAGGATCTTCTCCAAAGATGCCAAACAACAGGCATCTTTTGTTCTCTGCCCACAGGCCCATGTTGGGCAGATGAAAGCTCTGCTCTCAGGTAGAAGCATAAAGATTTAATTCCTTGTGCAGTAAGGATGTCGAATATAGAATCTGAATGTATTATCTACAAAGTGAATATAAAATAAAGCTAGAACCAAAGGCATAGTTTGATGAACCAGGATAGAAATTTTGGATCTAAAATCAGTCTTATACTACACTAATGCGTATTTTTTTTTCTCTGTCTGTGAACGCAAAGATAACACCAGTTAATGCCAGGCTATTTAGAACATAGGAATGACTACAAGATGCATATACTGAATTTATTGAACAATTTTGGAATGTCACAATACTTAATCAAATGATGTGGACTGCTAGCATGCATGCTAGTCTAATTTGGTGACATAATTATTCACAGCCACAAAAAAAAAAGTAAACTCTGCAAACATTCAGACCATGCAAGAACTCATATCTTCTTAACACAGCTGAACAGATAGTAACTTCTGTAAATAAAACATCATAGTTAATGTTTTACTTTATCAACAATAAATTAATCTGTGGTATGACTCATCAACAAAACACTAAGTATATATTGTGCAGATTGTCTACATACTGATCAGAAAGGCCACATCTTTCATTAACAACTAGATAAATGCTTATATACATCCATCATTTTCAATCATATGAACAATACTGAGCAGAAGAAATGTACTTCTTCCATATCCCCCCAATTTTTCTCTTAAATAAGGCAATAATAAAAAGCAGTGTCACAATAACCTACTTAAACCTCTAGATAATGAGTCCTGACATAATGCAGTGCTCAAAGGAATGTGCAAGAAAAAACACCTGGATTTGCACTTTGATTCTTCATTGTTTAAAACTTTAAAAAAAAAAAAAGGCAGACAAAAAAACGCCAAAACACCACAACTGTTCCAGATTCCACTGTCAGGAAAAACAAAAGAAAAGCTTCTGGGAGAATCCAAATTGTGAAGCTGTTCTTTCAGCCTGTGGCACTATTTGGAATATCTTGAGCATCAGCTAAATGTAGTTTTTGGCTGAAGCACACCGTTAAGGAGTAACATTTTCACACATAGATAAGGTATAAACAAGATAGCATTGTTACACAAAACTATGCTTAGTGCTGTGATGGGAAATGCACCACTCCAGATGAATTCAGCTCTATTAAATCCTATGCTAGTTCTCAACCAGTAGCCTTACATACCTCCAGAATGAGCTGGTGCATCAATGGATGTGGCAGATTATTTTTATCACTATTATGTTATATTATTACCACATTCCACTTGTATTCTATATGAGACTTAGCCTTAAACAGCTTTCCACAGACACAGAGAATGTATATACCAGTGCAGTGCCTTAAGTCCCAAACCAGTCCCACCTTCCTCAATGCATGCACAGTGTGTAACATCAGAAATAACTAGACTGCCCTACAAACTGAATGTGACACTCCTCAACTATGTTCCTAGCTTATCAAAAGCATGATATAAAAGACAAGGTAAGACATTTGCCTTTATCTTCTGTGAGGGTTAAAAGCGCACATTTGTTCAATCGCAAAAACTCTGCTGAAGTAGCTGACTTAACCATAGTCTAACCCAAGAAGTTAAAAGTTAGGTCAGTCCACTATTCCCAATAAAATCAGTGATAAACAGCTACATATATTTCTAGAAAAAAAACTAAGAAGTAATAGGATTCACTTATGAATGGGACAGAACAATTCTGAATACACAGAAGGAATCTCTGACAGGCTTTGCCATCAACTGTCAATGCATTATCTGAAGTGGTACACGCTAGCTAAATAAATCACCACAGGAGAAAACAGCCTGTAATTAAAAGTGTTAGGATCCAGTCATTTACGTATTGGAAGAACCTAAAATCCATGCTCTACTACAGTACTGATTTAAAATAAAGGCTGTTACTGAAGAAATTTTACTTTTTTAAAGACAGCAGTTACTAGGGAAATATATCCAGTTATTGGGGTTGATTTGATTACAGTTAATTATAATGCAAAATCAACATTTAAGGAAAAGGATACATAGATGAATTCAGTTCTTCTAGCTGCAATATAAATGTAGAAAGTATCAGAAATGGCATTTCATGTAGTCAAATACAATTATTATGCTGATATGATGAAATAAATACATTAAAACAATTAAGGAAATCACCAATACTTTTGGCTGAAATGCATGGGTTTATTACAAAAGAAAAAAACAAAGCAAACCTGTACTGAATTCTACACCAACAGAGTTAAGTTTAAATCTGCCTCTATAAGGAAATTTTAAGAAATTTGAAGTTCTGGGTTTTATGGAAATACACTAGAGAAAAGAGAAATTGAAACTGTCGAATATACAGATCTAAATTCCTTGTTACATGCAGTCTTCCCCAGATGCAGGAGGATGGACCACAGGGAAAATGGCTGTCCCTAAACAGGCCTACATCTTCAGACAGTTTACAGCTAGATTGTTCTACTCACCAAAAAAGCCTATAAAAGAAGAAAACAAGGAACTGTGTTTTCTCATTACCAAGATGAGGGCAGGGTTTACACCCTGGTTCATTACAGAACTATGTTCTCCTCAACTGTACATCACTGCCCACCCAGTAGTGTTTTCCCAAGCAGAATGCCGTGGGCAAAGTTCCACGTATTCTACCTTCCCAGTACTTACATCTGACAGCAGCCTATCCAGGTTGGAGTCACTGGCTAGTTTTCTTTTATCTTCAGGGAGTTCTTCCATCTCCCCATAGAGCTCCAGATTGAGGCGAGCAAGTTTCTCCTGCATGCTCCGCACGTGCTCCATCTGCTCTATGGAACATTCATTTCCTGAAAAGATGAGCAACAGCTTTAGATAAAGAAACCTGAAAGAGCAAATGAAGGTGCAAAGGTGCAACTTTTTACATCAGAAGAGGAATTTAAACATCAATGTTACAAGTTAATTTGCTTTCTGAATGATTTCTCCCTGTTTCTCTACTGAGGTTTCTGTCATCATGTCTGGTGTTTGTGTTGTGCTGAACTTACAACAACTAGATTTTACAATATATGTGTGTTTTGTATACTCCTGAATTTCTGTCTGATTTAGAAAAGCTCTGGTTTTTAAATTTAAATATGATCATTATAAAAACCTTCTTGTTAATTTTGATTAATCTTGGGGGTTTCTTTCTTGTAACTGATGCTTTATATAATGCAGACTTTTCAGGATCTCTTGTAAAATCAATGTGGAATTAATATGACGTACTGACCTAGTACTAAACCTGCAAAAGCACATATAGGTCTCTCTACCCAGTACTGGAAAAAAAGAACCAGAAGAGTGTCAGTAAGATGCTACAACAGAAGACTAAGCTGGATAAAATGCAACTTGCATGGGATTCCATAAAAACTGTTACCAACAGTCTAAAGTGTTAATATGCAGCAAAAATCAGGTGCTAAATAAGAGTTACTTTTTATTATTCTTGTAAGTGGCTTTAAACTTAGTATCTTAAAACCATAAGCCAAGGTACTCCCTTTAGTAAGCCATGCTGGAAGAAACAATGAAATAGCATTTGAATAATCTCACACCAGAGACAACCCTACAACAGGAACACAGTAATACAAAAAATGCAGTAAACTCTATGAATTATCACAGAATCATTTGGGTTGGAAGGGACCTCTGGAGGTCATCTAGTCCAACCCCCCTGCAGTGGGCAGGGATATCCCCAACTAGATCAGGTTGCCCAGAGCCCTGGCAAACCTCACCTTGAATGCCTCCAGGGATGGGGCCTCAATTATGTTAAACTTCATTTCATGTGGCAGAGTCCAATACAACAAACTGGCAGTCTGTCCATACAGCACAGTTGTTTGCAAATGTTACCATTACAGAGCTACAGAAACAATTTTGTACAGACAATTCATGCACTTACCAAATGCCTGAAGTTTGCCAGAGTGAAAGTCATTCAGGAGACTCAGAAGTCCCCTTTCCATTTCCTGGACATCTGATACATCTGTGAGAAAAGAATGCTGGATTGGTGCTGCCTGTGCCCCCTTTGCTTCACCTCCTGGAGGTTTGGCTTTCTCTTTTATTACACTGAGAAAAAAATAATAAAACAGAATTATCACTTCCTGCTTTCACTGTGACTCTGAAATGTAAGGTAAGTGTACATCTGAGCTTTGAAAATGAAATGGAAAATATATAAAACATATTTCAATCACTCCTCTTAAGTTAATAAATGGATCACCAGTTTGTCTTTAAGAATAACGAATATCACTGTCTTGACAGCTTGCTACTGCAAAATGAAGGATTCCAACAATCTGCTTTCCTACTGATAATGGGAAACATCAGCAAAGAACATGAATGTAATGGCCATCTTAATAATCTGAAGAGGACCATTACCCAACAATGACACATGGGTGTGGGGCTTTATCTACATAAAGTCACCCAAAAAGCATCTGCAAACTCTGTTTAAGCCAGAAATAAACACCCTCAACAACCATACACTCCAAACACCTATGGACTGCAAACAGTGTGGAAAACAACTCCTTATAACCTATATAGGAAAATAACTTTGCCTCCAGGTAAGTCTTCTAGAGTTCTTTCTTCTCACCCTCAAGTAACATCCTGCATTTTTTGAAAGTCACTATCAAAGCAATCTGCCAGCACTCTAACACACACCAAATGAAACTNTGATTTTCAGACTGTGCCCGTTGGAGATACTTAAGACATGTAGATGTGGCTTAGCAGTGACCTGGATCACTGGCTGAGTTAACAGCTGGACTTGATCTTAAAGGTCACTTCCAACCCAAACGATTCTATGATTTAATGAAGTGAAAATGAGTTAAACACTCCTACTCCACACTCATAACAGCAGTTCATCTTCACATTGTTATCATTGTTATGTCAATTACTACTCCTGCTTAGGAAGATTGAGAAATTACCTTATCACTGCTTGCTAAGCTTCACTTAGCAATTGAGCAAGAACATAATTTTCAAAACTTAAAAGCAAAAAGGACTTTTTTTTTTTTTGTTAGCCAATACTGTGGACTAAAAGAAACAAATTTCTAGTACATTCCAAAATAGTGTTGACACTTAAGTAAACTGTACAGTCAGCCGCAGAAACCACCACCAATTTATAGCAGGTAAGGATTTTTTATGATTTCCCTGAAAAATAATGTATATACTTTACAGTGAAGGAATTCATTAATTCATCAGGCCCATACTGGATCCTCCAAACAGACTATCTGTGCTAATGATGACAGTCTAGTATTTAATCTTCAGCTAATACTTACAGATCAATAAACTTATCTCTTTAGCTGACGTGTCACTTTAAAATCCCTCTTCACTTATTTATCTACTGGATCTTCCACAGCCAAGAAATGTACTTTCTAACTTGCAGGAAAATGAACATTCTCCAACTTAACTATATGTATCACCAATAACACTGAAACTATTCCAAAATGGTACTTTCTGAAGAGCTGCGTGCCTCTCTCTGCACTTGAGTATGGCCTGGGAGCTACTGCTGCTCCCTGCTGATCGGTCCCCAAACAAAAAACACCTGGAAATTCTAGTTCTAGCTCATCCTGTTCAATTTATGTCCTTCACTTCCTGTCCTATCTGTCAGTTCCAACATTGAAGTCATGCAGTATTTTATTTGTTCCTCACAGCTTTTGCCCACATTTGCCATATTTGATCACCCATCTGGTGGTATGACTGGTCTTTCACCAGTGACAACAGGCCCTAAGGCTAAATGAGTCTAAATGTGTAACATTTTATAAAGCTTACAAGAAGAGTATCACACACCTTCTTTTTCTGTAAATTACCATTATATTGCATTAAACACAAATCACTTGGCTAAAAAAGACAGGTCATCCAGAATTTTCACAAGTCTGTAGCTCTTCCTTTTTGTTCTGTCCCAAGCAGTCTAAACACCATTTAGCCTGTCTAAGCATTGGCAGGTTTTTGGCTCTCACCCCACTGAGCTTGCAAGAGGCTCCCAAGCTTACCGTTTTAACTTTGGCTTTTGTGCGGCAGGCTGTGGTGCAGGATTTGAAAAGGCTGTACTTTTACTGACTGGCACAGAAGTTTTCTTGGAGTTAGCAACCTGAGCGGGGTGACTGGTAGATGATTTGGGGCTCCTCCTCTTGATTTTCCGTTCTTCCATGTCTTCCACTTTACTGCATCTAGACTAATTTCTTGTCCTCAAAAAGGAAGACAAATAAAAAGTAAGAAACATCCAGTAAAACTGCATTTACAATAAAAGCAAGGGAAAAAAAGAGGTCAAAGTGCATGGGAATACAGCTTTATAGTTTCTTTGAAAACATGAGTCACTGCCAAGCAATAGGACATGAGACAAGAGGCACAAACTGGGACACAGGAAGTTCCACCTAAACATGAGGAAGAGCTTCTTTACTGTGAGGGTGACTGAGCACTGGAACAGGTTGCCCAGCGAGGTTGTGGAGTCTCCGTCCCTGGAGATATTAAAAAACTGTCTGGACACAATTCTGAGTCACATGCTCTAGGGGACCCTGCTAGAATCACAGAAGGATAGGGCTAGATGACTTCTGGTGGTCCCTTCCAACCTCAACCATTCTGTGATTCTGTTTATCTTTGAACAAGATAATCCAAGTTTTCCAGAGAAGCTGCCCAGGCCTACCTGCTCAGCAAAACAGGCTGGAATTAAAATCTTCTCCATCAGCTTCAGCTCACAAGTCCCTCAAAAAGATCTCTAACTTTGCATCCCACGGATCATTGCTAGGTAACACCACTCCAACCGAAACACTGAGAATCGATGGTGGCATGAGGAAGCTGTGATTCATCCTTGCCAAATAACCTCCTCTAAAGAGAGGCAATGTTGCATTGTCGAAACTCAGCTGATGCCGAGTTAGCATTGCTATTATGTATGCTATTGATGGGTGCTACCCTGTAATACATACGCTAGATTGCTGCTATTCTATATCTTATTACTGGGTGCTCCCTAATAATGTCCTGGCCGAGGGAACGTCTCTCCGGAAACCCTCCGCCCCAAAGAGGATACCGTGGGCACAGGGCACCACGGCTGATCCGCTGAGGGATGCTTCCCGCCGCCACCTCCCAGAGGTGGTTCCCTACCCTTTGCCTCAGACTGCTCTTAGTCTATATCGCCATTTTATTAGCAGGGAGACTTGGGACGCCTCTCGTCACTCCTAGAGGAGGGAAAGGAGGACAACGACCACCCTCCATCGAAACCCGACCCTCCACCTACCCCCCCAACGCTAAAGCCCAGCTGAAGTTCGAGCCCCGCCCACCGCCAGCCCCGCCCCTAGAGTCGCGCGCGGACCCCGACCCCGCCAGCTCTCTCTCACCCCTCCCCGACGGGAGCGCGGGTCACATGACTGCCACTCGGAGCTCCCGCGAGATGCACTTTTGGAACCCCGCCCCTGCCGCCGGCGGTGCTATGCCCTTGGCAGGGCAGGATAACTACCATTCCCAGGATGCTCCGCGGTAGGGGAAAGCGTGCGGCGCGGGGCGCGTAACTGGGCTCGGGGGGGAGGAGGAGGGTGGCCGAGCGCTCTCTTGCGCATGCGCAAGAGACGAGCTTCTCCCCACTGGCGTGCCGCGGGTTGGCGGGTGGAGGCAGAGCAGCCGTTAACGGCCGGAAGGGGCGGGGCCGAGGGTGGGCTACAGTGGGGCCCTGACTGCAAGAGTTTCCTTCTCGGTCTGCATGTGGATGTCGGTCTCTTGTTGGTCTCTTGTCTCTGCTTCTGCTGGCACAGCAGAGGGACAGCCGGGTCGGAGGCAGAAGCAGAGACAGGATTAGAGGTAGAGGTAGGGGTCGGGGTAGGGGTTAGGGTCTCTGCTGACACAGCTGCTTCAGAGCTGGACATTTGGCATCAGGGTTTCCACAGGGCCCTACGTCGCGGCCTGCACCGCCGCCTGCTGCCATGGGGTCCTCCAGTTTGCAACACGCCGCAACAGGCGTGTCAGGAGACATCGCTGACCGTGCTAGAAGTGAAACTACAAATTCCATCCTTCTGAAATGTGAGAAATGAAAGGAGAGCTAGTTGGTTAGGAAAGGGATTGCCGCCTGCTCGCAGCAGTGCATTCAGTGACCCGTGGGGCTCCTGGAGCTCTGTCACCTACAGAGAGAAAGAGAAGCTCGATGTGAATGATCTCTGTGTTGTTTGAAGCTTTACTTCTGTGCGAGACAGATTCTCGTCAATGGCAGGCCCTGTACTCCGGATGGCAGCACCACTTCGCACTCTGGGGCTCTTTTGAGCCTCGACTGTTTTTCACTCTTCCCAGCTATGGAGGTTTCAGTTCAGAAGTAGCAGGGGTAGATAACAGGTGTGATAGACAAGGAGGACCTGCTCTTCTGTCATACACCTCCCCCCCCGAGATGTTCCTGGGGAGATTATTGCTCCAAGTTAAATGAGAAGAAACCTACTGCCATGTTTAGTTTGATGCGGCTCTGTGTCATGTAGTCCAACCCCCCTGCTGCAAACAGACACCTATAACTAGATCAGATTGCTCAGAGCCCTGTTCAACCTCACCTGGAATGATGGGCATCTACCATCTCTCTGGGCAATATGTTCCAGGGCTTCACCACCCTCAATATGAAAAAGGTCTTCCTTATATCTAGTCTAAATATCCCCTTCTCTATTTTAAAGCTATTACCCGTTGTCCTATCACTACAGGCCTTGCTAAAAGACTGTCTCCATCTTTTTATAGGCTCCCTTGAAGTACTGATAGGCTTAAATATAAGGTCTCCCCAGAGCATTCTCATAGAATCATAGAACAATCAGAGTTGGAAGGGACCCACAAGGATCATCAAGTCCAACTCCCATTAGGCACAGGACAAAAACCCCAAGATCACACAAGGTGACTAAGGGCATTGTCCAAGCATCTTTTAAACTCCACAAGATTTGGAGCCATG
>VWZO01013725.1:151636-267602 GCA_013396975.1 Bucco capensis | reverse complement strand
ATTAAACAGCACTGCTCCCAAGATGGATCCCTGAGGTACCCCACTCGTCACCTGCCTCCAGCCCAAATTAACTCCATTCACCACAACACTCTGGGCTCTATCTCTCAGCCAGTTGTGTACCCACCTGATGATTTTTTTATCTAGCTTAATGCTTGACATTTGATCTAAAAGAATACTATGGGAGACAGTGTCGAAAGCTTTACTAAGGTCCAAGAAGATGACATCGGCTGGTTTCCCTTGATCAACCAAATAGGTAATCTCATCCTAAAAGGAAATCAAGTTTGTCAAACATGACTTTCCTTTTATGAACCCATGCTGGCTAAGACTAATAATCGCGTTATCTGACAGGTG
Organism: Bucco capensis; assembly: GCA_013396975.1. NCBI lineage: Eukaryota > Metazoa > Chordata > Aves > Piciformes > Bucconidae > Bucco > Bucco capensis. The sequence goes on along the minus strand of VWZO01013725.1, from coordinate 267,251 downwards.
CTTATCTATGGCTCCCAGAATGATCCTCTCCATAATTTTGCCTGGTATAGAAGTAAGACTAACAGGCCTGTAATTACCAGGGTCGTTCCTGTTACCTGTTCCTGTTATTCTCCAGGCTGAACAACCCAAACTCTCAGCCTTTTGTCATAGGAGAGGTGTTCCATCCCTCTGATCATTTCTGTGGCCCTTCACCTTGATTCCAGTCCTGAGCAATTGGCTTGCGGGAATTTAATTTTCAAGGCAGGCAATATTAGCAGGGCATGCCTACCTAGCCTTAGTAATTAGTAAGTTCAGCCCCCCCAAAGTCTACTTCCTGGCACTGTCACTATTGTAGACTAACTCAAACAATTGCTCTTTTTGGTCATCACTTGTCTTTTCAGTGCTTCCTGTTGTGGATGGCTTTGTGGACTTGAATACTTGCACACCTTTCCTAGTATGGCTTGTAGCTCAAGGCTTTCTTTACCCATGTAAGAGTGGTTTGTTGCCTAAAGAGATGAACTTATCAACTATCTCTACAATTCGTCATCTTGAATTTCTTCTACTTGCACTGAGATGGTAGTTTGTACCTGAGAAACATGTGGTTCGTAACTGTATGTCATCTGATGAAAACTCAGATGTTATTTACAGACCTGCTGTGAAGGATGGTATAATCCACAGCACTCAGAGTGAAAATATTGACCAAAAGCTTTACTGGTGTTTGCAAGGGTATGCCTCAATATAAACTTATCACATAAGAGGTGTGCAGCTAGGGTACATCCCTACCTCTCTCTAGACCTTATATGATAAAAAAAAATATATATATATTTTCCAGATGTACCCTGATCCTGAAACTTTTCATGGATCTTGAATTAGACCTGAGTGGCTAATAGGTGTAACAGTGCCTCACCAAGACTTCCTTGGGAAATGGCAGTTGTGAGACTCAGTGGCCACTTCAAACCCAAAAAGGGATGCTGCCAAAGGGAGGTTGTATTCGCAGTGACTCACGGGTGAAGGACAGGGACCAAATGTCCACTGAAGGTCATTCTGTAGTGAAAGTAATTCCTTGCAGCAGGACACAGTTTGTGCTTGAGGACCTGGGTCAGTTCTGACAGTTTTGTTGCAAGAGATCTATACCAGTAATACACTGACTACACTGACAGTTCACTTAACTTAGGAATAAACAAGCTAAGGGTGTTCACATGTAAGCTACAAGTCTCATGAAAAAAGGCACATGAGAAGAAAGAAAGAAAAAAAAACCCACCTCTCTAACACTGGAGGTACCTTAAACAAAAAGGTGGTAGTACAAGACTTAAGGGACAGGTAGAGAAGCAGAGGCTTCTGCTATCTAGTTTGGCATGTGTTACAGGGAAACAAGAGCTAGCAAAATTCACACAGGCTGTAAGCCAGTCACAGATTCTCAGCTGTAGGGCTGCCCAAGCAGAATCCTCATTCATACACATACATAAGTGTATGTGCATACATATGGGGGTGGGGAGCTACAAAAACTGGAAAAAGTAAAGTTTACAGACAGATCTGTGTAGAAATTTGGGAGATTAGTATGAGTAAATACTGTTTCTGCAAGGTAACTTTGGAAATGTTTGTGTTCTTTCAGGTCATTTCTCACATGCTATATAAGCAAGTAAATGTACTCACCTTGCAGTTTGTATATAGAGGTGTGGTTTGTTTTTTCCCCTGTGATTAATGGTGCTCTGTGCATGCAGAATAAAGCAAAGAGATTTGACAGTTAGGATGTAAGGTGACTAAGTGTCCTCTGCTTCTACCAAAGCAATTGAAATAGAATCTCTTATGGGCTGTTCTTCAATAAAGGGAAAATCTTTCCATCACTGATATAAGCATTTAAAAAATAAAATTACTTTTACATTCTGAAACAAGTTGGATTCTACGAGGAACCCTGCTTTAGTTTAGTGTTTCAGTATCAGTGATCAAGTACACTAACGTAATTACTCTGACAATAACAGTGTGTGATTTCCCTGGGACACCCCAGAAAAGATGTACCATCAGTTTTAGTACACAGCTGATGTTTTGCTCCAAGTACATTTCTTATCACTGTACACTACATGACATTAGAATTATTATTTAAATGTCTATGTTGCTTCTATATCTGATTTAGCAGAGAGTACAAGGGCAGATAACTGGGAAAGCATCAGACTTTATTGTATGTTTTCACAGTGAAACTAATTTTATGGTAAATAATTGATTTCTTCTAAAAGATAATAGTAAGTTGAGAGCACAGAATCAAAGGTAGTGTGGTCTCCATTTTATACTACAAATTCTTTTGCAGATAACACTGTTGCCTGGAATTAAATAAGATATCATACACTCACTAGAACAACAACAAAAAAAGTGTGTTTTGGATTATCTCCATTTAGCTGAGCTTTTGCATAATTTTGTGTTGTGGTGATGATTCACAGTCCAGAAAACACTTTTTTCTTCCTTTATAAGGCTTTTTTCCGACAACACCATCAAGCATTACAGAGGTAGTGTTTGTATATAATTGTTGACTGAAGTGCTCCAAGGGTAACAGTGTTTTAATAGTAACAATGTTATTGTTAAAGAGGCAAATTAAAAAGTTAATTGAATCTGATTATATTTACATGCATATCTCCCACCTTTAAAGATGCTTTGAAGATGAACTTCAAAGAAGTTGCTTTGTACTTTGCTTCAAGATATGCATGCAAATAAAATCAGGCTCTTCTTTCTGAAAACCCTATGCAGTTAACATGAGGTGGCAAGTCAGTTCTAAAGGCTTCCAAGACAGTGATGAAAGCATCTTGTTCTTTAGCTTCTATAATTAATCTCAGAAGTATTTCACAGGGTGGCACATGGTACTCACTGCTGTAGCACCACCTTCTGAAAAAGACTGTAGACTGGGACACAGCTGTTGATATGAAGTACTTATTTCTGGTTTACAACCAGGTGCATGTATATCTACCAGCCAGCTAAATGTGCTGAACAATGCAGCAAAGTTAAATTATATATAAAGAAAATCAATTAACACTGGATTAATATGGATGTAGAAACATGTGGGTTAGGCACATGTGTATTCTGCTTTATAGAATGATGACAGAAATGCCCTCAAGAAATGTCACTGAAAACTGTGTCAACATGTCTACTTATATTGTATCTCTCTCTAGATATATACACATACACTACAATTTGGTTAAGTGAAAGAATATAAGCATGTATAAATATCTAGAGTTATATATTGTTACTAATCAGCTTCTGGATCTCTAACATGAGTAGTCCATTGAAATCAGCACTACTCCACCTGACAGCAAGTAGTTTAAAACCTCCAGCAGTATTATGTGTGTATCCAGTGTCAGCTTACTGCAAAAAAATCAATTCCTGGTTAGCTACCAAAGCATCAAATATGTAATCTGCTTAAAAACAAAACAAATCTTTTGCCAGAATGTGGATGTTGAACGAACCACCTCCTTGGGCCAGCAGTATGGTGATTCGGGTAACAAGAGCAGGAAGGAGGGAGAACAGAGGGGACTTGCTGAATCACTCAGAAAGCAGAATCTTTTTGGTTACACATAAGCCTGCCTCTGAAGGACGATGGCTGCTTGAAGCTTTTCCTTTCAGTTTGCTGCAGTTTCCTACCATACACCAATCCATTCAGCTAATGTCTTCCTGTGATTCTCTTCATCAGTTTTGTTCCAGCGTTCCTCACTTCTGAAGATGTCTACTCTTGTTGTGGCCCAGTTCCTTCTGTTGGTGTAAGTATATCTTCAGTTTTCGTCTTCAGCCCTGCATCGGACCCTTGCTCTTGCAGTTCCTCAAAAGACTGAGATAATCTCCCCAGGACCTAGGAGATCCCTAGGAATAAAATCTGATTCTTCCTACCATGGGAGCTTTGGTGATTTCCACCAACTATAAAGACAGTTCTGCTGCTCAGAGCAAAAGTCCATATAGCCCAGCATCCTAACTCCAAAGCAGCCAATTGCAGATGCCTGCAAAAAAACTGTAGGAAGCTGGCAAACGTGATGCTGCCTTAGAATATTCTCCAGGCTCCAACAGGGTAACCCTTAGATTAAGGAGGGATTGAAGGCCCTGGGCTGAGCTGAAAATGGACTGCCTAATCTAAGGGTCTTCAGCTCTCTCTACAGCTCCTGGATGGACTCTTGGTATGTATGCTGTGGCCATGTCTCCAGAAAGTAACCCAAATTTCTTTATATGCCTGGAAAACTATGGTGAAAGAATATTATTAATATGTCCACTAGTTAGTCTGGATTTCATATTCACAGCATCATGAATATAATAGTGGTCTTTCCTTATACAATCTTTAGTTATATGAAAACATGCTAATATTCTGTGTGTGTACAGAAGCTTTTTGACAGTTACATTTTCTTTCCTCTAAGTAATTGTTTTAAATATCTGTAACAGGGAAATCACTTTGGAGCTGTACATTAGATGTTTTAATAAACCTGATACTCCAGCTGGAAAAGGAAGAAGTCTGTCATTGGCTCTGCCAGCACACTCAGGCTTTCAGGTAGAATCCCAAACCTAATACAGTTTTTCAGACTTTGTCAGGAATGTCAAACTAAGATTAGTGAGAAATGCATTGGTGGTTCACTACTGTGTAGTGCATCCTCCTTTAGAATGATTTAAAAATGTTTTCCATGGATTTAGATGCTGGCATGTTGTGAAAAGAGTAGAGTTTCCTGAAGGATAAGGCTGTGAGTCACTTAAAGTAAATTTTGTGGAGAGAAAGCAGGGAGGGAAAAGACTCTTTGCAGAGGATGATTGCTGATCTCCATTCCTTGCCATTGTCTTGCTTGGATGGTGCTTGTTCACGTGTTAACATGCATTATAAACAAATGATTCCATCAACCAAATTGTTTCACTAATTTCACCATAAAAAACTTTTCTTACTGGACTCAAGTGATCCAATGATAGACTTGAGAAAAGGCTTGGATAATATGGCAGCACTCCTTCCAATGCCTGCATCTATGTTGACTAGTAGACAATGCTGACATATATGCTTTTAAAATAAATCAAAATAAACTTTGGGCAAATCCTTCATCCTTGGGCAGCCTGCTGAATTATTTTTGCAGGCACTCATTGAGCTATTCACTATAACTGTAATGATGGTTAAGGTCATCAAAACTGAGCCCTTGTGAACCCAAGTGGGAAGTAAATTCTAGAAACAAGACTAGATCAGAAATCATGTGGCAGTAGGCTTTTCTTCTGCACAGCTGGGGATATATTAGTGCAAAGTATGATTTCTGATGTGTTATATGGAAATAATATGCAGAAAGGATTGATGCATTTTATTTTACCTTAAATTTGCATCACCTGTTCTTGGCCAGCACCTATTCTTTTCTCCTTTTAAATATTTAAATATTGAGTAATGTTTATGATTAATTTAGTACAACAAGACAGAACATGTAGCTCATATCACAAAGAACCAATGTGCATCTTTTGTTATCTGTATCCTGATTTTGAACTGTTCAATAATTAATCACAAGAGGACCATAATGGAGTAAGGCCTTGCAGAAAAAATAAAACAAAACAAAACAGTCTTAAGGTAGCAATTGAAATAAAATAATTGCTCAGTTGTTTTAATAGTTTGGCTAAGTGCCTACAAAAATTGTTTTATTTTCTTTGCAAGTGTTTACATGCAATGTCAGTAGGAGAAACTACTATTCACATTCTCTCTGTGAAATGCCACTGAACAGTCTGACTAGTACAGAGTGACCCAGGCATGCCAGGGAAGGTTCAGTAAATAAAGTTTAACTTTTGTAAGCAATTTCAGCCTCACCTTCAGTGTGCACAAACATGACCTTGTGGACACAATCACCTGCACACACCTCTGTATCTTCAGTCATGGCCAAGAATCCCAATGGTGTGAAACTCTACAAACTCAGGGAGTAAATAAAGCAATTCCTAACATAAAGATCACACAACAGATGGGTACAAGACCAAAGAGGAAAAGGAAAAAGGAAAAAAAGAAACAACTAGACAACCTGGGTCCACCACAGGTTAAGCACAGCAGCAATTTAATTTTCATCAGAGGCTCTGTTGGCATCATGGGCAAGGATGAGTTTGTAGCTCACAGGAAAGAATTTGTAGGTGAATATTGTTGATGGATCCTCTGGCTTAAAAGAAAACCAGGCAAACCTATAATTTTCTTCTTGAGCCACACAATATAAAACTAACTCAAATATACTTTTTTTCTTTTTTTTTTTTTAATGTTAAACTCCATGTGCAAAATTATAGGTCTCATTTGGACACTTCAGTTCAACTCAGGAAAATCCAGTAAATTTTCTAAGAGAGAAGATTTGTGGATATTATGCCTGCAAAAACTGCAAAGGAAAGCAGGCAGACTTCCTTTATTGTATGTGCTAGGAGCATGAAATATAGTTCTCACAGTCACAGTTATAGAAATGAAGTTATGTTATAGAAATACATTATAGAAATATATAGTTATATTCTAGATATGTAACTCAGATTGTTATCTTAATGTCAAAGCAGAGTTATTTGCAGTCTGCAGTTTTTTCTGGTCCGAAATGCAGTTGGCCTCAAGTCACTTCTTTGTGTTGCTTGGGAAATTTAATTCCCTTCTCTCTCTATAGCTTGGTGGCTCAGTATAAATCCAACTGTTACCATGTTTCAAAAGCCTTAAGTGACTATTTTTTTCCAGGCTAGAAAATATATTGCTGAGAAGTTCCACTGACTCCATGTCTGTTCTCCCAAACAGACATTGGAAAGCATGTTTGTAATTTCAGACTCTGTTTTGTTGGACATATACAAATGCAGAACTAAAACCAAACAAAAATCCATTCCCTAAAGAGAATAAATGTACACAGAAATATCTGTACAGAAAACTCTTTCTAAGCAATGCATATGCTAAATTTCTTTTAAATATTATTTAACTCTTGTGACTCCAGTTAGCAAAGGAAAAGTTATATGTTCAACGTATTTTCCTTTGCATTGAAAATCCTAAAAAGAAATAGCAGCAGGAGGTCTCAGATCCAAACAGGACACCTGTGACTGTGTGCACCATATTACTGTAGAATAAAAAGGGCCTCTGCAGCCAAATATTGAAGACTTAAATACATGATGGAATACAGTGGGTATGTGAGTAGATCTGTTTCACAGAAAGCAACTGTATAGAGTCTAATAGTTAATTGTAGTATGGTAGGGTAGATGCTAGTGAAAAGACTTCTAAGGTTTTCTTGAATTAATCTTAACAGAATAACAAGTTTAAATGAGACCTCCTTATCAAAGTATATTAAAAAAAAAACCCAAACAACTATAGGGAAAGCATAGTAAAAAGTTACAGACCAGTGGGAAATAACTGACTATATACATTCACAAGATTTGATGGTGAATCACAATAATTCTATTAGTATTCGAAACTGCAGTTGTAACTGTCATTCAATATAAAGCACAGAAAAATCAACACATTGAGGAACCAACGTGGCATCATTGTGAGACTGTTTTTTAGTTTTGTTTAGTTCTTTGTTGGTGTGTGTTTTGTTTCTTTGGTTGGGTTTTTTCTGTGTAACTGTAACTGGGGATTTAATTTGCAAGCTTTTGGAAAGAGACCATAAGGGAGACTCCTGGAGGGAGACTGAAATACAGTCAGCTTATTTTTTTTCTTCTAAGGAAGCTATTCCTGAAGTAGGAAAAAGGCTGAAATTCCTTACACTTTCTTTCACTCCTTTTAAGAAAAACTCAATAGNGGGGGGGTTGGAACTAGATGGTCTTTGAGGTCCCTTCCAACCTGGCCATTCTATGATTCTATGATTCTATGAATTAATCTTAACAGAATAACAAGTTTAAATGAGACCTCCTTATCAAAGTATATTAAAAAAAAAACCCAAACAACTATAGGGAAAGCATAGTAAAAAGTTACAGACCAGTGGGAAATAACTGACTATATACATTCACAAGTTTTGATGGTGAATCACAATAATTCTATTAGTATTCGAAACTGCAGTTGTAACTGTCATTCAATATAAAGCACAGAAAAATCAACACATTGAGGAACCAACGTGGCATCATTGTGAGACTGTTTTTTAGTTTTGTTTAGTTCTTTGTTGGTGTGTGTTTTGTTTCTTTGGTTGGGTTTTTTCTGTGTAACTGTAACTGGGGATTTAATTTGCAAGCTTTTGGAAAGAGACCATAAGGGAGACTCCTGGAGGGAGACTGAAATACAGTCAGCTTATTTTTTTTCTTCTAAGGAAGCTATTCCTGAAGTAGGAAAAAGGCTGAAATTCCTTACACTTTCTTTCACTCCTTTTAAGAAAAACTCAATAGAATGTTTTTAGCTTTATTTCACTGCATTTAAAAGATGATTCTTATGCTATTAAACAAAGTGTTGATATGTTTTTTATTGAACTAACTAAAAAATGGTTTTGCTAGAAATATTTAAAACTTGACATATTCATAGTCCCCTAAGGAATGCATAGAATTCTGGCATGTCTGAAAATACTTGGAACAGAAAGAAGGTCTGAGTAAATCTTGCATACTGTGCTACATTTTTTTTTACTGATTTATGAACAAGACACCCATGGTTAGCTTGTACAGTTTGTGTGATCTATGCAATGAAATAGACACATCTTCATTTATCACAGTAACTGCATAATCACATATTTGGTACCCATAAACTTCTGGGAACATTCAGAGTGCAGTATGTGCTAAAAATCCTAATCTCCTTTACTTTCTCTGATATCACTCTCAAATTATTTTAAATATAATATAACATTTTGTTTGTATAAGTTAGAAGTTTTAAAAATAGTGTTTCTGCAAGAGGAGTAATTTACACTGTTTGTAAAGCAGTGGTATTACCAATGCACAGGTTGTAGAAAATACCTTTTTGTCACAGATACTGCTTTGAGTTCCCTTATTTGGAAGTATATAGATCCTTAACTATTACTCCTGGCAGTGTAGACTTTACTGCTCAGTGTAATTTCTAGATAGCCATGAAATAGCTTTACCCTTAGTGCCAGCCTTCCAAATTATTATTATTTTGGAATTTGAAAATATTTGATTAGACATTATTTACTAGCAATATGCCAGTCTCTGACACTAGGTGTATAAACAGAAACACTGAGCTCTGCAGCATGAACACATAGGATCTCATCCCAACCAATTATCAGGTGGATGAAATTGTGCAGAGGAACAAAACCAAAGCAGCCAGAGACCTTTAATGATCTGCCACAGTGGTAGATTCTTCCTAAATGAATGTTTTTAAAAGTCAGTTGAAAGCTAAAAGAGTTTTTTTCTGGCATCCTGTAAGTATGCAAAACATGTATAGTATGCTAACTATATTTAGAAAATATTTTATCCTTTTTAAAATCTGTTAATATCAAGAGATTTCCAAAACCTCTGAAAAAGTGGAGAGGTGAGTTTAGAGAGTGGTGGAGTTTGTTGCAGATTGCTGCACATAGCCTTACTATAATTTCACCAGGACTGGTTCATCCATGGTGGAGATCACAGTGACAATCCATGTCCACTCACAAGGAAAAGAATGGGGAAATCTGTACTGGCTCATGGATGGTTTATCACAACCTGTGTTTTTTCAGTGACCAAAGCCTGTGTTTTATTTTGGGTCAGGAGCTGCTATAAGGTATCAAAAATCATTTGTGACAGCCTGGCATACCATCCATCTGTGTTCATCAACTGAGACAAAAGAGGGTGGCACATCTTTGTTTGAAGTTAATTTTTATACAGTTTAAACAAGTGCCTTCCTGTAGGTGTAGTGACTGATGGTAGGAAGCTAATACCTAAAGAGAAGTTGAGTTCTGCTTTAATGAGCAGCACAGTCTGCATTTTTGGGAGGCAGTTTAAGAGGCTCCCATCCATTGAATGCATTGTTTGTCCTGAGTCTGAAGGCATTCATTTGAGAAGATAATCAGCCTTCTTAAAAGAATACAACTTCAAGTCTTGTTTGACTGAATTGTTTTCCAAATGGTTTTAGGGATTTTTGTTACGATATTTAGTTAATGAACGAAAATGTAAACTGTGTAATTACTTCAAAGGAGACTATGTATAACACAATTAGAGAAGACATAAATGTGGTCAGTGCTGTAGATAAATAAAAATTTCATATGGAATTTACAAAAGCTTTCAACACAAACTGTTCTCATTAAAGCTAGGGACAGCAACAAACGACTTTGCTCAGCATTTATGAAATCTCCATATGTTGAGTCTGATTTTCAGCCAATAATTCCTCCAGCCTTTGTTTTTCCAGATGAAGGTTTTCTTTCACAATAGTGGCATTCAGTCACTTACTGTATGCATACCTGTAGCTATGTGAGTAATAATGAATAATGATATATAATTATATATGATTTATATTAGATATAAGGAAGATTTTTTTTTTTTTCATGATGGAGTGGTGAGACAACAGAACAGGTTGCCCAGAGAAGTTGTTAATACCCTGTCCCTGGAAATATTCTGGGCTGGATGAGGCTTTGAGTGACCTGATCTAGTGAAAAACGTTCCTGCCTATGGCAGGGGGGTTGGACTAGATGGTCTTTAAAGGTCCGTTCTGGCCAAAACTATTCTGTAATTCTCTGATTCCATGTTATCTAGATGGCTAAAGTCCTTGTGAAGTGAAAACCTGAACACTATCAGTTAGAAAAAAGAATATGTCATAAGGTTTTTTCTGCCATGGAAGTGAGGAATTCACTTTTTTAAAAGACAGAAATGCTTCAACTGAATAAAGGACATTGGTATGGCAACTCCAATTGGTCCAATGATATATTTACTGAACAACTTGGTTTCTCTGTGAGGAGATACAGCTTGAGATTGTTTCCATTTTCCAAGAGCTGGGGTCCTAATGGTGAATTGCCTCTCAGTCCCACATTGCCATAGTGACTGACAGTCCCCTCTTTGCACTGTCATCCACTGAACACAAGGATCAAAAGCCTCTGATGAGCACTGTGTGCTTTGAGCTCTGAGGGGACTATAATGCTAGTCATATTTTTATAGGCCATATGATCTCATGCTTGTGTTTCTATTCACAGCCTAGATTTACCGCCACCATTCTGCTCCCCTGAGGATGATCCAACATACTGCTATGTCTTCAAGTGCAGAGAGCACATTTTCCTGCAATTTCTTCTTATCACATCAGCTGCCTCATTTTATGCAGATCTGCAGTAGTTCTACACTGAGGACTTCAGATGCTTGCAGAACAACCTACAGACCATGCATCTGTGAGCAGGAATAGAAGGAAGGAAGCAAGGGTGAAGACCTCCTCTTTTAATGGCAAAGAGCTGTCACGCTTGGTTGGTGTGTTGTTGAATCATATCCTTAGGCCATCACTACTACCGCTTCCTCCACAGTGTCATTCGTGCTGCAGTTAGCTTTGATTGTTCCATTGCACCATTGCTAGCATGGCTTTTATCCAAAGGCAACTGTGTAAAGATAGAAAAATTAAAAAGGGTTTGAGAAGTTTTAAGCTGGCAGAACATAATATGCTGACTATTGCACTTGAGTAGGTATGCAAAGCTCTCTAGCTCTGAAAAGCTCAGGGAGCAGCTAGCAGAACAACATAAGGTGTAAATCACAAGCTGGACAGACTCAAAGAATAAGTTCTAGCTTAATGTTGAGACTGAGAAAAGTGAATAGGGACACAAAAATCACTAGAACTGGCACAACAAACCATTAACCTTTAAGATAGCACTCAAGAAAAAAACTCATCTGATGTCAAACTGAGGATATATCTGCTAGGTTCTTTGAAAAACAGGGATGAAGGTGTTGGAGTTACACTACTGCCTTAGTTTAACACTAAAGATAATACGGTGAAGAAAATCAGCAAAAATGTTACAGAACTAAGTAGAAAAGGGAGATCAGCTCCAGGCTTCAAGCAGGTGAATGACCCATGGATAAGCCAGACAAAGAGAACTTGAGGCTGACAGAAGTTTGAAATGATGATCATCCAGGGAAATAGGACTTTGTAAGCAACTTAGGTCAGAGAAATGCCTGTCATCATCAGAGAAGTTTTGCTATTAGTTTTAAAAGAATATCCACAAGATTTCCATTTCTGGACAGGGAGGGAGTCCTTTGGGCCATACTGGGTATGAATTCCAGTACCCAGAAGTACAAATTCCTGGTACTGGTACCTGAAAGAAAAGTGGTGATTGGAAGTGCTACTGCATCATCAGGCAAAGATGATCTTCAGACTAACATAGTGGTGTGTAAATTTAAAGAAACCCAGCAAAACAGCTATTTTTTTGTTGTTGTAATTAATTTGTTCATTTGATAATACTTATATAAAGGGCAACAAGTATGCAGTCATGAAGGAGAGATCACAAAAGAAATGGGCAAAATTCTAGTACCATTTAAAGGTGTCAGGAGTCAGATCTACTCCCATTTCTACCTACCTTATGCAGGCTCCTTTGAAAAAAGGTTTTTTTGTTGAAAACACAAATGAAATGTTGGATGATTAAAAGAGCCCAGTAGCCCAACAAGACTGAGAACATCACATACTTTTGGTCAACCAGGAAAGAACAGAATGTCAGAAAACATCATTCTCTTGCAGAATTGGATGTATTTTAAGCCTACGCCAAACTTCTACAGCTCAACAGCCAAAGTTAACTAAAAAAAAAACCCCAAACAGAACCTGACTCTGTGCCCAGAAAGTTGAGCTTGCTTTCAAATTACAAACCAGAGTCCATTAGCGCTGTTCTGGGAGCAACAAGAAATGTCCTCCTCCATCCCTCCAAGTTGTACTGTTGTTCATTTCTGAGTATCAACTTGGTTGGGTATTCCTAGTCTATGCTGGCACATAGCTTGAATTGGTGAGCTAAGCTACATTGGATGAACCTGTTGATCCCAGCTGACCACATCTAAACCACCCTCTAAGCACGTAACCACAATTTCAGGAAGAGCTGTCTGACGTTTCATGGTTGGCCTCATGGCTCTTGTACTACTGCTCGCCATTTGCTTCTGAGAGCCACAGCAGATTGCAGAAGCAAGTCAAGGGAAGAGCAGCATTTATTCCGCAATAGGTGATGAGTAACTCCCACAAGACTTGTCTTCTGTTTCTTGAAATAGAACATGAAAGTTAGTAAGTCCTTAAGTTGGTAATTTAAGTCTTAAAATGCTAAAGAAAACAAAATACAATTCAGATGCAATGAACTTTCCAGCGAACTTTGAACTTCCATAAAAAAATTAAATCAATATTGACTTGAAATATTTGGTGAAGTCTCTACTGTCATTTTGTCTCCCTTCTTCCTTAGCATCTTGGTTTTCTAGGCTCTGTTCCTCTCCTCAGAGGATCTCCCACTCCTGACTGAGGGTATTTTGCAGACCCAGAACATCAGGTCACAGCTCTGCTAGGCTTGGCTGCAAAAGTGAAAGAGATTGCTGCCCACTGAGCTCATAGACCTTCCCCTGCAGCAGACATAGCTAGGTGGAAAGCAGCCCCTTGTTCCCACCACTTATACCCCACCATGCCACAAATTGTATTAAAATGAAGTACAAGGCTGTGAGCTACAGATGTAGCTCACCCATGGGCAGTGTCCTACAGGACAGTGGAGAGAAATACTGGGGAAGTCTCCTCACTGGCAGTGCCCATCTTGCCTCAGTGTTCCCCCCAGCCCACAGGAGAACAAAAAAAAAGGGGTAGGGGCATCCTCAAGATGTTGCTGGAAAAGGAAACTTTTTCTAGCTGTAACTGCTTGGAGTATGCATGGGTGTCTGAGGGGGCTGGAATGTCCCTAAGAAAGTCTGTATTTCTGCTGAACATAGAAATTTGAAATGCTTTCTTTCCAGAATGACGAATACTTTAAATCTCCAACTATGCAAGTATTTTAGCTTAGTTTCCCTTCCTGTGTCCCCTCCTTTTGCATGGCAAGAAACAAGCCCTGAGACTGGATTCACTTAACTGATGTTCACAATGCAATCACTCAATATTTACATTTCTTTCATACCTGTTTTTTTCCCCATGTATTCCACAGTATCTTAACAGCCCATCCCAGAAAAACAGACTCAAGTAAATTAATGAGAAAAATACATTGTTCTGGAATAAATGTACAGACTTTGAATGTTACAAGAGCATCACTGCATTTAAAATTCAGATTTGTATCTCAACTTGGTTTAACTGTCAGTTGTAAAAAGACCTTATTTTCAAAGAGACACTCTATGAGACAGGCAGATAGTGACAGGACTAGGAAGAATGGTTTTAAACTGAAAGAGGGGAGATATAGATTAGATGTTAGGAAGAAATACTTTACTCAGAGGTGGTGAGGCAATGGAACAGATTGCCCAGAGAAGGTGTGGATGCCCCATCCCTGAAAGTGTTTAAGGCCAGGTTGGATGGGGCCCTAGGCAATCTGATCTAGTGGGTGGCATCCCTGCCCATGGCAAGGGTGTTGGATGATCTTTAAGGTCCCTTCCAATCCAAACCATTCTATGATTATTCCCACCAGAAATATTCAAGCTGTCACAGTAGTTCATTTTACAGTTTGCAAACATAGGAACCAGTGAAATAGGTAATGTAGGCTTTGCTGGCAGTGGAATTCTGCTCACTTGAAGTGGCTGAGTTTCTTTACTGCATTTAGGAGTTGCCTAAAATTTTTATTTCTTGTTCTCCCCGTGCTCGAATATTTTTAAAATACTTTTTCCTACTTACAGATAAGAAGATGTGAAAATACTTGCAATATCTGAATTTGAACTGAACTTTCAGAAAGAATACTAGACTGATAAATGTATTTTTTAAAACTACATATTACTAAAGCTTCAAAATAAAACCGAGTAATTTCCAATCAAACAAACATGCTCACAATCTTATGGTACCTGCCCTGGCAGATATGTTGCTGTGAGTTCCTCTCAGCTGACACCTGAAGTGAGCTCTTTTCTTGTTTTCTTTCTGCTGTGTTTGATATTGAAGTCCACCTTATCCTTGGTTTCCCCACCATACCTATAGCTTAAACAAAACGTCCAAAGATAGGCTTCTCTCAATTCTAACATGCCAGTGAACAGGCCACAGCTTGTATTAAACGACTATCCCAAACAAACATGTCTAAGAACTAATGAAGACATTATGTCCAAAAATAAAGCCAGAAGAATTCTGTATGAGAGAATGACTGCTTTCCATCCTGTTAATCAGTCCTGACAGCTTCCCAGTTGCAAGACTATTGCTTAGGATTCCTTATGTGCTCAAACTCCTGATTAAACACCATTTTGCCTGTTTGCACCATGTTCTTCTCATCAGTTTCTACAAATATTGCACATGTGCACTCAGTGATACTGTCTGTAACAGAAAACCAGTGGGAAGCATTCTGAGTTGCTAGGTTAACCACTGGTAACCTGTTTGGATTGAGGTCTGAAGAAGGGTGTTTGTTCTCTGTTTAACACTAGATTGCATTGTTTTTATCTATTTTTTCCCCCCAATGAAAACTTGGAAGGTGAAAGACTTTTCTTGATTAATGTATGAGAAGAATTAGTGACTTGCAATTTTTGCATGAGTGTCACCCTGAAAGTGTTCCCTGTAGATCTTAACTCTTGTGACTGCCATTGAGCCTTTGGTTTGTATTCCACTGTTTCCAGCATTGCCCCAAAACTCCTTCACGCACAGAGGAGCTTCTGCAATACTACTGGTGGAATATTTTTCTTCAGGTTTCCTTGAAGTAACCAAGGCTAAAACTATATATGAGAATTACTATGATGCAGAGTATTTTGTTATAATTTATGTGTCCTTAAGATATGATAGAATGTTCCTAGAGCCTGCCTTCTCCAGCTGATAGTTTTTCTTTCATCACATTGGTTCATCAGCTGCAGAAGGAGCTGGAGCAAACTATGGGGCAGGAAGGGGCCATATACTCACTTTTCCCCAGGGCCCTTTTCCAATAGAAGAGAGGGATTGGGTTCCTCTCTTTATCATATAGGAGAAGCCAGAGCCAGGAGGGCACTGTGCAATTAAAATTAAATAGCAGCTGTTGACAGTTGCTAGTAGACTAAATTGGTTCTGCGGGGAATAGCCCATTAGAGCAGTCATCTCGATGAAGAGCTGGTTGTGTCCTACTGGGCGGGCAGAGCTCAGGGGCTGCTACGGCTTCAATCTGCCATCAGCCCCTACCAGAATTACGTGGTGGGGCAACATTTGGTGCCGCGACACTCGATGTTACACTGTGTGGTTCAGACTTTGCTTTTCCTACCTTACTGTCAATCTTACTAAAAATTAACCACAAACAACAATCGGAGCTCACGTTTCCCAAGCAGGCTGTGCTCCTTCCCCTGTCTTTTAGCAGCATGCCCGGCCCGGCCCGCGGCACGGTGGGGGAAGAGAAACGCCGGCGGCCACCTGCCCCGTGTCTTGCTCGGCTTCTTGCCGTGAGGCCGGAGGGAGCTGATGTTCCCCCCGAGGAGTGCCGCAGGGCCGGGCCGGGCCAGTAACGGCTACCTCTGCAGTTCGTTGGCCGGGAAGGGTGAGGCTCTGGCAAGGGCTCCATTTCGGGCAGCTACAGGTAGGCGGCAGACTACTATTCTGCTCCCAGGTTCGTGGAGGCTTGTTAACTCTCTCCTCTGTTTCCAGCTCTCGCTTTCCGGGTTGGGAGTTTAGTGCCTTTAGAAAAGTGCCTGCAACAGCGCGGGGGGTTCCCCAGGTGGGGCTGCTCCGGGCTTCTCTCTGCTCTCTTTCCCCCTCCTCTCTACCCCCCTCCTCTCTCCCTGGCTGACTTTCCTCCTTTGTGGCTGCATCCAGGGCGCTTCAGTTCCCCCCTCCCACGCTTCCTCCTCCTCCCCGCCTTCCCCAATCTCCACTTTGGGGACAGAAAGCCAGGCTCTTTCCTGTCTCCCGCCCGCAGGGCAGCGCCGCGCCGCCTCGGGCTCTCCCTGCTCCCTCCGTGCGGCGGTGCTGCCGCGGCCGCCCCGCTCCCCTCCTCTCTCCTCCTCCCTCTCTTCTCCCTCCCTCCTGCCGGCGCCGCTCCCTCCTCCTGGGGGCCGCTCCCACACATGGGCACCGCGCGGGGCTCCCCCTCCGCCGAGGCGGCGGCGGCTCTCCCCCGGCCCCGGAGCGCCTAGCCCTCCCGCCTCGATTCATTAGTTGTTGTTGTTGTTCTCCTTTCTTCCCTCCCTGTCTCCTCTTCCCGAACTTTTATCACCGCGGCTGCTGTGCCGATGAAGACTTTTCGCGCCGGGGACGCCTAGCTTCTCCTCAACGCCACACCCCGTCCCCCGGCCGCGATGCCGTTTCCCCTGCGAACTGTGGAGCCACTGAAGCTGTGCAGGTTGGAGGAGGCCGGGGGGGATGGCGCGGAGCGGGCCAGCCCGGCGCTGGGGGACAACGACGGGACGGCGGAGGGGGGCGGCGGGCGCCGCCGAAGCGCGGTGCCGCTCTTCGGGGCGCTGGAGCAGGTCAGCTCGTACGCGCTGGTGTCTCTGCTGATGCAGCTCTCCGACCTCTCCCGCTGCGCCGGCGACATCTTCGGTGGGATCATCAGCGAGGCGGACTCCCTCTGCCACCGCAACGCCCGGCTCCAGCGCCGCCTCGGCGCCCTGGAAGCGCTCCTCGCCCGCCTCGACCACCGCAAAGTCAAGATCCGTGAGTGCCACCTTTTCCTCGGGACGAGAGTGGGAGGGCGGGACGGGGACCGGCCAGGGGGTGCCCGCCCGGTGGCGGGGCGGTTTGCTTGGCAGGCTATGCTTTATTTATTTATTACTTGTTTAAAAAAGAAAGAAGGGAACTTAAGCACCCCGATCTCGCCCTTCCCGCGCTCAGGTGGTGGCGGTCCCGCCTCTGCTCCTTCACGGCCCCCGCTGGTGCCTAACCGGCTGCTGCGCGGTGCTCCACGTCTCCCTACCGGTGACCCCCGGGCAGGGAGGTGTCAGCGTGCGGGGCCGGTGGCTGCTAGTGTTCTCCCAGTGCCTTTGTATGGCAGGGGTGTAACTGACTGGGGAGAGGGTGGGCAGGGGGTGGCGGGGAGCTGTCAGCACCTCCATCCCGAGGAGGCTTTAGCGGGGAAACAGCGCGGTGATGAGGAGTTGCTGCGTGCGTTTGTATGTTTACACCGGATTTGCGCTACACTTCGGATCAGCCGGGCTTTTGCCAGTTCAGCCCACACGCCTGATTAATCCTTTTGTATGTGCATGGGAAGACCTCAGTGAAAAGAAGCCTGGAGGTACTTCGCAGCTGGTTTTGTATCTCTTGGCTCTTCTCAGCTTCTGTTCTGTGTGCAGAGCTGATCCCTAGCTTGTATTTTAACTCCATACAGAGCACAAGCAGCAATATCTAGATTTGGCCAAAGTAGTGTAGTGTGGGGAGGTTCTTTTTAAGTTTCTCTCTGAGCCTATGAAGTGACTCTCAGAAGCTGCTTAATTGTACAGCTACACAGAGTTACAGGAGAAGTTTTTCTGAACTTGGTACACATTTGGGGAAAGGATCCTGTAAAAATTGTATCTGTTACTTGGAGTTTCATGTGCTTGTGTTCTAGGTTCCCACAGACTAAGTGAATGATGGCTTGCAACATCAGCTTAGCTTTCTCAATCTCTTGGAGACATTCAGGAATCCAAAGAACTGTGTTGCAATTTCTGCAGCAGTTGTACAAGGCATAGGCTTTAGGCTAAAAAGGATTGCTGCTTGGAGACCACTGATAGTTTTCTCTTCAATGGAAGTTGGAAGCCTACTTTGCATGAGGCACACTTATGAACAAAATTGATAAGGAAGGCTTTGCACAGATAAGATTCAAAGAGTGCCAACCCTATATGGGTAACTTGCCTATTACATTGCAGAATTATTCCTTATGGTATACTTCAGTATATGGTTCTTCCAAAGGAGGAAACTTGTATCACCCTTACCAAAAGGCTATTTCTGTGGTTTGTGTTAGGCTTTTCTTCCTTGCCAAGACAGGTAAATCCTCTTCTGCTGATATAGTTATGTAAGTTTGGCATTGGTGTGGTGTAGTCAGACTTGAAGTGAGAATGTTTTATTACTGGAGATACCTGCAGCATGGTGCTACATTACATTGAGACCCTGATAGGAAGCAGTATTTATTTATCTCTATTTTAAATAAGGAGCTAATTATTACTGTACACTAATGCAGCACATCTGAAGGGAAGGGTGAAATAAGACTAGTGCTGAGCTAGGCAAACTGAGATTTTACATGTATCAGGCAGTTACTGCATTTTTTTGGTCACCATTTTGGACAAAGTGTTGGTCTCTGCTGTCAAATTTAATTTTTCTGATTAACAGCTGCATTGCTGCTGCTAATATTTACTTTTTAAAGATCTCATTTACTGAAGTCAGGAAGAATTAATGATCATTTATTTCTAATTTTTTTAATTGTATGAAATACAGCCTTTTTGTAAAGAAAGATTACTTTTTTTGCCTGTCAGTGGCAAGGAATTGGTGCATAGGCTCAGGGAGGGTATTGAGATGAAGTTTCACATAAAGGCATGTCAGTTCTCTTGTAGGCTTTCTACATCTTGTAATCTGGCCAAGGAGATAGGGCGGGATGATCAGTTGTAGTTAGCATCATGAATGTCTCTATAATGCAAGCTGTTAAGGCTTGTCTGGGTGTTGAACCCTGGCCCTGGCATTAAAGAGAAATATCTGCAAAACAAAGCAAATGGTTTAATAATGCTGCCTTTGTTTGGGAACAATGACAAGGGGGATTTTACCTTCCCATTTCTGAAGATACAGAAGCTTCATGTAGAAAGATGTTTGCTGGTGTGGGACTGTAAAAGCAACAAAGGAGTATGAACAAATCTAATTGCTTTCCAATTTACTAGATTATTAGTGCTTGTAAGCCTTTTCTTGTGGGGAAAATATTGTAAACTACTGTATCTCTTGTGGTGCGCAAGCAGATGCAGCATAACATTGTATCAGATGACTTTAACTGTTTTACTCTGGCTTTCAGGATGAGGGGACAGGACATTGTACACCTGCTTTTCAAATCATGGGTAATTTCTACTTGAATAAATGGCTTTTGTTCTCTTTGTGGAGCCCAGACAATAATTTCCTCTTGGAACTGAAGGTCCCAGGGTGACTTTTGTGATCCCAGCGTGAACTTGTATGGGAAGGACCAGAAGAGGACTAGCAAACTTCAAATCTAGGTCACAACAACTTCTTGGGAAGTAGCTGCAGACTGGCAGCTGGTGTAAGCTACCTTACATTATGTCCCTGGTGCTTGGGAGCGTAGGTACTTTAAAATTAGTGTACTGTCATCATTGTGTTTGAAAGTATAGCTTCCATTTCTGTTTCCAGGAGTCCGTTAGTGCTTGTTCCTCACTGAGTATTGGTGGGGGGTGTGAGGGGAAAAAAGGCAGAACAAAGCTGTTTGTCTTCAGTTAGTCATTCTTTACAGTCACACACTGTGCTTGCTTGTCTGACTGTAGAGTGCATCCCTGCGTGTGCGTACGATCCATACACTCCTAGTACACATGGGGGGCATTAATAGGTAAAAGTGTCTTGAATGATCTCTGCTATTTCTCTTCTGTTATATACTCTTTGATATTCTGTAGTGAATGCACTGGTTCAAGTACATCCTTTCATTGCACTGCATGTGAAAGAACTTTCTGATGTGGCAAATGGGTTGATGATCTGCTGTCTTGCAGCAGGTGCTATGTCTTTGCAGCCCTTTCTAGGGAGAAACTTTCTCATCTGTCAAGAGTTGCTGGGCCTCTGTCATGTCCTTCAACTAGGAGGCCTGCTTTCCAAGGATTTTGCGTGTTGGTGTGCCACAAGCACATGAAGAGATTCATTTCGCACCTGCTTTGGGATATTGAAGGTAGTTTTTAGTGGTGTGTTATTTTAGTGACAGTTGTTTTTCTGAGGATTCAGGTGTTCACTGGAATGATTTCGTTCTCTCTGGTTTGGTTTGACTGTCAAGTTTTCCTTTTAGGATGGTAGAGAAGCTTCTTTCTGTCCCTCAACTTAGAAACTTGCGACTGACTATTTCAGTACAGGGATATTTTTAAGGCTACTTAGTAAAATGCTTTCCTGACATTTATTTGAGCTTTGCATGATGAGCAGAGTGTTGTGCCGTAAGAAAGGACATGAAAATACGATGAGACATGGCCCTATGGGGCTGATGACTGGTTTATAACTCATGATGGTGGGAGGCACTGAAGGCTCAAAGCAAGCCATTATATTGAATTAAAAAATTCAAGTGTAGTATGCAGTATTTGTGACCTTAGTTTAACTGCACTGGCCATGTCTAGAGAATTAATTAGACTCAGTACGTTTAAGTCTTTCATCAGGTTTTCATTAAGCCTTTGTCCATTGCTGTTTTGTTGTGAGTTTCCAACATCCAGCTGCCATAATATGTTTTATGCCATGGAACTTCCCTAACAGGTTTTCATCTTCTAGCAGTGTACATCTGTAGTTGTGACCTAGCATTAGGTGATAGAGTTTTCAGCACTTTCAGTTCTTAAACGTCAGGGTGGGTGAGGACAGGTGCCTTTTTGAAGTGATTACAGCTCATCAAGAGGGATATGATGGCAGCAGAGAAATCTTTCATGAATTACAGGGCTAGCTCTTGGGAAACACTGTGAGGCCTTAAGCAGTCATTGTTTTTATAGGGCATGAAGAAGGACATTTTTTCCATTAATATGTCTTCTACCATCTGCAGATACTTATGCAAGAATTAATATTGCTGCTGCTCTCTGTGAATCCTATTGGTTCAACAGACTGGAGGGCTATCCCTTCTATCTTTTGTGCTATTTTTAGCCTTTCTGAAGAGATGTTTTAAGAAAAATGCTGGGAGGGTAACTTAATGACAACTTCTGATTTAGTTTCTCTGGTAGTAGGATGGAGTTTGGCCAGTTGTACCTCCTATTCTAACAAGAAACTGATCCTGTGGGCGGGAGGAAATGCTACCTCCTAATTAGATTTGTTGTTGTTTAAAATCCTTCAGTGTTTAGTTTTAAAGGCACAGCATCATCATTTGATGTTTATGCAGAATGTGCATACATATGTATGTATTTTTTTCAAGTTTAAGCACATTAATGGAAGAGAGCTGGGTGGATGGGGAATATGGCTTTTTATTTGTCTGCATGATGGAAGGACAATCCAGTTTACACTTCATCTCCTGCTATTTTGTTTAGTAAGTATTTTCCACTCTTTGTGTGCAAGGCAGTACTGGAGCACATTTCCTGTTTTAGCTGAACAGGAAGCTTTATTCAGCTTATTCCTAGGAAACCCCCTCCTCCATCTCTAGCCACCAAAAGTGAGCATTATTTGAGACAGTATCAGCAGCAGGCAGGAGATGAATGAGCTGGCTGACTTTCTGGGCTTTCTCTAGCTTCTGGTGTAAGTGTACAAGATACTTGTCATCTTGTAATAAGAAGAAGAAAACTTCTTTAGAAAAAGATTGGGGGGGGGGAAACCCCAACCAACAAACAAAACACACCTCACCTCCCCCCAAAAGAAAAAAACCAAACCACACCACCATCAGAAACCTCAAACCAACCATCACAACCATGGTGTGCTGTTGAGCAAGCTTTGGTGAGAAAGGACTTCCAGGTGAAAAATTCTGTTCTAACACTCTCTGGTAGCTACATTTCAGCTACAACTCTCTGTAAATGCTTGAGGTGACTGTGTGCTGTGGTACTTTCCTTCTTTCTTTTGCTGTGTAATATGAAGATTCAGCAGCAAAGTTCAAACTATGTTAAACAGTTAATTGCTAAGTTCGCCATGAAAAAAAAAAGGCAAAAAGAAATTTTCTCTTTTACCCTGTTGTAATTATTCAGATTGCTGCTCAGAAGCAATGTAACTCTTGTTTTATTTAGCTAGTGCAAGACTAATTATCTGTGGAAATTCAACCTGATCCAAAGGAGATTTTGTTTGAAATAAGCAGGAAGAAAGTCTGAGTTAGAAAAAGATTTCCCATGGGGTCGGTGGGCCAAGTCGCTGTCCTGCTGAGTGGCAAAACTCCAACTGAATTCAGTGTGATGAGGGTTTGGCTTGCTGTTTTGGAAACAGTTGACACTCTTTGGCTGCAATGTAGGGCTGCTTTGTACATTGCTCAGAACCTATTATACACCACCTATGAACATTTATTTTTGTGGATCTTATGATTGGCTTGATCATTCAGGAAAACAGTGTTTAGGAGAGGCACTTAATGCATTAAACATACTTGTACTTAGTTGTTTTTAATTAGGATTTATTTTGAAGGTTCCTAGGTATTTTAGGATACAATAAAATGTCCTCAGAAGTTTATCTTCCTATTAGTATTGGCACAGTCTCAGCTTGGTTGGGTCTGAGCTAGTAATCTTGGTCTTGTGGGCTTCTCTCCTAAGCTGCTAAAACGAAGTTCTAGCATAAGAGGCATTTTTGGGTGAACCTATTAACAAACATAAAACAACACAGTGGAAAGCCACTGAAATTCCTCAAAACCTCTGTCCTAGAATTTAAACCAGCCTCTAATCAGTGGAGAGTCAGATGAGGCTTTCAAGGGGGATTGGGAACAGATTTATCCCACATGTACTTAGTGATTCCTGCACCTTCCTCTGAAGCATTTGGTGCCAGCTGCCATCAGCCATGGGATACTGTGCTTAACATTGCCAAGGCCAGATTCACTGTGGTAATTCCTAGCCTTTTTCCGTGTTTCTGGGCGGAGGGGAAATTTCCCTTTCCTCATCCATATTTATTTATTTTATTTTCCCCTGCATGTTCAAATAAATGATATGATAAATGAGAGCATGTGCTTTGGTTCCTGTTACCAGAAGCATTAGTGCAGCACAAACAGAAAGGGAGATTAAGAAATAGAAGGAATTAAAAAAATGCACATTGAAGGTTTGGCAATTATGCAAAATCCTAGTTTATTTTGTAGTTGTAAACTAGCTATCAGCAGGCAAGATCAAAGCTGTCCATCCTAACAGTTAACAAGATCAATTAAACATGATAATTAAATGTTGTTCTTGGCTGTAGGTTGGATAGGAAACCTGCTGGTTGGATGGCAGTCTCCAGAGAGCCTGGATGACATGTCACTTAAGAGACTAGAAAAAATACCTTTCTACTGTGGGTTGAGCACAGATTGATGTGGGTGGACTTTGCAAGTTGCTTGCATTTATTTTGTACCCTGTTTTAGCTGGGCAGGGCTTCTTCTACCCTCAGGCTGTCGTGTTTTTTTTCTTTGTCATTTCTGAATTATGGTGTTTTAAGTTAGGCTGGTTTTATTTATTAATTTATTTGCCTCTTGTCCTTTAATCAGCATTGTGCATATGAGATTTCGTTGCCCTTTGAGAATTTTGAGTAGTTAGAATATGAATGTTTAAGGTCCTGCTGAATGTGGTTGAACTTGCATCACTGCACAGTCTGGAGGCAGGGTAGCTGTGTCTGTGGAGAGAGGCAGTGATGAGCAACTGCTTTGACATAATTCCTCTTGGTAATTTCAGTGTCGGAGCCACTAGTCTACACACCTTGTTAGGTTAAGGCCTGATTATTTGTTTTCCTTCCTCTTGTCTTTTCTTCCTTTGCTTTGGTAGTTTAGGCTCCCCACCCCAGGTGTGCTCTAAGCTACCTTGCTGTCTGCAGTCCTGCCTGCTCTGAGGTGTGACAGTTCCATTGTCTGCTCTGCACCTTGCCACCCATGTCGTGCCTGATAAAACTGGCCTTGGGCATCTCCCTTTCCTCAAATAAAACATTCTTTGCATGCCTGATAGTTGGTAGGATTTGGGAATAAGGAAGTAAGGAGATGGAGGCAAAGACAGGAAAGGGTGAAATTTGATGGACCTTCTGACTTTCAGAGAACAACCCCTGCTCATTCTCCCATTTCATAACCCCAGTGTAAGGCCTTCCTGGCTGGGGTGGTGGCAGGGTGGATAGCACCATTGTAATTAGTCTTAATCCTGTCCAAGTATGTCCCTTTGCTCATTCTTAATGCTTCCCTTCCAAACACAGACATGACTATTACTCTGCTATCGGAAAATAAATCAAGAGCAAGACCATTTCTACCATTGCAGAGGTGGAAGTGAGAGTATCCAGATATTGCTTGAAATAAAAAAAAACTCAAAGGAATTCACTTTAATGTTTATCTGTGTCTGAATTCTTACAGCTTTTTGAACTGAAAGGCCATTTTAATGTTTCAGTAGGTTTAATTTCCCTAATCTACATGGGAGCAGTGGCTCAATTTTAATCTGAAATTTAACATACTGACAAACTGTACATCTGTTAAGTTAGTTGACAGGATATTTCTTTTACTATGATCAGGCTGTTACCTAAGCAAATTTTGGTTAAGATTGTAATTTTTTATTAACTTAGCTCCTACATTTCAGAGATTGGGACTATAACAGATGCCTCCTGAAATAAATTGGAAACATGTATGCTATCAGGAGAATTGAGCCACTTAATTTTTCTACAAGCAGTAAATACTATTGTAGGTCATAATGGAAAAATGATAGAGATTTCAAGAATATTAAGTAATAGTGACTGATTTTTTCATTTTTACTTTTTTAATTTACTTTTCCTGATTGAATGACCAAGTGAAGATGAGAGCAGGAGACTTCTCTAGAATATTCTAAGGGTAATGTATGTTTTAGTATCAAAATGCTGGCTAAAGAAGAGCTCTTATGAACTTTTTTAAGTGGTGGGATAAATTGCTGCTCACTGGCTTACATATATTCTTCTGTCTGGTTGTTACATTGGTAAGCTTTCCCAACAGCTTAGATTTGAGTAAGAAAGCAAGCTTAGTCTTTCTCCTGGCAAAAAGACATATGTCTTCACTTTTCTACTTTGGTGAGTTTTGGCTTTTGGCAACAAATGGAATTTGCTTACAGGAAGCTCAGCAGGACTCAGAGGCCTGCTTTGTGGGTTATCTCTAGTGGCACCTTTTGTTCCTGTTGTATGGTAGGAAAGAGCTCCCAAATGAGTGGTGTTGGCTTTCCCTTCCTATTCAATATCTGCTTGATGCTGAGTAACTGAATCTGCTTGAGTGGCTTGCAAAGTCAAGTAATATTTGGTTAATGCAGCATCTTTAAATGTTTAAAAGAAAACCTCAATGTTGTTAGCCACATTGTTCTTAGAGGTGCTTGAACATTTTGAATTAAAAAAAGAGGCTAAATACCAGGAAATGTGAACAAGCTCTTAGAAAACTTATCCAAAACATTCCCTTTTTTATGAGCTGTATGTAGTACTTGATTTTCAATTTAGATGAGAGATAGCACAAGCAAAGCCTGATTAGATTAGACAGGAAGATTCACACACCTCCCATCCCACTTATTCTGGACATCAGGCAAATAAAATCCTTTTTTCCCCTCAAATTTTGAATTATTTTTTCCCGTCTCTAGTATATGTACTAGACACAGAAAATGTTTCTTTGCAGAAGTCCAGTGATCCAAGGATTTCTGGAAATAATCAGTCTGTAAGATTGAGGTGTATGTTAATAATAATGCAATGAAGTATATGGTTATTATATCCTTTATACTATTTTGATTTGTAGTGTTGGAAAGATGAAGGTCCTATTTTGTGAACCTTAAGATTTCAAATATGAGAAAGGACTTACCATGTTCATTCTACAAGCGTTATGAGGGAGAAAGAAAATGAAAGCACTTTAATGTTCATAATATACCTTAATGCGTTTTAGTTTAGATGTAGCTTTCTAAAACTTGTTAATTAAAATGTTTTCTTATTCTGTTAAAGTAAAAGTAGGCAGCTACTGTGTGGTTCCTCCTGCTAGCTTTTTAATAGCATGTGTATGTGGTAGAAGATCAAGAGTGTTATAAGGTGTAAGCATATTTACACAAAAAGTTGGTTTGGAGGGCTGAATGCATGCCACAGGGGATGAGGTAGGTTAGGAAATAGAAGGGTGATAATTGGGGAATAGAAACGTTTTGTACCAGTTGTGTTCTGGAGCTTGATGGTAGCCAAGATATGGTAAACTGGTATAGCAACTGATCTCCGCAGGGCCAACACCCTTCCTGGTATCTCTGCCTTCTACCCTTGCACTGAGGAGCATGTGTAATCCTGTTGGGCAGGCTGGGACAGCCTGAGCCCTGCAGGGAGCAGTCCCATGGAGGGGGGGGGGGCGACCCTGTTGGGCGGCAGCTGGGCTCAACCCTGGTTGAGCAAGGTGTTCCGAAGTGTCTCTGTCTCCACGCTTGCTGAAATCCCAGGTAGCATCGTGTAGGGTTTACCTTGTCCCAGGGAGGCAAGCATGATCTTAACAAGGGTGGTTTCAATGTAAATAGGTTATTACAGTTGATTTTGAAATTATAGTTGTAGTTAAAATTACATAATAATTGTAAAATATATGGAATTGTAATCTATAATGATGATCTTTACCTTCAGGAAGGATAGGAAAACTGGAGAAAGTGAGGTGAGTGTGAGCCAGTTCTCTTGCCCTGCCTTGTCTTTGTGGTCAGTGGTAGGACAGGACTGCCCTTCAGCAAGACGTCCCCTGCACAGGGAGGTGGGAAGCTGTGTTTACTTATCCTGAAGGAAGGTGAAACTGCAATGTTGGCCTACTTAAGATCACAAATTTCCTTAAAACATTAGAAAGCACTTATTTAGTACAGCCACAATGGAGACTGAACTGAGAGCATAGGGCTTTTTGCCTCAAGAGAGTCTCGTCTTGACAAATACAAGTCAAGCTAGAAGATGCAGTTTAGGTAAGTGTGGTTTAAAAAGGTCTGTGTTGAAGAACCCAAAGTTTCACAATAGTTATGGGCTTTCTTGAGGTCTAGAGGAAGAGCAGGTAATTAGAAATCCACGGACTGTGTGCCTGGGGTGAAGGATGGTATAGCTCTTGATGTTTTTCAGTTTGTCATGTTACAAAAGCCACTATTTGTTCTATATCTGTTACAGAGAC
Organism: Bucco capensis; assembly: GCA_013396975.1. Taxonomy (NCBI): domain Eukaryota; kingdom Metazoa; phylum Chordata; class Aves; order Piciformes; family Bucconidae; genus Bucco; species Bucco capensis. The sequence goes on along the minus strand of VWZO01013725.1, from coordinate 239,544 downwards.
ATTGTGTCTGCTTGATGGTAATGAAGACCAAAACCATCTGCAGTGCTTTTTATCTTGCCTGCTCCCCCTCATTGCTGAGTTTGGCTTGAATTATGTAATTTGTGATGTCCCTTCTGATGAGTGTGGTATGTAACAGGGGAGGGAGTGCTCTTCAAGGTGTACTGTTTTGACCCTGTTGCTCTAAGAGAGCATGCTTTTCTCTCCAACCCCTTTTCCCAACACACAAAGTACAAGTTTTCTCCTTACCAACCATTTTGTTACTTCTAGTAAAAATAGTGAAACTTTCTGCAGCCTGGAAATAGCTACAGCTTGTAAAGAGTAGGATGAAGACTAGGTAATCGAGCATTATACATAGAGGTAATGTGCTACAGGTGAGAACATAAATTATTTATACGATCTAAATGCATTGTGTAGTGCCACTGGTAGAAAAATGAGTTAGCTCACAATAGATAAAAGCTTGTCTTCGTTTGAGCTCCTGTCAGTTTGGCATGATTTGTGATCTGTTGGTTTTATCACTTGTTACATCTGTGCACATACGATATTTCTAGTTTAGATTGTTACTAGTGTCTTATAAAAAGAAAATATGAATAAACTTAATCCTGAAGACAAATGAAAGCATGGGTGTATTTCTAGTAGAATTTTGAACTTACCAGGGAGAACCCCAGAGTATCTCAGCATTTAACAAAAATAGTGAATTGGAAAAATGACTGATTGACAAAAAGCAGATACCACCAAATACCAGGCTTTGGCATTAACTCTGTAGGTAAACCCTGAAGTGACCAGAGTCTTCTCATCACTCAGCCTGAAAGTCCTGCGTGATCTCTATTAGCACTACAGCAGAGTCTCCACTTACAGAGTGTTACAAAAGATACTTGAACTGTGTGCTTTTTGCTGTTGTGGCTGTGAATTTGAGTGGAATTAAACTTTTAAAGGAAAAGTTCTAGAGGCTTCTTGAGCAGTGACCAAAGGTTATGTATTGAGAGCTTTACAACTGAAAGGGTAAACACAATTTTTGTGGTCATTGAAATCACAGAATCCCATATGTTGGGCAGCACCTCTGGAAATCATAGCATCATAGAATAGTTTGGGTTGGAAGGGACCTTTAAAGGTCATCTAGTCAACTCCCCTGCAGTGAGCAGGGACATCTCCAACTAGATTGGGTTGCTCAAAGCCCCCTCCAGTCTGACCTTGAATATTTCTAGAGATGAGGCATCTACCACTTCTCTGTGCAACTGGTGCCAGTGTTTCACCACTCTCACTGTAAAAAATGTCTTTCTTATATCTAGTCTAAATCCACCTTCTTTTGGTTTAAAGTCACTATACCTTGTCCTGCCACAACAATTCCTCCATTTGTTTTATGAGCATTTTCCAAGTATTGAAAGGCTGCAATAAAGTCTCCCTGGAGCCTTCTCTTCTGCAGGCTGAACAACCCCAACAGTTTCAGTCTTTCATTATAGGAGAGGTGTTCCAGCCCTCTGATCACTTTTGTGGTCCTGCTCTGGACCCATTCCAAGAGGTCCATGTCTTTTTTTATGCTGGGGGTTCCAGAGCTGGATGCAGTACTCCAGGTAAGAGCAGAGTAGAGGGGCAGAATGACCTCCCTCAATCTGCTGACCATGCTCCTTTTGATACAGCCCAGGATAATGTTGGCCTTATGGCCTGCAAGTGCTGGGGATTATCCTAACCCAGGTGCAGGAGCTTGTACTTGGCCTTATTGAACCTGATGATGGGCTCACTTCTGTAGCTCATCCAGGTCTGGTTTGCATCCAGTCCCTCAGATGTGTCAGCTGCATCACTTAGCTTGGAGTCATTGGCAAATCTGCTGAGGGTGCATGCAGTCCCATTGTCCATGTCATTGATGAAGACATTAAACACTGCTGGTTCCTATACTAACTCCTGAGGGCCACCACTCATCACCAATCTCCATTTGGACATTGAGCTGTTGCCTACTACCCACTGGATATGACCAGCTAATCCAGTCCCCTACTCAGAGGAGGCTCAGCTTGAGCAGGGTGTTGAGGGCTGTGTCCAGTTAGGTTTTGAATAGCTCCAAGGATGGAGCATCCACAACCTGCCTGGGCAACCTGTGCTAGTGTTTGATTACTCTCATTGTAAAAAACAGTTTTTCCTTATCTTTAAATGGAGTTTCTTGTATTTCAGTTTATGAGCATTGCCTCTTGTCAAACCTTTATAAGGAAGAACACTAACACTCTTCTTACTGGAAGGCTATCCAATGTGAATGATCTGATCAAGAGAGCTAGAGCACTCTGTGGCCTTAGGTAAATGTCTTAGCGTGTTTATCTGAAAAAGGACGGGTAAGGGAAGGTCTTAGGTAATCAAGTAACAAAGCTGGCAGCCAAAAATCACATTTTAAAAATAACGATAATTATTTTAAAAATATATTATTTATTTTTATTTAGAATTATTACTTGAGGACTTCTGAACTTGCAGTGCTTCTTTGGAAGAGCTTTAATACTCAATAAAAATACCGCTTCTGTTGAAAGGCAAGATAATAAACTTGATCTCAGAGGATGGAAACTATCTTGGTGGAGATAGTGGAACCTGTTTCAGGAGTCTCACCTTACAGATACTGTTGGCAGTGTCTCTTGAAAGAGTGAAAAGCATTCGGTGTTTGTAGGGAGAGTTCTGAACAACCCTTCTGCGCTCTGAAGAATTTCAGCAGCAGCTTCTTTTAGAAAGTCTGACAAAGCTTCTTGGCTAGGTTTTTGGAAAATGCCTGGGATCTAGGTTACATTAATACAGTACCTTTTTTTTTCCTTGTTGATTGGAGCTTTATTAAGAAGGTTAGAAAAGATGCTATACAGTTCTATTCCTCTTCTTACTTAGGACGAGCAAGTGAACTCCAGTGAGAATTACAAGAAACACCTTTTTCATCATCCACAGCAGCAGTTGATCAAATAAAGTAGTCCCTTGGTGTCCTGAGTTGCTGCTAATTAAACACATTTTTCTGGCCTTTCCCTAAGTAAATACCCCTTTAGGCTGAATTAATTACCAGGATTTTGTATGCGTGGTTGGTGCTTTAAATGAGACTTGTGATTTGAGGGCTAAGTAAAAGATATTGGAGAGAAATAACTTTAAAATGTTTTTGATAGGCTGCAGGAGTATCTGGTATTTTACGTAACCTATTACTTACACACGTGGTTGGCAAACTATTATTATACATCTATTTTTTTTCAATGAAAGTTCATAAACTCTTGTTAAAGTGTCCAGATTCATATGGAGGAAGCCAAACTGGCATTTGATAAAGCTATATTTAAAGCTTTTGGCAGGACTTTTCCCATATGAGAGAAGTTATATGTAAGCTCTTGGAATAAAACTGTACAGAGTTGTGAGACAACAATTTTAAAGACTACCAGATCATCCTAAAATTAAGAGATTGAAATACTAGATCATAGTTTTGTGTCAGAGTTCTTTTGTCTTATACTGTCTTTGTACTGTACATGTAAGTTAATTTTTGATACAGCACCTCTGGGAAATATCAGCTGGATAAGCTTGTAATTTCAGGTATTTGGTATCTCTGCTTTCTGCTGTGGAATCTTGCAAAAATGGGGTTCACTGAAAAGACTGGCCTTAGGTATTTGAGCATAATGAATGATTCCCTTCCCCCATTGTGTTTCTAAGGAGAATAGTTACAGGCTATGGAATACATCCTGTTTTCACTGCTGCAATGAAACCTTTGCTTTTTGCTTTTTTTTTTTTTAATACCTACTATTTTTCCTCTGTTAAGGCTGCCCACATCTGACCCAGGACTTCTTAAAGCCAAAGGATAATAGGGATGCATTCCTTTGTTTTTTACCAGTGAGGAAAAGATTGTTGTTTTTTTTTTTTTAAACCAATTAGTTTTCCCTGTGGTGTTTTCAATCAAACCTTGTGTTTGTGTCTCTCAACTTCCCCCCCCACCAGCCGACCCCTCCCCCCCTCCAAAAAGAACAAATAAAAAAGCCCGAAACAACTGGTTGACTTTGCCCAAACTGTAAGAAAACCAAAGTAGAAAAGGCATTGTATCCTAAATGCGCATACTCTGATTTTGTTTTTCTAATCTGTATTATTAGTAGTGTAGATTAAGAACCTAATCCACAGTCATTTTCAGATTGATTGTGTTCCTTGATACACATACTTGTATAAGTAGAGCACATAGCTAAAATGTCTTTTTGCTTATTCCTTGTTTGCATTTTAAGGTCAAGAAGACACAGAGGGGTGAAAGTCTGGGTTGACTTACGAGTTTAGTTTTCCAACATCAGTTTTGACCTTGAGTTGCTAAGTATGAACTTGGAACAAAAGAGCTTTATAGGAGTGGTTGATGGATGGGTTGTAATATTGGAGTTTCCCTCCCCCATGCTCGCATCCTTGGAGCTCAGTCCCTAGATAGACTGAGTGTTGTCTTCATAAGGAAGAGCCCACTTTCTTCAGGAGTTACAAATGCTGAGAATGGCCCTTTGGGAGTGCGTTAATAATAGTGAAGATGTAGGAGAGAGGAAAAAGTGGAAAGTGTATAGGTAAGTTTGTCTTTCTTTTTAGAGTAGGGTATTGCTTCTCGGCCTTTTGGCTAAAATCAAGTGTAGTGTAGTATCCCCCAGTGTTTCCTAATTAAGTAGTTGGTTTAGATCAACGTTTTGTCCTATGTGTTGCATAGGAAATGCTTTTATATTGCTTTTATTTTCTTTCTGTAAACAGCTTGCTTTGTGGGTTGTGGTACAGTTTTTTTAAAAATTACTTTACAAAAAAAAAAATAAATCTTTTTGAGCCCTATCCTCCTTCAGCTTTCCCCTCCCTTATTTCAGTAGCTCTAGCTATCACAGGTTTGTGTTTCAGCAAAGTTGCTGAGATTACCCCTCCTTTTTTTTTTTGCTGAAAATCCATAAAAACAGAGAGAGGCTTCTTTTGGGAGGAGAGGGAATTGCCAGTGGTGGAAGTAGCAGCCTGAATAGTGGTGTATATCCAGGAATGCTATGGAAGCTGGGTTTTGCAGTATTGAAATTTGAAAACAGACTTCCTTCTAACAAAGAATTGGCCTTGCATTTTTAAACAACCTTTATTAATGTTCAGTAATGAGTATGGTGTAAGAGCAGGACTGCTGTAGAGCCAAAGTGAGGCGAGTGGTGCCGTGTCAAGTTGGCACTGTGACTCCCAGCTGATTTCTGCCAGAAGTCTGGGCTGTCCTGAGATCAGGAAGTAGGGAAATGTGGCTACCTGTGCTCTCATATCCAGTTGATGTCTTGGTGTTTAATTAATTAATCTGTTTTGATGTGGTTGTAAAGGGTAAAGTCGTTGCAGGAATAGATAGCACAAGTGGAAAGGGATGGATTGAAGAGAAACAAAATCAGCATTAGACAGGCATCAGTCCCATTGAACTAAGGGAGTTCTGTTCTCTGTAGCCATCCTGCAGTCCAGTTAGACTCTCATGTGTGTTTTCTAGCTGTTGCCAGTGGGAGTTTTGTTTTGTATGGGAAACAAACAGATGAAGGGGAAGGGTAGAAGTGATGGAGGAATTTAGGGAAAAAACCTCAAAAGTAAATAATCAACAAAAGTTATAATCACAGAATCATAGAATGGTTTGGGTTGGAAGGGACCTCTGGAGGTCGTCTAGTCCAACCCCCCTGCAGTGGGCAGGGACATCCCCAACTAGATCAGGTTGCCCAGAGCCCTGTGAAGCCTCACCTGGAATGCCTCCATGGATGGGGCCTCAACCACCTCCCTGGGCAACCTGTTCCAGTGCTCCACCACCCTCGTGGTAAGGAACTTTTTCCTAGTCTCAAATTTAAAACCATTGCCCCTTGTACTTTCACTACAGGCCTTTGTAAATAGGTCGTCTCCAGCCTTCTTGTAAGTTCCTTTTAGGTACTGGAAAGTCATTAATAGGTCCCCCCAAAGCCTGCTGTGGATGAAATCCTATGAGTACTATGAATGCTTAGTGCTCACAGTTGTCAGCATCCCTGTGGGACCTGTAATAATGACCATTGCTTTTGTACTGTAAACTTCCAAGATCTCCTCTGATACGATTTAAGACTTGCCTGAAGGTTAGAGCTCTTCCTCTGCACATCTTGGAAGAGACAGATCTTGGTTTTTGGAAACGGGAAATATTGAATTTGTGGATGCAGGAGAATGGACTGATGCACAAAGAACAGGGAAACCTCTGTAAGAAAATACCACCATCACCACAAAAAAACCCCAACTAATAATAAAAAAAATCCTTAAATGGAAGAGTAGCATTCCTTCTTTGAAGGCTGATGTCAAAGGGAGCTATAGCGTATATGTGGCCACTGTGATGTGGCCATAGCTAAAAGCTAAAAGACATTCTCACTCACAGGTGTCAAAAAGGCTTTGAGGATGACAGAATTCCCTTTTTATAGTTAAAATTGTAAAGAAAACTCCAAATATCAAGAAAATTTGGAGAGGTCAAGTGGCATGTCCAGGTAAGCTAGTATCTCAATCCCAGTGAAATAGGATATCACAATGGATGAAGCTGCTCGCCAGTTTGTAGGCTGCCTAAGCTTGATCTGGCTGGAGCTGGCTTACCTTCCATGGAACTTCACTTTGATCAGTTTGGCTTTGAATAGGGCAAACCTATCCACCAAATCTGAGGAGGAGGGGAGTAGGAGTGCCTAGTATTTTGCAGACTTGGGCTGCTTGTGATGATTAATATGACTTCAACGATAAAGGAAACGAATTATATTATTCCCTGTAACATTCCATAGATATTTAACCACAAGGCATTACTTTTCACCCCAGTATAGTATGAACTTAGTATTTTTATTATCATTATAACATTTCATTTTGGTCCAGTAGGAAATTAACCACAAAAGTACCTTCCCTAATGATCAATACTGCAGTGATCCAAAGGCACCTTGGATTTCCGGTTAGTGGGCTCAGCTGTGTGCGTGCCCAGAGACACTCTCTGCAACGCCATGGTTGGTGCTTGCTCCTTCAGATCTGCCTCATGCTTGCAGCATTATTGCTGTTCTGCAGGTTAATGCCCGGGCTGAAATCTTTCCTTTCTGCTTCAATAATCCTGAAGAGCCTTCCTCAAATCCCCCCCATACCCCTCCATTCCATGAATTCTAACAACTCCTTGCAAACAAATTGAAGGATGGCTTTCCCACAGAAGTTAGTAAGGGATTGTAATGTACATGTACCTTAAATGCAACCCTAAATTACTTCATGAGGTATGTCTGAGGATTTCCATAGAAAGGGTCAACTGCTTTTTGACCTCGGTTAAGTAAATTTCACAAAAGATGTGTATGTGATATCCCCAGTGATTAATTGCTCTCAAATGCTTATCCCAGCTGAGTTATGTAATATGAGTCTCTGAAGGATTCCCAGTACAGACTTTGTGAATGGTAGATGTAAATGTCTGCAGTGGCTTTTGAAATTTTAGACGTGAAAAGTGCTAATGGGAAAAATATTTTACATAGCTCATAAGATAAAGATAGGGTCTAGTATTTTTTAAGACCTTGTATTTAACTCCCACTGATTTAAAAATCTGAGGCTTTGTTATAAATTGTTCCTTATGCTTCTGGCAGAACGGAAGTTGAATGTATTCAAAGAAATTATAGAGACTAAGTAAAAAATACCAGATGGAAAGGCATGTACCTAATGCCAACTGCTGCAATTGTAAACTGCTATTAATACTGTTCAGCTTGTAGGATGGGATGCTGTTTCTGAGTAAACCAGTGTGGAGATGTTAATCATCCTGCTGAAAAACAAATGAACACCAAAGAACCCAACCAATTAGTTTTACTTGGTTACATGGAGTTCTAAATTTTTCAGTGTTTCTGCTGGCAACCCAGAAATTGGAAATGGACAAACACTGAGCTGGACATGGGAGAACTTTTCAATATGCATAGAAAATACAATTTCAAGATTCACAATACCTATACTAATATCTAAAGATCACAGTAAAGCATAGGAATTTTCTTTGGACTTGGTTCAAAATGGAGTTTGCAAAGGTGTAGCTTTTCTGAGGTGGCTGGAGGCAGGAGGGGGTTACATCTTGTGCTGGAGTGCTGAGATGGGCATTGATGCCCATGCCCTGTGCCAGCTGCATGCAGGGTATGGGTAAAACGAACAGTTTCTCTACTTAGGTGTGAGGGAAATGTAGTAAAACATCTGTTGTGGTAAAGGAAAGCATACCTGAACACAGGAAAGTGAGATGTCCAATGCAGATAAGCAGACAGCCTGTGCTTATCTTGCTTGTGTTGCTCCCACTCGCTACTGCCTCAAGAACAGCTTTTAATGATGAGGCTGCTGACATGGCTCAAGCTTGTCCATGTGACCTGTGACACTACTGCAGTTGTGTTCCCTTCTGTTGGGCTTTGTTGGTCTATCACTCATCAGTCGAATTCTTGAGTGGTATCATGCCAGCCAAGATTTTGGCCCTGTTTGTCTAGCAGTGATGACTTTAAAGTCTTAATTTCTTGCATTCAGCTACGGCAGAAGCTTGACTCATCCATGCTGTGTCGATGGCAGCTCTGTGCTAGCTCATGGGAGCCCGCCTTGCTCTTCCCCCAAGAAGTGGCAGTCTGGACAGACTTGTCCAGCACTGGTGGGACCACTTCCTTCAATTACAGACTGATTTGTTCTTGGACGCTAGGAAGATCTTGCTGTTGGTGCAAATAAATATAAAAACAGACCTAGTCTGTTTATGGTCAGCTGGCTAATGTGACTAGGATTAAGCACAGCTGATTGATTTGCTGATATTCTGGTTTCCCTAGAGAGCCATAGGATAGAGCTCGAGATACAGAGATGCTGCAGTAATGGGGCTTGAATAATTATAAAAAAGATGATAATTTTTGCTAATGTAAGAATTCAGTGCAGCATTTTTGTATGTTGTGTGGGTTTTTTGTGGTATTTTTTAAGGATACCCACATCTTCAGTCCAAATCAGAACCTGATAGTTAGATATGCAGGACAGTACCAGGAACCGATGAGGAAAATCTTTGAAATAATTTAGTAATAGTGGTTCCGCTATCCTCAGGCTCTACATCACAATGCTAAAATAGGTTTGGATTTCAGGGAAGCGAATGTTACCCAGTACTGGAGTTTATAAAGCTCTGAAAATCACGTGTGGGATTTTTTTTTTTATGCTGAGGAGAAAGACGGTAGTCCATACTTGCAGTCATTTAAAAAGTCATTGACCGTACACTTTTAGTGTCCATACAAAACAACAACAACAAAACTCAAAAAATAACCAATCAAAAAAACCTAACCAACCAACCAATCCAAAACAAACAACAAACCCCCAGTGACCCAAAGGAAACTCTCATGACTCCACAGAAAGATAGGGAGACTCACTGGCTGACACAGAGACGGCACAAGGCACACATGGGGTATCTTGCAGCTCTGATGAACAAACTGAGGTAATGATTTGAGCAAGTGTGGCCAAATGCTGCGCTTTGGGGCTGCTGCCAGTTAGCAGGAGTTCGAGCAGCCCTTAGTTTTGGTGGCACTCGAGAGAAAAACATCAAACAGGAGCCACCTCTGGTACTTTGTTGGCCAGCCCTACATGGCTTCATGACCACTGGGTGTTACCAGTACTTCGTTCCCCCTCTTCAACACCAGTGGCAACCTTTTGTTTCCAAAATAAATATGCACATGCAGATGTGCTGAGAATTGACATGAAGTGTGAAATGAAACCAGTTTTAGTGATTTTGGTGTAGGTTGGTGTATAGTTCAGCTCCCCATAACCACTGCTGAAGGATATAATAAATATTGACCTGCTTAAATGTAAGGGTTCATATTTTCTTCAAGTGATTTTGAGTCCTGAACTATTGTTAACTCCGTAGAGCAGTTAATGGTATCAATATGTTTTCAGGATTTTTATTTAGCTTATGAGTTGATAGTCAACTCTTTGGAGCGAGGTGGGGGGGGAGAAATCCTTGTATGATTATAAATGCATTAATCTAAAATAGATTTTTTTAATTAAATTACATTAGATAGTCATTTATTGTCTTAAGATCAGATGTATAGTGGTGATGTTTTTAGGGTTTCTTTTTTTTTTTAAAAGCTCTCCTCACAGTCCTTAAAATAAAATATGCTGTACTCCCTTCCAACCCCTGCCTCCCCCAAAAGAAAATATTTTGAAACCTTATTTTTAGCTCAAAAGTAATTCAGAAATTACAGGCTGAGTTTCATTAACCTCCTTCCCAGCCTGCTGCTACCTATAATAAGCATGTGTGGCCTGATCTCCTATATGGAGTCATTCATGTTATTGCCAGCTGAAATCTGTTCTGGGTAATATAATTTCCCAAAGTAATGCTTTTCTTTTTCTGGAACAATGTATGTCTCACCATCATGTGTTTATGACAATAGTGATATTTTCAACAATAACAGTGTTACTCTAATTTACATGCATGGAATGACACTCTTCATTTGCAGTCTTTTGAGGCACTTGGTCTTATTCTTCCAATAATTAAAGTTCAGCTGAATAATTATGAAGACTAGCCAAGCTTGTCCTTACTGTATGTATTGTTTGCTTGTTTTTATGGTTGCAGCTTATGTTTCTGACAACCAAACCCTGAAGCAGAAATGGCAAACAAGCCCAAATTGGCATATTTCTAAGGTTAGCTAAGCAGCAATGAAAACAGTGACAGCTATCAAGTAGTGGAAGTAGCAACTAAACTGGGTTAGAGTTATTTGAAGCCATACATTTTGTTCATTCATATGTGGCAGTTCCTCCATATTCTCCATGTAGGTCTGTTCATTTGTTTAAACTGGAAGAAATAAATTACATTTTGAAGATCAGTAGAGCTTTGAAAGTTATTTACTCACAAGCTTTATTTACAGTAGAAAAAGTGGAAGCTTTTATGAACAAATGGTAATGAATCTGTGTAATATATCTCACTATTCAGTATCAAGATGTTCAGTACTGATTCTTTTATCCACCTTATTGAATGTAATTTTCAAGCTTTTGGCAAATTTAGTATTTAAGAATTTAAAATTCTTAAATGCTGGAGACAACACCTAAAAAACCTGAGTGGTCTGAATTTGTATTATCTCAAGACCTCCAAATCCCACTCATTATGTACCACTTTGTAGCATTTTGCAGTGGGGAATGGGGGCAGAGGTTGGTTTGCTCATCCCCTTGCCTCACTTACTGGATAAGGAGTGTAGAGCTCATCTGACTGTAACTAGAAACAACTGCTGAACTCTCATCTGTTAATTACCATTCATTGAGGACTGCACTGCTGTAGCATCTGCTAGTCATTATGTATTGTTTAAAAAGAAGCCAGTAGGAAAAATGTAGGCGGGAGAAAAACAGTGAGGTATTGGTTTAGAGCACAGAATTGATAACAAATGTTCTATTTTTGGCTTCTTTGCTGCCATGGAAGCCTTGTACCTTCATACAGATAATATACATGTCTTTCATCACTTGTTAAGTGAAGTCTGTGCCTGCTGCTTGCAGGTGCTTTGATTACTTTATGCATGTATCAGTAGAAAGCTTTGAAAATTCTTGGTTTTCCTTTTTCTTTCCTCTGCCTGTGATGATGTATTTCTTTGTTGTTTCTTTTCCAGCCATGGTTATCATCAAGCTTTTCTCTAGATAGCTTTTTGTTTTACTTTCTGAAGCACGGTGGCACAGAGAGTCCAGAGAGGCTCCAGTGATGCTGAAGCTGGAGCCTGCATCACAAGGCTGTGGGAGGTAGCACTGACTGCTTGTGGACACAAGCTTGAGAGTTGTTGCTAGTCTGGTGTCAGCAGTGTTTCCTGAGTTGCCTCCAGGGATCCAACAAATTCAGAAGATTGAGTTGGGACTTTTAGGACAGTAATAAAGAGAATTTGTGCAGGGATTGCATAGGTTTTATATTTTGGCCTAAAATATGTATGGGGTATGGTTGCTGCTTGTTCCCAAACAGAAGTATGATTTCACACCCTAATTTATGAACAAGTCTTCCCTGTCTGATATGATGTGACAGAGCCATGTGACAGTGTCTGTGCTTAGTTGTTGGAATGGTGTTCTGCATAAAACTACAGTGCACTCCATTCTATGCTGATTTTTGCTTCAGACTAGCTTCTGTGTCTTTTCAGTAAGTTTTATCTTGTTGGAGCATCTGTGCTATGCCCTGGTGTAACCTGTTCAGCCATACCTAATACATCAGAAGAACTTGGTGTGGTGAGTGAGGAGGGGCAGTAACAGGAGTAAGGCACCACTGAAATGTTCCAGACCTCTTCCAGATGCATTTTGACCCCCAAGAGAAGGGAGAAGATCATGAATGCCCCTTTGATGGTCACAGCAAGCTGGTAGATGGGCTAAGCGTACCACACTCGGTGACACCTGCTCTTTGTAACTGCAGGTTACTGCCACCCATTGTCCTTGCCTCCTACTGTTGCTGCTGGTTCCTTGGCCCAGATCCAGCAGAGATGCAGTGCTAGTTCAGCCTGCTGATCTAAGAGGAAACTTTCTGGCAGAAGGGGCAACATGCAGTTTTACTAGATTAGGACTAATATCCATGCTAGAGGAATGAAGGTGCATTTACTTTGGCAGTGTCCACCTTAACAGCTTCTGCCTTCTTTCCTGTGTGCTAGCTTGACACCACAGTGATCATAGGAATGAGCCAAGTTGAGCTAACTGTGAAGAAGTAGAAGAACCTGGTAATGAACTCTTCATCTGGCATTTGCTTGCTTTAAAACCATACAGGAGTACCCATGTCCTTGGGAGACTGCTGGGCCTGGGAGTCTGGACTTGCTCTCCTATAACTTGTAAGCTAACCCTGAATGCCTAAATTCAGTTGGTAACTCCCTCATTGGGTGGTTTATTTAATTTTTTTCCTTTTAATTCTTTAAGAACAGCAGTGGATGCTTTTCATTAAGTAGTCTCTTCAGACTGAGGGCAGTAAGAATGCACAGGCTTCAGTAACTGGGCTGGTGTGAAATAGCAGCACTTTCTATCCCTCCTGCTCAAGTGAAGGTCATGGGACCAGAAAGGAAGAAATTGAGAAAGAAGCCTTCTAGGCTGTGTAGCCTGGGAATTAGGGCACTTGGCTGGGCTGGATTAATGTGAGTTTTGGTCTGCACTCTGGGATTTTTTTCTGGTTTTGTCCAGTGATCTTGTTGATGTCTTTCATTAAGAATAATATGACTGTTATTAATAAAAATTTGTGTATCCAATTCTGTGTTCTCAATTCCACATTGTTTATAAATCTAGTTCCTTTACCTAGATTGCCCAGTGTTTTTGGCATGTCAGAATGGAAAGCCTTGCTTCCTGTATTTCTCTAGAGTACACCTCTCTGTTCTCTAGCCATCTCTTGTCTCTGTCTGTAGGGACTGGAATTTTTACTTAGCTGAAATTCCTGTTTCTCTCACACACCTTGAGTATTCATTAGTTTCCTCTATTGAAATTGATGCCAGACCTGTGTGGCTTGATCTACTGTTCTAATTAAATGCAAATTAAACCAGTTTTGCTCAACATTAGTCTGTATTACAGCTCACTAATTAAAAATGCCTAACGTCTTGAAAAACCTGAGTCACTGAACTTCCCAGCCTGGTACAACAGTCTGTGACTTAGGTTGCAGTGGCAGAAGGCAGCTGGTTTGGAGTTCAGAGCGCAGCAGATGCCTCTCAGATACTAAATAAGTAGAAGACAGGATATTACCCCTTCCTGTTTGCAGCTGCTTTAATAGGAATTGATAGGGTTTCTTTTTAGATACTTATTCACAAATTATGGGTTTAATTCAACCAGAAACTAGTGCTAATGTCCAAACAGGCAAGTCTGTGCTTGTCTTTTTTTATTTTATTTTTTTTTAATCTGTTGTTTTGCTGAAAACTCAGGGCTTTGAGGCTGTCTTGTAATCCTGCCTTCCCAGGAGCTGGGATGGGATAACTGCTGCTCTTCCATGTTCAGGGGCTCTTCATACATTCATTGGTGTCTCGTCTCCTTTTCCATTAAGATTGTTCCCTGTTCTTGCTTGACTTTCTCCCCGCTTCCTGCACATCTCTGTCCTGTGTTCTTTTGTGTGTTTTCCTTGAGTATTGATGCTTCCCAAAAAAGCCTCTCCTGTTCAGGACATGTTAGGGTTATAACAAGCATGCCTTTTAATACTAGCTCTCTTCTATGTAAAGTGCACACAGGACCTGATTTTGAAATTCCCCTTGGGGTGGGGAGATTCTTATTGCTCAGCACACGTTCTCTTCACTGTATGTGTAAGCATGGCCATATACAGTTTAGCTTGGAACACTGTATATGATAACCAGGAAACATGCTGGTGGGAGTAGGTGTATTGGTTGGTAGCTGTTTACTGACCAATGTACAATTATTGCTTAATTGCTTTTCATTAGAGCTGTTATTTTCAAACTGGTTTCACCTCTATGCATGTGTTCATTTCTCAGGCTAGTCTTAAACAGCTTGGGAAACTGTTTTAAGGTTGTGAAGCCAGTGCCATTCCACAGGCTGTGTATCTGGGATGTTTTGGGTGTGATCACACTTTGGAACTTTGTCTCCCAACAAGAAGATGACCGTCTCAAAATTAGCACTAAACCACAACACAAACACTAAGTTTTTACTTTGTTTGCAGTATTACTAACAGAAAACTGTTTATTCAAAGGATATGTTTAAAATTAATGGTGGTTTGTTTCCTTGTCCCTAACACTTGGTCAGTCTTAACATTGATCCAGCTTGTAGTTTCTCAGTAATGTAGTGTGAGTCAGGACCTCTTGGTTTTTGGCAGTTGTGAATTTAGTATGCCTATCCAGTCTGTAACTGTAGTCACAATAGCAGTGATTAAGCTGATCAAACATTGCCTCTACAGAAGCTGAGGTGAGTGGCTAGCTAGGGTGATAGTGGTTTTGAGCGTTGATCACCTGTATTGGATATGAACCAGTGCTCTAATACTGGCATGTTGGTCAGGTTGCTCATGTCCCTTGGCTTTTGTGAAATGCATTTGCTGGTTGCCTGTGATCCCTGCCATAGAAGGTAGGCTGTTAGAGGTTTCACAGTGATAGTGATATTTTGTCTTTTAAGGTGTAAGTACTTTCTTGCATGTGTAAATGCAGAACCAAATAGGCAAAGAGCTCTGGGTTTGGGATGCAGGCTTTTTTTGTTACCTTCTGTCACTGTGCTTTTAACCCTCTCTGTAGCTTTTTCTAAATACAGCAGAAGTCAAAATGATGGGCATTTTGTAAGCAGCAGAGAAGTATGCCATCAGAAGCCATTTTAGGCTTGTGTATACAGTGCTGTCTAGTTGGTTGAGCACTGGCTTGGACTCCTGATCCAGCTCTACTGTTAATCCCCCACAAAACCAAGGGTATATTTACAGGGAGGTCTAATTCAAGTGAGCTAATAGGAAGCATTGAACAATCTAGTGAAGAGCACATTTCTTCAGTTCTTCCTGTTGAAATCAAGGCCTCTCTCCAGTTCCTGTTTTAGTCTTGTTACCATTAATAATCCTCCCTAAGTTGCTGCTGTGATTTCATTTCTCATTTTTCTGGTCTGGCTGATGATGAAGTGGTAGGAGGAGGAGGTTGGTGCATCCTCTGCTGGGGCAGTTTCCTGTCCTGCACTTCCCTTTGCCTGCCTTAGAGCAAGAGTTAAATCGTGGCAAACAGAGCTGTGGGGGAGGATGGGGACCACCCTTTTAATCAGGAGTGCTGAATTCAATTGAACTTGGGGAGAGGGCTTCAGCAGGTTCTCTTGCAATGTCATCCAATGTTAGGACAAGAGGGAATGGGAGCAAATTGGACCACAGGAAGTTTAGTATTAACATGAGAAAAAACTTCTTCACAGTAAGGGTGATAGAGCACTGGAACAGGCTGCCCAGGAGGGCTGTGGAGTCTCCTCCTCTGGAGACATTGCAGAGCTGCCTGGACACATTCCTGTGTGACCTTGTCTAGGTGATCCTGCTCTGGCAGAGGGTTTGGACTAGATGATCTTTCTAGGTCCCTTCCAACCCCTAACGTTCTATGATTCTATACCTCATCATGCCCTGGATTTTGGTACTGCAGAGTAAACAGTAAAGCAGAAGCCCATGTCTTACTTGACATGCAGGCAACACTCCTCTGTGACCACAAACCATTCAGGTAGGGAGTCTTGCAGGGGTTTGGGCAGAGGGGTCCGATGGAGCCACAGGAAGTCTGAAGGGAAGGAGATGTTGAGTGGTGAGAAGAGATAACTGCCAAGGAAGGAGAGGCCAGGTCAGCACTGGGGTGTGTGGGAGTGCTGGAAGGTTACTAGAGGGGAGATGATAAAAAAGTGATCAGGTTTAAGTAGCAAGAGTGAGAGAAGGAAGAGGAGAGTGTTCTTGTTTGTTTGTTTTAAAACAAACAAGTGAAAAGCCTGTCGTGAGAATGGCTTTTGTGGAGAGAGACAAATCGAAGCTTGGAGCCTGGTTTAGGACTGTGTGGGTGTATCAGCTACTGTGCTAGTAAGCATGGGAGCTAGTGCCCAAGTTCCTCTGTGTAAAACCTGATACTTAGAGAACACTGCTGAAATCTCTGGTTTAGGCTTGGAACGTGGGATTTCATAAAAAGCAAATGTTCTGCTGTATATGGGTACGTCTCCCCTGCTACCAGAGGATTTCTCTGCTACCCTCTCAGTTCCTTGTCATGCCTGTGGTTGGATAAGATCTTGCAGAATAAACCCAAAATATAATCCATTTGTGATGAAACACTTGCTTCCTGACCCTTCTGAATAACTGTTGTCCAACCTTGCTCATTGCTCTTTCCCGTTGATGGTTGCTGCATGTTTTGAGAGGAATAGCCATGCGTTTTTTTTCTCCCAAGATTTGCATATTCATGCTAAAACATAAGCTTGATCTCTTCTAAAAAGTAATGAGTGATTAGGGGAAAAAAAAAAAGGAGGGGGATGGAGACGCAGTCCCTGCTATCTCCAGTGCAGTGTCTGTGGCAGTACCATCCAGCTTGTCTGTGCTCATGGCTGTTTTCTCCACTTTCAGCTGTTCAATGAAGTGTCCTAACTCCATAAAATCATAATAGGCTATCTCAAGGGAGATCAAATATAGAAATTATACTTAACTGTATAACATGAGTCTGCTTAAAAGCTAGCAGAAATAGAATTCAGCCACAAATAATATAATGCTGCAGGAGTAATAATAGGCTCCATTCTGGGGGTTTTCTTTTATGTGCTTCCCTGCATACAGTCCCTGGTTTCGGGCACCAGCCCTGCATAGCTCCAAGTGAAGCATGTTCAGAGGGAGAACAGTGGTTTTTACCACGAGATTTCTATGGAGCATGCTTAAAAGAAAACAAAGGTTCTTCTCTCAGGTCAGAAGCTCTGGTTGGGCAAAACTGATTTGAGATCAGTTCTCATCAAAGTAATTAAAAAGGAATCCATTTTAATTTCTAGAATTCAGTTTCATTAACTGCAATTTATGAAACCTTTTTCCTATAAAATGGAAGCCTGTTACTGAGTGGTTTTGTAATTATTGACCTAATAAGAGATGTATTAAGAAAAAAAAAAAAGCAAACTCATGGATAAAGATCTAACAATTAAAGTTAAAACTGTCATAATGTCTTGAAGTATCTCAAGCATGCAATCATGTGAAGAGTGTTTGTGTGGTACAGATGAGCGTGTCTGACCACAGTGTTATTAAGGGCAGGAGATTCAGGTTTGGATAACACAGAAAGTGAATGGGTGAGGAAAAGAGAGAATCCAGTGCCATGAGACCTGTTTTTAGATTTTATTTGTAGTTTTATTGACTTTCTGCCATGGATCTGTAGTCTTGGCATCATCTGTTGTGAAAAGGAGCTTTGCATAATGTGTGGTTGCTTTTAAAATGGACTTGAAATACTTCTTAGGGGCACTGTGCTCTGTCTTGGAGGATGTACTTGTAAAGAATTACAAGCACTGGTTTAAGAGCTGCAGAATATCTCGTTTCAGAGTTGTGCCTTCCATACTGAAAATAATGTCTCTGTATAGTAATTGTGTAAGCAGAGTGGTGGAGGAGATCTGTTGTGTCTACAGCGGTGAGGCAGGTTGAAAGCTGAGAAGCTGCTGTGTGACAGCAAAGGCTTCCCTGGTTACTGTCAAATTGTCTGTGTTTATTTACTTACCTTTTGCTCATTGCATGACAGTGATGAATTTTGGTAATTCATAGAGAGGAAATTTGACTGCCAAAGGAACTGGGTTTTGTGCCCGATGGGATTCGAACCTTTTGTATGACATTGCATTTAACAGGAGTTTGCTCCTTGCAAACGTGATTGTGTGTTTGTTCTGTTGGGAGCAGAAAGTGCACTTGCAGGTCTGCCAGAGAGGGGAGAAGGAGTGAGAGGCAGAAGTCCAGAAAACGGTAAGTTCTTGCCTGAATGTAGACACTGTTTTCTGCTGTGAACTTTTGTACCTGCAGTACTCTTGGATTCAGATTTACCAGTGGGAGCAATCAGCTGCTGGTCAAGAAGCACGTTCATGAGAGCCAGGAGGACATTTCTGGGGGAAGAGCTACAAAACTAAGGGAAACAAATGCACATTAGAAACAGATTAGATTCTCGAATCTTAGTAAAAATCACAGGACAACTTTAACATCAAAAAGCACACTGGAGAGGAACTAGTGTTTTTTGCCAACTGGAATGACCTTAGCCTTTCTTAAGTTGCTGCTAAGTGTGAGAACAGAGTTAAACCAGGAGACTTAAAATGAGCAGAGCTTAATATTCCTACTTGCAAATCAGCTAACAACTGATACTTTCTGTGCTTGGTGGGAAAACAGTACAAGAATAGCGTTTGAGAAGACCCCAGAACAAATGAGGCATATAGGACACAAAGAATCAGAAAAAGAATCTCAAATTTAGAATTGTGATGGCAAGCAGTATGGGCATGGCATGTGAAGTACTTTTTTTTTATTTTTTTCCTCAAGTTCAGTTGAAGCTTTAATTTGTGGTGAGATGGTTTTTAAAACACTGACATTATCAAGGATTGACACTGTAAGCCAGTCAGATGTATCATGTGGTTTGGAAAACGTTGAACAAAGTGGGCAATAGCTGCATTTTTTGAAAAGTGTCTCCAAATTCATCCCCATGGTGAAATTCTGTATCTCTTTCAATTGGCATTTCAGGTTTACCGACTGAAAATCTCTGTGGCTTGACTGGTTACGAATGTTTTCAGGCAAGCACATTAGCTTTTAAGTTGGTACATAAGCTGCTTTTTTTTAAAGAAAGTGAATAAGCTTGTAAAATAGCATGTTGGAAACAAAAAAAGTCTTTTTTTCATATAGACAGATCTGATTCATCAGAGAGCATCAAGATAATTGTCACGATTTTCATTTTAAAAGGAAACCAAGAAATCTTGGCACAAGTGTAAAACTTTCTGTTGCTATACTGGCCTGTTGCCTGGAGCTAAATATTTGCCTCATGAATTTTCCTTTCCCTATCAGGAACAGGAAGCAATGTTACAAATGAAATGCATTAAGGTTTATAAGTGATGCCTGTTATTCAAAAAAAGGAAAGATGCTGTACGTGATTATAAATGAGATAAAAAGATTTTTATTCTCTCTGAAATTTGAATGGTCACTTAGTTTTTGTGATTTGAATACTTCCTAATGTGGAGATTTGTATCTACTTGCTGCAAGTTTCCTTCATCTAGATAACAAAAATGTATATGAGAGTCAGGTTTAGTTACATAATTTCAAACATTAAGATGACTAGACACATTTTCCTTTTCCTCTCTTTTTCTCTTATTTCTTTTAATGAGTTCAGCAATCAGCATATTGGGTTCTTGCTGTTGCTTTGTGGCCTTTACTGCTTGCCTGGAGTGAAAGGAAAAAGAAACCAGTCCTGTTGACAGGCCAGAAAAGCACAGAGGCTGTGGAAATCTGGAAAAGGCACTTTAAGATTTTGTGCATTTCAAGGTCTTCTGGAAACAGAATAGGAGAGACCTCACTCTGCTGCATCAGACAGCAGGAAACCCAATGTCCCAGGCAGTGTACCATAGGCACAGTCTTGGGTACCTAGTGCATTTTGCCAAACACAATAAACATGACAAGTTGCTTACCTTTTCCTACTGTTTGGGATGAGGTGGAAGATGAGCAGTTGATTCCTGCCCTTCTCTTAGTCCTAAGGGAATTCAGAGCCACCACACTATACAGTTGATAATACAGTGAACAGTATTCAATAAGGCTACAATATCATTTTTCTTCTCCAGCTTAGGGTTTTTTGAGACCATAAAGGTGATAGTGGTAACTTTGATTGACAGTGAGACTGATGAACAGCTTTTTGCATTAGCTGTGTTCTACAAAATCTACTCCATTTGTGGAAGATATAAGTGATTTTTATCAATAACAAGCCATTCATAGAATTGTTAAGGTTGGAAAAGACCTCTAAGATCATAAAGTTCAACTGTTGACCCAAAATCCCCATGCCACTAAACCATGCCGTGAAATGAAACTTGTATCTTTGTTGAATCTACAAGGGCCTCACTTTTTATTTCTTTTTTTTTTAAATTAACAGTTGCTATGTTTATGGTATTAAAGGATAAAATTTAATGGTGAGATAAATTAGCTAAAATGCAGAGCTTTTACAAGTTGTTTTTTTTCCCTCTGTCTTTTATCCAGGGGTATCATGTTGTCTGATATTTAATCATTTCCCTTTAATTACATATTGTAAAGTAAATTTCCAATCTCCAGTACAGACTTGCATATTTTTACTTTCTTTATAGGTAATTCTCTAAAGTTTTCCTCCCTTTTTACCTGTTTTATACAGCTGTGAAAGGGTTTCCTTCTTAGCTAAGCATACCTGGCTTTAACTGTTCACTGTGTATATCATTACTACATATTTATAGTTCCCAAGTTAAGCTAGTTTGAATGAGAGTTGGACACACAATGGAGTTTTTCCATCTATTCTGGAAAAGCTTTGCATGGTAATAAGCACTGCAGTTAGCTGCAATACTCTTGTTTCCTAATGAAATCTGCTTTCTCTGGACCCCTGAGGATTTGCAGGAGGGCACTGTGGGAGCTGTGGTTTGTCTACCTGTGCATTATCATATAACCCATGTAGGAATCAGCCAGAAGAGTTTTAGAAAACCACTGTACTGTCTTTTTTGTTTACATTTTTAATCTGTGTAGCCTTCTGAGGACCTTAGTAATAAAAACTGCAGTCCTACAAGGGATCTATCCATTGGCTTTGCAATCAGTTGCCTTCACTGGGCAGGCATTTGTTTTCATAAAATGTATTGAGCTATGCTCTTCCAGTTCCTGATTCATATCAGAAGGAATTTATTATGTTGAAGGTTTTCTGTTTAACTTTTTTTGAGTTTTGTGTTGCATAAAACCATCAAAGTATAAAATAATTTTTGTCACTCAGCTGTAGTGTTTGCATGTTAAAAATTTGTGTGGAGTCATTGATCTGCATTAATCTTTAGAGTGTAAAAGATGCCCTTCATTTAGATGACTTGTAAAAAAGCAATACAGAGAGAGAAATTAGAACCAAAATGATACAGCTCAGCACCAGGAAATACCAGTGTCCATTGCATGAATCTGAATGACTGAAATCAGAGGGTTTGAATGGGGAGCTGGAGGAGAGTGGGAACAGAAGGCAGTGGTGTGTTTAAGCAAGAGAAAGAAGCTGAATAAGTAAAACAGCCAAGGAAAGATCAGGAAGTTTGGGACTCAGCCTGGATGAAATTCAAGGTGTGTGGCACTGGGATTGTGCTCTGTGTTACAGTAGTTTTGGGCAGTGAATAAAAAAAGTGTTTCCTTTTTAAACCCTCATGCCTGCAGGAACACTGTGGGTTTCTATGAAGACTTTCAAGCTCTCATGGCAAATTCTCTCTAGCTACAGCAAATTATCACACAGAGAAATTTTGTCTGTCTGTTCTAATGCAAATGGACAACACTGATTCTTCTGTCACAGAAAAAGTGGTACTGAGCAGACAGACCATCTGTACAAGTGTTTTTCCTGGTACAAATGCTGGGAATATAGCTGTTTTGTTCTGCTAAGCTGCTATTTATAGTTGATTTAAAGCTACTTTTTTATTTGTGTCTTTTAATCTGTGAAAACTTTGACTCCTGTTTTGTTTCTAAAGATAGTTACTAATGAGGAGCTGATGTAATTCGTTTTGGAGGCCAGGCTCTTTTATACACCGAGTGGTGTACAAAGAGAGAAAAATCTCTGATAAACAGGGACTAAGTTAATGATTCTTAACGAGCCACCAGAATGATACTTACCCTTTGCAAGTTGGTTTAACTGGTGACAATCCCTTGACAAACCAGTGGAATGGCCTGTTGTGATTTGCAGCAGCATGTGTCACAGAATGCGCTTACTAGTGCTTTCCACTCGCTATTCAGCTTGCTGTTGCCTGCTTGTTTTCTGTTCTAAAAAGTATTTTCATTGTCAAACTGCATCCAAACTATTCAGTTGGAGCAGCTCATTTTGCTGGTGCTCCGAGACGCTTCGCGTTGTCCTGGCTAACACCTGATGATGGACACAGAATATTCTGAACTGAATGGTAAATATGAGTCCTCTACTTATGTCATGGCTTTTAGATATATTGATTTTATTTAGGTCCAGCACTTGTTTTATGACTGTAGTTGAGTGTGGGCAAGGTCGTGGTACTGTTTGGAGCTCTGAATACTGGACAAAAATCCCATGGATGTCAATATATAGAAAATAGACAAACCGTGCAGAAAAAAATCCTGTTTTGCAGAACATTACTCTGATAACAAAGGAAATTGTTTGTCTTCTGTTGTTTCTGAAATCATAAAAAGCCTACATAAATATGTAGGATTATAATAATATTTGGTAGAGAGTAAGGATCTTTTATGAAATCTGATTTTACAGGCCCTTCAAAGCTAAATAGCAAGCACTGAGAAGGAACCATCCAGAAAAAGGCATTTGGAATGTCTGCCTTGGTGAAGTAGGAAAAAAATGTAGAAAAGCTTGAAACTGTGGGTGTACCCTGAGTGCAAAGTTTTGGGAGAAGATTGCACAAAAATCTAAAGACAGTGAAATAGACATAAAATTGTTTATGCACTACATCTTGCATTCTTTGCACTTTTAATTTATTAAAGGTTTTTATGCTCAGTTAGTGTCGTATCGAATACTAAAAATTGGGATGAGTGCTCCAAAGAGACCTTTCTGGTACATTTCTAGAATTCTTTGTATTTTAGGAATTAATGCAGTTATTAGGCATGGTTCCACAAATACATAATGTTCTTGTACCCCCTCAAGGGAACTGCTCACATGGTCACTCAAATTTGTAAGATTTTGCAGGATTAAATCTTAAGTGGTCTAAAAGCTAAGGTTTGTAAAATATTTTTATGCTTTTAAGTGTTTTCAAGGTATATATGCAGCTCTTATTTTATCTTACATGTGCGTGACTGAATAATTTCTACAGTGGAAAAACCCTCACTTGTTTATTTCTGTTTTTCTCTCTTAACTCAAGAAACCAAAAAATACTTTTAAAAATTACCAACTTCAGAAAATCTAGAAGAGTCTCAATGATGTCATACTTTAAAAAAAAAAGTTTTTTCATTTTTATGTTGGAGAGCTTTTGTTCCTCTTCCTACTGTGCAAGTGTTTATATTTTATGGTTTTAAGGAAATGAATTTTGAATGGTTTCTGGTTGGTGGCTTGGACTTGCTTCATTGTCATGCTGATTTTTATATGATTCTCTTAAAATATCAACAAGGCAGATATGGTAACAAGGGAAGAGCCAGCAGCCCCAGATGTTTCTGGCCACCTTAATGTGGGGAAAGCCTTTGAGGTAAGAGCAGGAATTGAGGAGCTGGGTGTCCCAGACAGGGAGTGACGGACGATGAGGCAGGGAGGGAGGCAGCGGTCAGAGCAGCATGGGAGGGATAGCTAGAGAGGGTGCAATAAAAATACGGTGCCTTTTTCTCCCAGATCAGGAAGATCAAGTATCTGATCTAGAGTATTACAGAGTGGACTAGAACAAAGGGAACGTAACTGGGAACAAAGGTACAAAATGCCAAAAAAATGAGTGGCTGTGGGGAAAAGCTGTGTCATGGCTTCAGGTGCAGCCAGCTGCAGTGTGCAGTTGGCTCGTGACTGGTTCTGGAGGCTGTGCCAGCTCTGCACTCTAGCAGTCCTGTGCTGCTGGTAAATACAGAATTGGAGTGGTTTGCTGGTGCTCAGCTGGTATGTCCTGTGCTGGCTAAGTCATTGCTCTGAGGTGGGACACATTAGTACTGGGACCTGACCTTCAAATCACTTTCCACTTGCATGATTTCCCTGTGGAGTGCCCCTCATCTAGGTTATCCCCTGTCAATGCTG
Organism: Bucco capensis; assembly: GCA_013396975.1. Classification (NCBI taxonomy): domain Eukaryota; kingdom Metazoa; phylum Chordata; class Aves; order Piciformes; family Bucconidae; genus Bucco; species Bucco capensis. The sequence goes on along the minus strand of VWZO01013725.1, from coordinate 215,356 downwards.
GAACCTCCATCTTTGCAGGATTAAGGTGTTTTGTTGCTGCACTTCCAGCATACATTGCTTTCATCCCTTCAGCTTGAAATTTGTGAATGCTAGGTAAACAGAAGTACTCTGTAACATGTCTAGAGATGTGTAGATTGGAGGGGGAAATACACATAACACCATTTCCACAGCACAGTTAAATTTGTTTTTGTATGTGGAAGACCTAACTGAATTTAAAAAACTTACTCCCTTATTAAAAAGGGAGTTTGTTCATGAATGTACTGTTAGTAGCTCTAAAAGTATTATTCTACTGCTGTCAGTTCTGTCTCTGCCATTGCAGCGTGCTGCTTAAGCCAGTCACCGTGTCAGTTTTTTCTTCTCTTCTTAGAAAAACTGTTGTTTTATTATTACCTAGTAAAGAATCGTGTGTACTATGTCCTATTTTCTACATTTGCTAAAATTGTATTTCACTGTCAATTTTTTAATCCTGTTGGAACAAATAAGGCCTTGGAAAACCACAGTGAAGACTTTATAGTGTAAGGAAGTCTTAAATCTTAAGTTGCTTTCATTTATGTCCTGTGCTATACTATGTAAAATCCAGTCTGGTTTTCCTTGTCATATTTGGAGTAATAGGTGCTGCTGTGATTGCAGCACAGTCTCTCATGTTAAGCTAATGAGGTGAAGAGCAGGGTTGCAGCCCTCAGTACTCTTGGCTGCTCAGATAGCTGCAGTGGTCCTTGGCAGCAGCTCATGTGTCCCGTCTTGGCTCTGGGACAGCTCCTGCAGTGGGGCTGGAGCTGGTTGCTTGAAGATGCATGTGTAGCAGTCACTGGGGTGGGGATGTGCCTGCAGGCTTAGCACCTAGGAGACAACCAGCACTGAAATGAAATCTAATTTTCACATCAGTCATTCACCTAATTAATTTGTTGGGTTGTAGTGGGTTGTATTTTTGCTTTTTAGCTGGCAGAAGTCTGTCATCCTGGCACTTTGATCCCGAACTCAGAAATAAATTATGGTTAAATTGTGATGCTGGTCATCTCATTTGCTGAAGCTTGCAGTAGCTGCTCAAGAGGAGTACAATGCCCTGCTAACTCCCCTGTGTCAGTGTTGGCTTTATCATGACTCTGGAAACATCCTTTGTTCACTGCTAGTTTATAAAGCTTTTCCTGATAGTTTTTAAATTGGCGTTACCCACTGGGAGAAGTTCTAGGTGGCTATTTTTTTTGGAAGAGCATGAATGCACAAATTTGCCTCTAGTTACTGTTTGTAGGCTTAAGTGAAGTCTGAAAAATGTTCAGGGAGTGAACACTATTATTTGATGTGAATAGATCATAGATCTGAGTATAAGCCTTGGTATTTGTTGGGTTTTTGTTTGGTTTTGGTTTGGTTTGTTGTTTGTTTTCTTTTTTTAGTTGAAGACCAGGAATTTGTATATTGCCCAGATGTCCTAATCCCCAGGCAATAGATGATAGAGGGACTGAAGTCACTGAAAAATTGAATGTAGAGATGCCACGCATATGGTTGTAGAGCTAAAATAAACTGCAGTCAAGTTCTGAATATATTTCTCTATAGATTTTTGAATTAAATAGTTAAAAGTCTTATATGTGGGAATAAAATAATGCAGACTTTTATGTAGAATATGAATTCCTCTTCCATGTTTTTGTCCCTTACCTCCAAAAAGTATAGGCAAAGGGAAAGAGCATCATCAGGCTAAGATAGTACAAAGGTAAACTGCATTATAGAGCTGTAATGGGAGTTTATATAGGCCTGAGCTGAAATGTAAGACTTCTCTATCTCAGGTTTTGCTAATTTGCCTGTGAGTAATTTAGAAGCAGTAGCCGTTGAGGGCCTTGTGTCTTCTCTGTGCCATGCAGAGATGTTCTTGACCCATTCTATGATTTATGTTTTCTATGATTTAGGTTTTCCTTCCTCCCCAAAAGTGAGGTGAGAAGCTTATTATATATAATAACTGATGCAACCACTTTGGACTCTGCTATATTATAGTGATGTACCACATGGACAGTTGCATCACTTATGCCTAGTGCAGTGCCATAATAAATGTAGCTGATGTGTCTGCTCTGTTAACTGTGACAGAATGATAGTTTTTAATTTCCTTACAGCTTCTTTTTTAATAATCTTAGGCTGTAGAATGAAAAAGTAGATTTTGAAAGACACTATTGTTTTCCTCCTTCTTGCGACCACTCAGTACCAAAAATGTCAGTTCTGATCTCTTTCTTATTCATGAAGGCTGTGTGGTAAGACTTTGGGGTTTTAATGGTGAAAGAGCACTGTATTTTCTTACCCATTTTATTAGTTTTTTGTGAAACTCAGAAGTTCATACAAGAGCTTTCTGGCATCTGTTATGTTGGTGTCTGCACTCTTGATATTGTTACTCTTGCAGTGTCACTGCTTTGCAAACTCTTCGTCTTCCAGGCTAGATGAGATCTGCATTTCTAATACAAAAATTCAGACATTTCTACAGATCAGAATGGAACAAAACTAGACAAGTTTCTCCAGAGCTATTAACCTGGTGCCTTCTCATGAACACTAATAAGTTTACTCAAAACAACCAATGACATTTCAGTTGCAGTGATTTTCCTTGAAATGTGGAATTATCAAGATTAAAAAAAACCAAACCACAAAAACATACCCTCAATAATGCCTGAAGATTATGTTTTGGTAGCTTTAATTTAACATTTACCTTTTGTAGAGTAGATATTAGCCAAATAGAAAATACCTGTGCAAAATACAGAGGTTGTTCAGCAGCATGAAAAGTAATGAAATAAGGTATTTTGTTAGAACAAGGTGCATTAAAAATATTTTAAGAATTGTATTTGTTGGACTGTTTTTTCTGATACTTCACTGTATGAAAAACATGCTAATATGTTGTATTTTCCACTGTCTCCAACAAAATTGAAACCCAGCTCCATCATGATTTTATTTTCTCAACCTGTCCTCTTTACTCGTTGTCTATGAGAGTATAATTTGAAAAACACACCTATCCCGTGGGCAAGAACAAACAAAGTTTGACTTGTTCTGCTAGGTGAGCTCTTCGATCAAAATAAGATGCTTCCAAATTAGAGCTGAGGTTAGGCTGAAGAAAATGCATTGAAGATTGAGAGCTTGCTGGTGGTCAGTATCCAACAGTATTTCTCAACTATGTCATCATCTGTCTTGCCATCATTTGTCAAACTAAATGCCATTGGAATCAATGCAAGTTTGGTATAAATCTTGATAAGAACTCTTGACTATAGGTAATAATGAACATAGGGAAATTGTAGTGATGTTTTTGGTAAATGCTAAGTTTTTGTGTGGTGTGGAAATTGTGGTGAAAGTTCCACAGGACTGCGATGGAGATGGATGTCGTTTTGTGCTTATAGCCTATGCAAAAAGATTGACTGTAGAACACTGGAAATTGTTTTGGGGGTAACAAATCTTTTAGAAGTTAGTTTTGGCTATAGAGTACTGTTTATAACTGGGTGGTAAGATTGACAGAGAGATAGACAATAGGCTAGCAAAGGCATATAGTGCTTTCGGAAAACTCTATAAAATATGGCGAAATAAACACTTGGAGAAAAGTACAAAGATCAGTGTTTCTAGAGCCATTGTGTTGTCCACTCTTTTATATGGTTCCGAATCATGGGTCATCTATCGCCACCACCTACGACTCTTGGAGCGCTTCCGTCAGTGCTGTCTCTGCACAATCCTAAACATCCATTGTGCTGTCTCTGCACAATCCTAAACATCCATTGGACAGATTATGTGATTAATACATCTGTCCTAGAACAAGCAGCAATTTCAAGTATTGAGGCCATGCTGCTGAGAACGCAGCTGCGTTGGTCAGGACATGTCTCCAAGATGAAGAACTACTGCCTTCCTAAAATTATGCTTTATGGTGAACTTGCCACTGGCTATCGCAAGAGAGGAGCCCCGAAGAGGAGATCCAAGGACTCCCTGAAACAACATCTCAGCCTTGGCCGTATTGATCAACTTAACTGGTCTACTCTGGCCTCCAATCGGGAGGTCTGGAGACACACTATTTTTAACGCAGCTGATGTTTTTGAGCAGGCACGCAGGATCACTCTTGAGGAGAAAAGACAGCGTAGAAAGACTTGTGTCTTGCAGGTTATGCCTCCTAAGGAGTCCTTCTGCTGTGCCTTTTGCAACCGCTCTTGTCTGTCCTGCATTGGCCTTTGCAGCCATCAGCGTGGTTGTAAAAAGCACTGATGAAGAGCGTGGATGGAGCCCTCCCCGGATCTTCATTCATGAAGCCTAGCCATGATGATGACATTTAACTGTGATGTTCACAATGCTTGTCTAGTTAGACGTTTCCTTCTTAGGTTTTCTGCTCTTGAGTATATTTCATTGTATGTGGTTAAAGTTGAACTCAAACGTCAGTGTTAATGCATAAGATTATTTGAATGTTGCACAAACAGATACCGAATAGGTTTTTGAGCAGATTTGAAGTAAGTATTGCTAAAATAAAAGCAATTTTAGCAGGAGATGTTGTCTTGAAAGCAGTGGAACAGAAAGTTTGTGGCATAATAGAATATCCTTTCAGATTTAAGGTTAAAATTTTAGTACGTTGCTCTTCAAGTCTAAAGATGGGCCTTTAGTTGGAGACTTCTTTACAGTGGGTTGTGGGATATAGCAACATGGGGCAGCTTGTTCTGGCAGAACCTGGTTTGACAAGTATGTTCGTACATGGTTCAGTCTCAGGTCTGTTGGAGTGGTTTGCTAGTACTGTTGGCTGGCTCTGGTGATGGGAAACGATACGGAAGTCGAAAACAGTGTTTAAAGGAGAGGCTACAAGTGGCAAGCTCTTCCACTTGCTCGCATGCAGAATATCTACAGGTTTTAACTGAGCATATACCAAGGTAAACAGACTCTAGTTTCAGGGAGGAAAACTGCATTTATTCCCAAGCTGTTTCACATGCAAATTGGGTACCTTTGCCTTGGGAGAGGGTGTGTGAGCAGAGATAGGAGAAACTGTGCTTGTCTGACATTTACTGACTGCTACAAATCTGTCAGAAACCTGATGTGAGTTTTGGTGTGTAAGAAAGGAACTACCTCAGAGTTTAAGGAGTTCCTGCCTTGAGCCCTCTGCTGCATTTTAGTGCCGCAACAGCAAGGTTTTCCAGAGCTTATCTATCAAGTGCTTTATCATGAAGCTTCTTTAAAAAAATTTACCCTCAATCTACTTTGAGGTTTCAATATAATAGAGATGTAAATAAGGCAGAATATTTTCATGCTCATTTTATAAATTCAGTAATAGTTCACTTCTCTGTAACCTGCTCTGATTTTTACACAAATTCTTCTTAACCACAATTTATTTTACTATGCAAGACAGTAAAAATTCAAACCAGATATCATTGTGACTCTTGGAAAATTGCTCTTTCCAGAAGGTTTCTAACTTCCTTAAAAGCATTACATCTGTCCATATTTGCTATTTTCCTATTTTCCAATTAGCTTGTGTCCAAACTTCTGCATTTTTGACTGCTTTACTACATTGTGCAGGTTCTTAATGTATTTGCACACTTGGATTTACAGATGCATGTCCAGAAAGTTTTTGCTAATTATAGAGAGCCAATTGTTTTAAAAAGAGTGCGCTTTGGCTGGATAAGCATGTTTTCTAGTTCTCTGTTTTCTGTGCTTTTGCATTATATTCCCTTTTGTCTCAGCCGTTTCTGTGCAGCCCCTGCTGTTGAACCACCAGACCAGGTAGAAGGTAGCAGCTAGCCATAGCTCCTTGCAAAACAGTGCTCTTGCCACCATTGCTCTTCAGCAGACAGCAGTAAGCAGATCAGTCTTTCCCAGTATTTGCTATTATCCTCTCCTTCCAAGCTTTGCTGCCTTGTCCTGATGATCAAGTAGTTTGGCCCACATTGTCAGCATTGTGTATTAACTTTACCTGTCAGTGCAGTGATTGCTTCATTGTTGTCCTTGCCAATTCTAATGTTTGGAATGTCTTTCCCTGACTTGCTTATTTTTCTTTTATGTCACATAGCATGCATGAGCTTTTGTGGAGTGATATATGCAGAATTATTCATCATTTTAATATAAAGGCTTAATGCATACCTGAGTCTAATGAGTAAGGAAATAGTTGTTTAACCTGCAGTATCTTATTTATATCTTGTAACTCAAAATAAACAGTACAAATCCATAGGCTCCATTCCAATTAACCATGCTTATAATAGCACTGTGAAGCTGCATGTGTTCTCTTCTCTGTTTCCATTCCTTCTGTCCATCAACCTCACCATTTGTTTGGTATCCTCATTTGTTTTATTTTCTCTTAAGGCTGTAAATATCTTGCAAAAGACATTTTCTGTTGTATGTTGGTATGGCTGAGGTTGGAGCTCTTACTGTAGGCAATGGGAGTTTTCCATGGGAGTGAGGCAGTGGTTCTGGCACCAACATTAAAGCAAAGAGGTAGGGCTAGTTTTAGGATGAGCATAAGCTCCAAATTATGATCTGGATGCAAAATTGGGATAGCCTGTTTTTCTATTCTTCTTGAGTCTGTAGTTTCATACTAAGCTTTTACAGAGCAACGTCTCTGTGAACACTTGGTTATATCTGCACAGCTCTTGGAGTTTCATCTCACAATATTTGCATCAGGTTCAGTAACACATCTGAGCTGATCATCTCTCTTGGAAATACGTTTGACAACGAGAAGTTATAAAAGATAAAAATATTTCTCATCCTAAAATGGAAACATTCAGAAAGTATACTTCAAAGTATGTTCCCTAAGAGTTTTTACTGTGCAGCATACATGAGAAATACAAATTTCAATTCTTTTGAAAAGGTAATAACTAACTACAAAATACCTGCACTTGAGTAATAATTTTTCCAGTAAGTCTGGGTTCCCCTGCCATTACTTGTGTAGTCCCATGTCTATGGAAATGTCAAGTTTGCCACTTACTTGCAGCGTGTCAAGATAGAGCTTCAAACTTAGAGGCCCATACTCAGCAAAAACTTAGTGCAGAAAGAAGCTCAAACTGTAGCAGCTCTGAAGCTGGAAATAGTGGCTTTATCAACATGTATCTGTCATACAACTTTTGATCAAGCCTTTGAAGTTTGCATCCTCACAATAGGGAATTTTCTAATGCTAAAGCTTTTTACCAAATAGGCAGGGCTTCCAGTAAGCATAGCACTATGTCAGCCTCTTTTGTCTTTCTAGGAAGCAGGTAAAAATATTTCACTGTTGTATTTGTTAGATTTGCATCAAATGGAGCCTTCTGCAGAAGTACAGCATGTGCTGTCCACTCTGAGGTTTCACAAACAGTGTAAGTTTCTTGCAGCACCTGTGGTGTGCTTATGTGCTTGTGTGAGTGATGCTAGAGAGCCAGAACTTCTCTCACCGTTGTCAGAGCTGAAGGAAACACAGTATTAGAAACCTATAATATTGTTTTGGGACTTTTTGTGCAATACTTACCTAGGAGACTTGAGAAGTACATTTTGTGCAAGTTTGACTGCTTGCACCGGTTTTCACATAGATAAACTTAAGATGTACTTCCAAATCTTGAGGAATTTTTTTGATCTGTATACCATGGTGTAGTGCCAGGAGCTTGCTGTGAGAGACCTGAAGAGCTAAAGATCAAGCTTTGCAATGTAACATGTAAGTGAGCTGAAAGCTTCTACGTGTTAGTACTAGGTCTGGTTAAGACACTTCGTAGAGTTGCTGCTGGTTAAACTTTCAGGTCTGTATACACTAATTTTCCAAATCACTGTCTTACGAAAATAAGTGGAATATGGATCAGAGAGATTCATAGTTGCATCTGGAAATTATACCTTTTGTTTCTCTGCTAATAAAAGGCATAAATTACCTTTCCTAGTCTAAGTAATTGTGAACTTTACTGGGGCAGGGAGCACAAAACAAGCCCTGCTACCTATTTCAGACTGTTTTTTCAGTGCACATGAGTTTTATATAGTTATTTTCTGAAATTTCTCTTTGCAAGAATTACTCAGACCAATGACTCTTGCTACTTTTCTTTGCAGAGTTGTTGCACACATGATATTTTCTGCACATTAGACTTCTTTACATTCCGCAGAAGCCTGCCAGATTTTTTTTCTTCTCTTTCAAAGAAAGAGTTCACATCTGAATGTCTTCCCACTCTGGTGGTGGAAAAGGTCTGTTTGAGTGTACTGCTTAATTCTGTGGAGGGGTTAGAACCCAGGGGAGAACAGGAATTAGGCATTTACTGTTTGCCTTGCAAATGAGAATTTAAATCTTAATTCCATGATCATTTAAACAGTTGTGAATGTATGAATGAAAGAAGATATGAAGATTATTAAAGTAATGCACATAAATGGGGAATTTTATCTTTTCAGAAGCCAAAGTAAGTTGGGTTCAGGGTATTTGAAACTGATATGGAATAAAAGAACTAGGCATTTAGCTGCACTCAGAACCCTGCTTATAACACGAGTGTTTTAGGAAGTGCATTTTTCCCTTGAATTCAAAGCTTTATTTGAATGCAGGTGTTATACATGCTAGAAAACCAGAGCATTGGCTTTTCTACCTGTGTCATGTGGCCGTTCAGTGAGTACGGGTGACAGGCCTTGGACAGTTGCCTATCTTGGAATGCAATGTCAGTGTTTGTCCCTGTCCTACAATAGGGATTGCCCCATGGCCATGCCAGCCACAGGCAGCCCCTTCAGCAGGTAGACTCTTATGCAGTCTCAGGACAGCAGATGCTGTCAGTGACAGGGAATCAGCATCTTCGGAACATGGTGTTATTTATTTATCCCTTGAAAATGCCTGTTGGATACATGGTAGGGTACTGCATGAGATAAGCCTTTTTGGAGACAAAGCTGTATGTTGATTGGTTTTACTTGCTCATTTATAAATTCCTCTAAGCCTAGATAAATCTGTCTCTGGCAGGGAGAACTGGCTTAAACTGTGTTTTTATAAGATGAACTCATATCCCAGGTTTCCACTCTGCACTCCAGTGCACACCCATCTCGGTTGTTGCAGCACAGCCATACAGCTCTCCTGTGACACGGAGTGGGGACTGAATCTGACTTGAAAATGGGAAGGGGGAGGGGAGGAAACAACATGTTTTCCAGTTCTTGTTTTGCTCAGCGAGGCCAGATCTGGTTTTCAGTATGGCTGTGCAAACAGTCATGCTGGCATCACAGTGGGCAGCAGTGTTGCAAACAGGGACTACTGTGGGAGGTTCTGCTGGATGCAGTCATGTCATGAGCTTACAGCCCATCTGTGCAGGGGTCAGCCCATCCTCCTGTCACTGGCACAGTCATAGAGATTGCTTTCTTTTTTTCCTGCTTCATTCAGACCTCTTCCCTTTCCTTGAGGTATGAAATAGCCTTTGATTCATTTGTAAGCTTGAAAAAATTAACACATTCAAATGTGGATGGATTTAGGCAGACAGGCTCTCTGGTTAATGATGCTGGCACTGTCAGTTCCTTTTGAAGGTGTGTCTTTGAGACATTTACCTGCTTGTTTATTTTCCCTTTTTCTCAGAAGCTTAGCAATCCCTGTATAGCTTCCTTTCCTCTTCACCAGGGAAGCAGAGATACAAGTTGAAGAGTGCATCTGACAACACTGATGAAAATTCAGCAATTTTTACTTTTTTGCAACCTCTACCCTCTCCAAGTTAATTGTTAAAATTTCCAGTACAGTAGCTGAGCAAAATAGTTAAATACTTTGGGAGAAGCCACCATTCTCCCTCTTCTTGACTTCCATTTTCCTGTGGGCTGATTATGCTGGTTTGTCCTTTATCTCAGTTTGCTGCTGGGGTAGGTTGCAGATACATCTCTAATGTGAGAAGGTGGCAGAAGCTGCCACGGTTATTACTGGGTTTTGAATATGATGTAGTCTGGTATTTTCCTGTTCCTAGAGCTCTTTGAAGAGCCTGAGAACCAGTTGTGTGTGCTTTTTGAAGTCCTTCCTCTTGAGTGAGGCAGGAATCCTAACTAGCCGTCTCTGCTGATGCAGGATCCCAAAAGCCTTTCCTTAGGACTGCATGCTGAAAAATGGATGCAGTGGCATAGTGGTCACAATTTTTTGTTTATCCTTTTCCTTCATTCCTTCTGCTCCTCCTAAATTACTGAGCAACCTGTCAATCCATGCTTGACACCATATAGAGATACCTACAGCATTGCTAGGATTGGCATACAAACGAAATTGCAAGTATCTGTGTGTGTTGGGGTGGCCTTAGCCATAAGAACTGGTGGTGATCTGAGTCTTGATGCATTCAGGTTTCAGTGCTTGAAAGAGCGAAATTGTATGAAGTCATACAGACTAATTTGAATGAAGTGATATAAAATCAAGAGGAGAGGAAACAAGACTCAAGGGCCTTTAGCATGCCCTTGTTAAGACTGTAACCCAAATACATGTAGAAATTATAATTAAAGATCAACCCAAGTTTGCTTTTACACCTCTAATCTGAATATTATAGTTTCAAAGGGGAGGGATTAGTATGACTTCTCATTTAACAGAGGAAAGAGCAAAGGTGGAAAAATGTCTGATTCACCAGTTAGTACATATCCAAGGTTGTCTTGTCATGTTAGGCTTTGGCTCATTTATTTATGCATGATTGCAATTTCTCCTTTGCTTAATGGATGGAACAAAACAGCATTTCAGGAGAACTGGCAGAAAGGATGGAATGCATGCTGTGTATGGGATGTCACTGCTGCCCTTTGCCATGGCTGATGCCTGCACTGACACATCCTCCTCTGGGCCACTGTAGCTGGCTGGTGGGCTCTGGAGCAAGCTTCAGTGCAGAAGGACCATGTGTGCACACAGGCTGCTGCCCACCCCCGCTTTGATGAAATGACTTTAAAGACATTTGATAGATCAAATGGGTGTTGTTGATGTAGTTGTTTTGAATTTTTGACCGGAGAGAGACAAGCTGAAGTCTTTCAGTGGACTTATGTGCTCTATTCCTACCCCATGCTGGGCTAGTGCTGGGATACATCAGGAACACAAGTTCTGTGGATATTCTCTTCATCCAGGACATTGTTCAACTGTTGCAACAAATTATACATAGATTGTTATGAACACAATACAGACTTTCCCTTGTAAATTGCCAGCCCTCAAGTGCAGTCAGGTTCGGCTTCGTGCCTGAGCCTGCTCAGTTTAAGAAAGTCTGACTTTGTCTGAGGGGCACTGGAGGTGTTGCACATTGGCTAACCAGACACTGAACCCTTACGCCTTTGTAACTGAGATTGCATTAACTGTGCTTACATTAGTGCTCTGGTTAGAGTCAGTCTGCCACAAAGCTGGGCAACACTGTCAGTGGGGCTCTTGCTGGATCCCATCCTTCAAGTTGCAAGAGAAAGCTTTTCCATCCAGGAGAAGTGTGGTTTGAAAGCAGAGGAAAAGAGGTCATGTTTCAGAGCTAATGGGAGCTCCAGTGGTTGTAATTCAGGTGGAAGCAGGGGAAACAAAAGGAGGAGGAATGTAAACGGTGTGTGAAATGTGAGTATGCTGGCTCAATCATAACACTACAAATCCAAAGAGAAATCTGAAATATTTTATTTAACATCACTGTGCAGCCAAATCCATGTGCTGTCAAAACATGAAAGCAACTTCATTTAAATAAAGAACGCAGAATTTGTTTGGAAAACAATCCACATTTAGTCAGTTTGACACAGTTTCCCTATGATGTGCCGCTGTCTTCCAGGCTCAGCATTACTAGTACTGTCACTTTTCAGTATGCTGTCCATAGGATAGTTCTTTAGTGTTCAGTGGTCCCAGCTGTGACATCCTGTAAAGAGGCACCTCACAGCCACTTAGGTGGCTGATATGATTGAATTTAGATGCTTTGAGCAGAGGCTATGATCAGGAGTACTCTACAGCAATGTGGGATATGTTTTGAAGAGTGGAGCAGAGAGCCCTACTCAGAAGCAAGAGAGAGCTCTTAGAGTGGAATGGCTATCTAGGTTGGTATTGATGGCATTGAACAGTCAGTGTTCTGAAGGAGAGGTATGTTTTGTGTGTGTTGTGGTATGCTAAGCAGATATACAGAACTGATTTACGACTTGATGTTTGGCTCATGATGAGAGGTAGAGCTTGAAAACAACAGCCATTTAGTCCTGAGTTTCTTCCTCGGTTACTTTTTCTTTTATTGCCTTTCCACATTTTATTACAGCTGCAAAAGTGTATGTTCCTCCAATAGAATACAGTGACCTATATAGAACTCAAGTCCCTACGCAATTACCAGTATAATAAAAACAAGTGATTCAGGAATTTGTTATCAAAGCTGTAAATACACAAGGAAATTAAAGATGTACCAAAGGTGATAATTTTCCATGAGGTGACCTGATGGTCTTGTGTACATAGGCAGAAGCTGTGATATTCCCAAGTCCTGCTGCTGGCACTGACGGTGACTGCTGTAGTGTCAAGCAGGTTGCATCACTTCTCCCCTGGCTTCTGTGTTAAATAGTTTCCTCTATTAACTGGCCAAATAGTTTGTTTCCTCTAGAGTACTTCATCAGGAAGCTGCCAAACCTGACGTAAAGTGGAGCTTGTCTTATTCTTTGACTAGTCTTATTGAAGTCAGTGGATGTGCTTGTTAGGCTGTAATTAGACTTCGTTATGAGTAAGCAGCATTAGACTATAAAGCTAATATCCTTCTGAGATGAGTGCTGCTTAAATAAGTAACCTGCTGCTTTGTCTATCCAGTCTAGTTTAAATCCAGTAAGCTTTTAAAATGAAACATTGTATTGTATGGTTCTAATAATTTCCTATAAACAGTAGCTATTTCATACTGCATTTTGACCTGCCTTACACTTGATGAAAACACATGTGCATTTTGCACATGATGTTTCCTTTACTTACTAAAATGCACTTTTTAATTCAAGACTTTTTATTCTAATATCTTTCTTTTGCAAATTAGGTGTTCTAGTTTGCTCTTAGCCTCTAGTACTTACTCTCATCTTGTAAATTACTGATCCTTCCAAAGCAGTTATTGCTTGCATTCTGTGCTGTACTTGCTGTACAAACATTTCCATATGTGGTATAAAATAAAATAGAGCTAGATATTTCAAACTTTGCATCAGCTAGATGTGCTTAAGGAATCTTGTTCTGTTTCTTCTTCAGTTGTCTTCCTTTTGCTTTCCATGTTTTATCTATGAAAACTGCTGTGTCTGAATACCCTTTGCTAACCTTGTGCCTTTTCCTAGTGCTTGGAAAAATATGACAGGGTTAAGAGATGGATGATGGCCAGCAGTAAGGCTTGGGAGTGGGTGGACTTCCAGAGAAGGTGATCCTGTTTGAAGAAATGAAATCGGAATTATTGTAAATTGGAAAGTCAGCACAGATGTTCCAGTTGTCAGAATACATCCCTGGATCTCTATGCTGTGTAAGCCATGTTGGCATCCTGGGAGGGCATGTGTGAGGCTGCCTGTAGTGCCAAAAAGTTATCATACATTTATGGTGGTAGTGACCATGGGCTGGTGGTGCCAGTGCCATGAGCTGTGCAGCTCTGCTGTGAGCTGGTACCAGGACCTGTGCTGGTGTGGAAAGGGAAAAAAAGGAAAAGAAACAGACTTTCTTCATCAGTGTCAGATCCTTGCTGGGTATGGCTAGCAAGAAAAGGGAGGGGAGGGATGAAGTGGCGAGGAATGGAAATTTTTCAAGCCAATGTACTGTTCTCACTTTGAGAGGCAAGATGATGCTCTGAGGGTACATCAGCCAGTTAGTGCTGGCTTAGGTGTTTCTCTGCATAGCTTCAGACCCTTCCAACATTTATGTATGCTTTTAACAAAGTGAATACGGTTGATTTAATCTATGTTTATGATGTAGTTGGCACTGCTCAGGACAAAGTGAAGTCAGTTACCAGCTCTCTGCTAACAGTAACTTCTGAAGAGGCACAAGACAGATCCACTTTCGTTTCTGTGCAGGCTCCCCAAGGAGCTGTTGCACCATCTCCTCCTGGGATGAGCTTTTCCTGGTCCAGGTTTGTTTAGGGATGCAAATGGGAAGAAGTGTGTGAGCGCAGGTCTCAGAGCTATGGTTTAAAGCGTGCAGAAGGTAGTGAATTCCCCTGTGTTGCTTGGGCTTTACTCATGGATTGGATCTGTTGCTCTTCTCCCACATGCTGGAGGAGGTTTGCAGCACATCTCACCAGGCACTACGAGAAGGGAAGGACAGGGGGAGGTGTATTTCGAGTAGATTTCTACTTTGCCCTCAAGCTCCTTCTGAACAGGCAGAAAACCTCCCCTCCAAAATGTTTTCTTCATAAAAGGTGTAAAACCAACCACAAACCCTTTCGTGTTATGCAGATAATTTGGAGGGCACCTCAAACACGAAATTCAGTTGTTTGAAGTTAGTATTTGATGAAGTTGTATATGTGCCTCAGGAATTTTCAGGTGCTTAGATATTTGCTTAACAAAAAAAGCTTGTTTTTCTGTGAGCTAAACTAAATAATCAAGATGTGAAAAGAATTCGTAGGTGAAAGAGCCACCTTCTCATCCTGAAGACTAATTACTGAAGCTTTTTGTTTTCTCAAGAGTCTCATCCTCTTAGAATAAATATTGCATTTTCAGAGCACATTTTCTCGCTTAGAATTTCACTTGTTGGGATTAGCTATTGTAGTGCTGTCACGTTCCCCACAGGGTTGCTCCTGCATGGCTGAATAGGGGAGAAAAGGGAGAAATTACTGCAGCTTTCAGGGATGCTTTTCCCTGATCATTATTCTTCATTGAGGAGCAATGGTCCACCTCAGTTGTGACCACTGGAAGGCATATGTTTGCAAAGTGTCCTCTCCTGGAGATCCAGGAGGAGAATCAACCTGTATTCAGGTATGAGCAAAATTTCTAATGCAGCACACACTCCATGTGTAAGTTTTATCAGTTTGTTTCTATTTTTTTTCTCTCTTCCAAGTGTTTATAGTTCTTGGAGGGAGGGTTGGATTGAAGTGTCTTGTTATGAGGTTAAGTTCGAGTTGGATGTCAGTGTCTATACACTCTACTTTTGGGGCAATCAGCATGGCACCCACTATGTGACCTTGATTATGCAGTTAAAGGAACAGAAGCACTTTGTTTTTTATTTTCCATAATTGAAGCGCAGTAAAGTGCTGTCACATAAGGTCTACAGGATCACCTAAGTTTGATGAAGCCCTTTTCTTGTGTTTTTCTTCCCTGCTAAGCTGCTCAGTATTCCAGCGTCCTCCAAACTTTTGCATGCTGTGAAGTAATGAAGCAGAGCATTAAATCTTTTAAATCCTGAGAGTGCTGGCAATCTACTGAGCATTTCAGAGCCCTGTTGTCAGTGAAGAATGTGTGTGTATTCTTTATATTGTAATCCCCCAAGTGTGAAATTAGATCTGCTACCAGGTTCCTTTTATTTTTTCCTTTCTCTTCTTGTTTGTATCAAATATAGTATGTACTTTAATCACCCTATCTGCTTCTCAGTATGTAAAGCAAGGGATTACCCTTTTTGAAACTAGTTTTCCATTGTTTTTTATTTTAGTTGTACAGCTTAATAGTGTAATTTAAATAGAATGAATGGAGTGTAATTTAAATAGAATGAATGGTTGTGTGAACAGTTATAGGATTTTTTTCTCCTTTATTTTTACATTTGAACTCCTTTTGAATATTGACTTGTCAGTCCTATACATCCCTATTTATATTTTTTAAATCTGCTTTAGTAGCACATGCACTTTTTGTGTTCAAATACAGGCTTAATAAGAGCCTAGTGTAGTGGAGGTGTCCTGCCCATGGCAGGAAGGTTGGAACTAGATGATTTTTAAGGTCCTTTACAACTCAAACCATACTGAGTCTATAATTTTGTATTAACTTCAACTTTCAGAAGCACAGTAAAAACAATGTCTTAAACAGGTCTTTTCCTGTACTGTGTCTTTGGTGGTCACAAGTGTTAATTCAATTTTTTTTTTTCCTTTGGTTTAAACNAGTTATCGCACCAGGGGCCACAGGAGACCACAAGTGATTTTCAGACTGTGCCCAGTGCATGTTTTATATCTGTCTTCAGCTGTGAAATGAGAGTGATGCTTACCTGGCACATCATGGAGTATTGTAAAACTTGTTAGTGCTTGAGATTTAGAAAGGAACTGGGGGAGCATGGAAAGTTAGTGAGTGACTGATGTTAGTAGCTGGTACAAATGTACAGTTATCTGCAGGGAAAAAATATACAGATGACTGCAAAGACCTGAATGAGATGGAATTGGATTAGTTTGAATAAAGGAATCTAGTGGTGCAGATGGCTTAAACAGCTGTAATTGTCTGCCCCGTGCTTGCCAGCAAGATGAAATCCTGGCAGGGGTATGGGAAGCTTCTGTGTTGTGAAGGTTAGAGAAGGTTCAAGAAAAGTTGAGCTATTTGGAGATGTTCATCTGAGGAAGCATCAGGTAGTGCTTGTTTTAAGTGTGTTTTGAGTTAGCAATGTGCTGTGAGTTTTATCTGGGGAGAGAGTCAGTAGATGGGTGGGAGAAGGCCAGGTACATGTGGTGTGTAATGCCAAGGGAGAAAGGTCACTTATGGGCAGCTTTGGTATTCCTGTTGGCTAGAGTTGAGATGAACATGGGGACAAGGTGCCAGTTCTCTTGTGTCTTAGCAAAAGTTTAAGTATGGTCATTTCTAGATGCAGTCATTTGTTGGGGAAATAATTAGTTTTGTTTCTGTGTAATTTAGAGTTTGTATTTGGAAATAACATGGGTGTATTTCTAGTCTCTGCTTCTTGCAGGTAGATTTAAATAGGGAGTTACATTTTTGGCATTTAGCTGACTAAACAGAAGAAAGCATATTTTTATTCTTGTAAAAGAACAAATTGTCCTTGCTGTTCAGAATAATCTAGCTTTTTCATCTGAAAATGTAGCTAATATAAAAAACCAAAGTCAAAGCATACACAGTGCACAAGATCTGATGCTGTAAAAAAACCTATGAGTATATATAATCCCCACTTTTTTACTGAAGATATATCAGTGAATAAATCTATTCTTTTAAAGCACAAAATAACGTGATGGAACTGTGAGGCCTTTTGATGTAATGAATCCTGGAAGCTCAGATGAGACTATGGAAAACTTAAACTTCCTTATACTGATAAGCTCACAGGGGCTGCAGAGCAAAACTGGCAAAGAACAATGATTGTTTTTTCCTTGAAGCTGTTTTGCAAAAGTATTTTCATATCTTTTAAAATAAAAGCTTTGAGTGTTCACAGATAAATACTTGTTTAAGAGCAACCTAAGCTTCTGTTATAGTTGCAGTATTCTGTGATCTTGTTCTGTGGTTATGGGTAGGCTAGAAGCAGCATTTGTTGAAGCTGTATACTATGTCATGCTGTGACCTTGCATGTTTCTAGTGAAAACTGTGAATGCTTCAAATCTTGGAATTTCTTCTGAGCAGCAGCGCTCTAGGATTTTGCTTCCATTCTCTTAATCTGGGTGAATATATCTAAACAACTATGCTGACATGGCAGTCATGATCCAAGTGTTTACATTATGCTGCAAAATAGAGGAAAGCTCATGAAAAAATACACTATTTGAGATTTATTTGGCCTACAGGTGTGCATGGTTTCATGATGCTGTTGCATCCCTTGTTTCCTGGAGAGTCCTCTGTTTGATAAAGTATTTGTGGGATTTTTCTCCTGTGTGAAACTTGTTGCTGTTAGCTACGCTTTTTTTGGCTTCCAGAGGCATTTAATGAAGCTTTCTCTTTAAAATCCTAAGAGTGATATAGCAAGATCAGAGTGGAGCCAAGCTGCCTGTTCATCACTTTCCTTGCACTTAAAGTGGTAGATGTTGTGATGACTTCTTCCTTGCTGCCTGGTATGGCTCACAGCGGTGATTTACCTGTGACCTTGCAAGTGAAAGTTGCTGTACTCATGTTCATTAGTGTAGTTCTTGCTCATCCTAATAAAGGTAGGTCCTTTGATGCTGTTGGCATGATTCTGTACTTGATGGCCCTTGGCTGCACTCATTTGGTCATAGTTAAAGCATAATGAAGTTGTGCTTGTTTGCTCACTTGCTGGCCAAAAGTCTTGGTGAGAACTTGTGTATGCTTTTCTTAGGCATTTCTCAAACTTGGGATATAGCTTGTGTTTTAAAATTGAGCAAGGACATGTGGTGGAAGCCATCATTCATGATCTTTAGGGTACATTTGTTTCAGTGTGGGACACTATGCAGAGAAAAATTCATAATTCAGAAAAGAAACAGGTCAGCCAGGTGTGAGAAACTCTGCAGGTCTGCAGTGCTTTATAATCTAAACAATTTAATGTTAAGAAATTGATCTAAAATGCTTTGAAAAGCTCTCCTTCCTGTATTTGGAGAGATTTCCATATTTTTTCCAGTGAATACAGCAATAAACCTGTTGATTGGATGAATCTTCCAAATTTTGTTACTTTACCATTTTAATTGGAAAATGAATAAAATACTGTTATAACCAGGGGCAAGAGCAGATACGAAAGAGGTGAGAATTCTCACAGGGATTCCGTCACTTGCTGGAGTGGCCTTGCTATGTGCTTTAGCAACACATTTAAATAATTCATATAGAAACATTCAGTAGGAATAAAAAAAAAAACATTTAGTACTCCTTCAGTGATGTTCTTCTGAAAACCAAGAACTTTAAAAAAACTGGTAGATTTTGAGTCCAGATTTTGAATGCTTTAAAACAAAAGTTGCTCTTAGATAATATTGAGAACTTGGGAGTACCTTCCAGTGATTACAACTGCTTTATAGGCACTCAGTGTACTCTTGCTTCTGTTAAAATTAATGAGTTTCTCCACTGGCTTCAGTGGAAGCAGGCTCCCTCTCTTTAATTATTTGAGCTTTGTTTCACTGAGGTTTGGTAGTAATTGTGAGGTTAAAGCACAGACACAAAGTCAGAAAAACAGACATAAAATCCCAGCCCCATGGAAATTACCTGACTTCTATTGTGGATTTCCTCACAGAGCTTTTTAATAACCTCCTCAACTGAGATAACTGCTATTCTGTAGTCTTCTTTGTTTGAAAAGTGGAGGAAATGATACTGTAAATCACAAGGTGGTCATGGGGCTTCGTGTATTAATAACCTCTAATGGCGTGTTAGATTGTTTTGGTTGAAGCATGAAGTGAATATACAGATAGATTTTTGAGTCTCTTGTAAATAATGAAGTTGTCTCTTCCCTACATACTAATTCACTAGTGGAAACCCAACAGAAAGGAATCTCCTTTACTAGGAGAACATGTGTAAGGAGGTACCAATTAATTCTTCTAAGGTAGCTGTAGCTGGATGGCTCTTTCAAACCAGGGCATCTGCTTCTTGGTAATCCTCATTGTGGTTTTCTTTGTATTTTTTTTCCACCTACTTCAGGAACTTAAAGAATCATGGCCCTGCCTTCATAGCATGTGCACATAGTGTATGCTGTGTTTCTTTGTAGAAAGTACCATGCTGCCACAGGCTAATGATGGCAGCTTGTGCTCACTGTGTTGTGTTGGATCTCTCCTGTCAGAGAAGATGGACAGAGATGTCAGAGATGAACAGTGCTACACTGCTGGGAATTGGAGGCTCAGAGTTGGGTGTATAAGCTGCCCTTTGCTCAGCACCTGACCCAGGAGCCCAACTGAGCTTAAAGATCAGTTGTTGCAGTTCGAGTGAGCCTTCAGAGGCTGGGCTTTGGTCAGGGCATCCCTCAGACTGTAGTGAGACACCATCCCCACCATGTCTCACCACAGCCTTTCTCTGTGGCTTTGAAGAGTGAAGGTTGCAAGTGTCCTGACTGATTTTGCTCGTACAGGTCTGGGAGTTAGTATGCAAGTTATGAGACCCATAGGAATCATCAGCCAACCCTTGCATCTCTTTGATGACTTGCTGTGGCAGCATTGTGGAGTAGTGCTGCAGTGAGGCCTGTGTATTCTGCAATCTGAAAGATAGTTTTCAACATCTGTTTACTTAGCTTTAATGTATAGTCCATGAGCAAAGGCAAAACCAAATTAGAAATATGGGTGTTGCAAAGCTTTGTGGCAATGCTGAGTTTTATCTAAAAGAAAACAGAGAAAATTGCTGCAAAATGATTAAAGTAGGTTGGCAGCAGCCAAAGAAAAATCTATATGTGAACTCAGTGGTGTCTCCTCCACTGCTGTGATCCAACCATCCCCTCTCTGCTGAGATATTTCAGTTAGGTAACAGTAACAAATCCCCCCAAAAGATTATTATTATTATTATTGGTTGGACTCAGTGATGTGAGAGGTCCTTTCCAACCATGAATATTCTGTGATTCTGTGATTTTATGTTGGGTAAGTGGCTTGGGAGTGTAGGGTCGAGATGCTGGCAGGCAGCAGTTAGATTGGCATAAACTGCATGGAACTGGGGGCTGCAGGATTCCTTGCTTCGTTTCTCAGTTCTAACTCGGTGGTCTCAGCTCTGGCTCGAGCAGGGCTTGCAGCAGGAGCTGCCAGCCAGCAGGGCTGGGTTAGGGGGACGACTGTCATCACAGCAGCTGGAGCTACATCTCAGCAGCAGCTACTACTAACCCTTCAGCTGGTCAGCCTTATTCTGCTCTTGACCAGCTTATTTGGAAAGTAAAGAAAATTTGGGGCATGTTTTCAGCAAAAACTTGGCACCAGTGCCTTTTGCTGGCATGTGCGTGTGAGTGATTGCATGGGCAACCAGGTGCGGGTGGAGAGGACGAAAAATGGCCTGTGAAGGTTTCATTTCGTTTACTTGTCTTGGGAAGGTTGTTTTTCAGCTGGATCAGTTCCTTGGGCTAGTTAGCTGCTGCTGTGGCACCATGCCCTGTCCCGCGCAGCGCGGGCTGTGGGCTGGAGTGGCTGCGGGTGGTAGCTGCTGAAGCAGTGCTGCCGCCAGACGTTGAGTCACGGCTGAGATACAGCTCACACTGCTCTTCATACTTTGATTTGTTTTGGCTTCCCTAGAGAAAGTCATTTGTTACGAAAACTTAAATGTGATAACATTGCCTAATTCCTCCCTCATTAGCCATATGATGCTCCGCAGATTCCATTTTTTCCCAGGAGTGCTGGATTTCAGTAACCTGTGAGGCTGTGCTAATGCTGCATCTCTCTTTTGGTAGCTTGTGTGGAAGCAGTGGTTAAAGTTGTAAAGATAAGCTTGTTTCCAATTTAGTTTTTACATTTGTATTTTAATAGGAGTACTGAAGTATTTTTAAAGTACTTTGAACAGATCTTTTTGGAACACAGCTTTATTTTGTTAAAGTTCAATGCCACCATGTCTCCCCAAATGTAAATTACTTTAGAAAATACAAACATTCCCTTTTTTTAAAAAAAACAAAAAGTCTTCATTTGGTTGTAGATAAATGGTTGGGTTTTTTTTTTAATATATATGTGAAGCAGAAAAGAGGGAAGAAATAGATAAATACGCAGAGTTGCTCTTGTGTTGGAAAAGCTTACTACAAAATACATTTATGCCTGAGGCATCAGTAATTGAAATGCTGTCCCTTTACAAACTCATTTGTTATCTGTTCACTTTGACACAGATGAGCTAAATTAGACTTCAGTGGTAACTACAATGACTGGAAAAATTGAACAATATTGGTCTTAATGTTTCCCCTTATAATTATGGGAAATACATGATATTATTTTTGGTAGTGGTTAGTTACTTATATAGGTAGTGATTATAATTGTTACAAAGAAGTAAAACAAGCACATTTTTTTCTGATGCTATATGAATTTCATTGGGAATCAGTAACGATTGCAACAAACGTGCATTTTTGAAGAAGATTAAGTAAACAAACAAAAAGATAAAAAGGTTGGTTGGCAGGCTGACAACTTGCTAGAGTTTCTGCTGACTCCTCTGAGTTTCCACTGTGATCTCCTTCCTTTGAAAACAGGACAAACGGGTTCAAAATTATCTGACTGTGCTGTCTAAATTGGCCACTTTTCACTGTCGCAGTAAATGAATTTTGATTAAAGAGATACTTTGAGCAGAGGTGGTGACAGATTTATGCTTTGCAAAGCTTTACCTGGTGGCTTGAGTCTCTTGGCCTGGAATTATTCTATATTTAGAAGGGAATAATTAGATACAGCAGGAGCAACTGAGGTTTTCTATTACAAGTGTATAGCATTTATGATTATGCAGATAAAGGCTGCACTTTGGTTTATGGATGAAAGTGTTACACTTTTTTTGATATGTATAAAAGTCAGGTCAGAGTCTGAGTGCACAGATTCTAACCTAAGTATGTGTCCTTTTGATTTCATAATATGTTTGAAATCAAGCGTAAATAACAAGAGAGAATGCTGCTGAGTAAACTTAATTCACTGAATGCTTGAAAGAACTGCATCAACAAAGCGAATAGTAAAACAAGGCAAAGACCCTCAAGTCCTTGCTTTTTAGGCAATACTAGTGAAGTGAACCTTTATGTGTAAGTCTTCAAAATTCAGATTTACAATACATTCAAATTTGTGTCAGTATTCTCACATTTCCTCACTCCAGAAGGAGGAGACTTATCAATTGAACTATATGTAAGAACTTTTAAAAATAGGATTGAATATTAAATGTATTCCAGGGGCAGCATCTCTTTTTGGATGACGTTCTTGTTAGCTGCTTTATATGCAGGAATTTACCTACTGGGTAGATTTAAATACTGTGCAATCTATAAAAGGAATGGAATATGTATTTATCTGTGTGTATGTGTAAATAAATATAAGCAGGCATCTAATGGGAGTAATTTCCTGCAGAGAAGATGCTACCTGAATACACTCCATTTTGAACAGTAATATTTTTTTTTCATGTGTGTATTTGTTTTTTGTACAACAGCAAAATCCTTTGATGAAGTCATCTGGCTATTGAGTGCTTTCATATCAATATAAAGTGTATTAAATAACTTACTATCAATGATAGGCTTGGTGAGCCAATAGTATTTTTTCTTAGTGGCAGTTAAAACAATTTTTTCATTAGTAAAAATGTGCAATTATAAATTCTTCATCTGTTAGTGGTAACTCTTCCACATGGCCTTCTGGTTTGGAGTCAACATGAATTTTGGGCTTTAATTTGAGGTCTCGAAATACTTCTCTCAGTTTTTTCAGCAAGGGGGTTTTCAGGTATTTGGCTGTGGTTTTTTTTTTAGCTGGCATAGGTCACCTTATGTGCAGATGCTGCTTTAAAGCAGGAAATTACTACATTGGGGAATTCTAAGAATTTGTATTCTTTTCAGGACTAGTACAATACTTGTTAATGACTGTGTGGGTAAGGAGGATGTTATATTGCTGTGCTATTTGTCCAGATACTGTATGCATTTGCTTCTTTGGTAATACCTGTATCAGACCAGGTAAGGGCGAGATGAGATGACAGAGATGGGAAGAAAGCAGTGTGGCTGCCATGACTCTGACAGGGAATGGGACTTTCCCTGTGCTTCTTGGAACTCTGTTCTGGCTGGAGTGGTGGCCAAGTTAGCCATCATGTGGGAAGGAGGTTGGCCTCTGCAGTGCTAGGAGAAGTGCTTGCTTCTAATACGGAGTCTGTAAGGAGAGCCCATGTTTCTACTACAGTCTGTCCAGACTTAAAAACACTGGAGTTCCTCAAGCCCATCATTTGGTAAGATGACAGACTGTTTTTACATGCAGTGTGTAAGGCCAATATTACACAGTCCAAGACTATTACAAGAAAGTGTTGGTATGCATAAAAAACCCCACATATGACCAAGTTTATATTAATGCCTTTATGTGAAAAGTTGTTTTAAAAAAGAGTTCATATTGCATCAAATCCAGGTTTAAATAATGAAGTCCAAGATTCTCTAGTTACTGATGACTTTCTTACATGGTGCTATTGTAATTTTTGGAAGAGAAGCAGGAGTGACTTCATTTGAATCAAGGGATATGGCTTTTTTCCACTGTCTGCTGGAACTGGTCTGAAAGACAGAAACACATTTACTCCATATCCCTCCACGAAACTACCAAGGGTCCAGATTTAACAAAGCCCTCATTGAAATGTGCTAGTCTTTCTTAAATAATTAAAAATGAGAAATTAATCACAAAGTTTATAAAGCTGTGTGCTTTGCTCAACAACACTTTCTTTCTCTTTAGCATGGTAAATTAAAAATAATAATAAAAAATAAATAAAAGAGGCCAGTATGCTTGACACTTTCTAGGTATATTCTAGGCCTTAATACCAGAAATCTGTTCATTTATTTACGTTAACTTCCCCCCAGAGAGAAGTAGTAAGCAGTGCAGTGCTATGTTACCATATCCACACTTTCTAGCGCTTCTGCAGGTCACAACAGTAATTCTCCTGCTTTAGTCTTCATGTAGAAAATGTGTTGATAGCATGAGTGATCATCTCTGGCAGAAGAAATGGTAAGAACTGTGATGGGAGGATGGAGGAAATGGTAAGGGGGATGTTAGTTTCAGGAAATCACTGGCAGGTGGTAAAATGGAGACTTGTTTGGGGGAAACGAGTGGTGAAGAGGTTGGTGCAAATGAAGCTTCTGAGAGGTGGAAGGTTGAAGTATGAAGGTTGATGGATGCAGCACAGTTGACCTAGAAATGTGCTGACATGTATGGCCTCAGATATTTTCTCTCAAGCATGCGGTTCCCTCCTTTCCACATCAAGCAGGCTCAGAGCGCTTAAAGCCTCAGGGGCAGTAGGTGTCCGAGAACTTCAGCTTTGGTTGCTGCAGCTCTCTGTCGGAGAGCAGATTTTTATCTCTGCAAGAAACTTCATTTCAGTGTCCTGCTCCTTTGCATGGACTTGCATGCTTTTGCTGGAGGCCAGCTGTGTTGAGGGAGCACACTGGTGGACGCTCTGGTGGCATGAGAGGGAAGATGACAAAATCTGTGTCATTTCAAGTTCATTTATAGGCAAGGGCTTGTTCACAGCTGTGGTGGGTGAATGAAACCATAAAGCATCTTCCTTAGCTTGTGACTGAGAGCATTTGTGCCATGGGGCATTGCCAGTGGCTTCCCCTGTAAATTTGCCCTAAATAATGGCAAAGTTGGGTTGTTTCTTAGAGGCAGAGGTAAGGCTGTACTGCTGAGAACTTAGAAAATGGAATATAATAAAAAGCAGGTTGAAATGACATCATTCTTTTCTGTTTCATAAGCACGCACTGCATGTGTGGACAGTGTGCAGATGTTCTGCTTTGGTAACTTGCAGTGTAGGTTTATGGCCTTGGAACATTGATAATTAAAGAGGTTGGTTTTATTTTGAACTGCATGAATTTCTGTGGAAGCATGTATCAAACTTGAAGTTACATCCCTGCAATGTTTAGCGTGTTCTAATCATAAAAATTCACTACTTCAGTGCTTAGTATTTCACTTATTTTTCTATTACTCTTCCTTCTCCTTTTTTTAGTTGCTAATTGTTTCCAGACATTTTTTCACTATAATGAAGACCTCTGATGTTTTTCTTTAACTTTTTTCTTGCTTTTATTTTTTTTTCTTTTTATTTTAAAGTGCAGTGTGTAAGGAAGTGTTTTGATTTCATCCTCTTGCTAGGAAGTTGGAGCAGTAAACTTTGAACGTATGATATTTCTTGCCATCAGAATTTCCTGCCAATTGTGTCCCATACCACAAAAATAAAAAGATGAACTCTCTGGAGAGCTTTCTGATGGTTTGTCTTAGTTTACTCTTGTATTCCAGACTAGACTCTATTGTGTCTAAGAGCAGGATTGATTATACTGAATGTGCTGATTGCTAGAGAACAGCTTTGCTAGATGAACATAACACATTCCATAGCTTTCTCCCTTTTATGGTCTCAGTTACAAATAGTTTTTTAGCTCCACTATGGTTTAGTGAATGTATTCTGCTTTTACACAGACATTCAGCATATGTGTGTCTGCTTTAACAAAGGGGCAGCAAGCCATGGATTAGCTCAAAAAATCATTTTTCAGTTTGACTATATAATCCTTCTAAATGGAGTTTATTTTTCCTTATATGTCTTTTCTCTTATTTGCCAAAGTTTTTTTCTTTGATATTATCCCCAAGTTTCCTGATAACCTCTCAATCAAATGACCATATTTTGGTCTTTTTTTTTAGTTGATGATTCAGAAATATCATAAATCAAGAAGAAAAGGGAATTAAGCAGCAACATAAACAGAGTGGAGATGGTAGCTGTAGCAGAATGCTTCAGCTGTGGACCAAGTGATTTACAGTAAGACATAGCTTGTGTTTCTTTAGAGAAGATTTGTGTTTCAAAGCAGTGAAAGGGATCAATAAAATGGAAGAAATTTTTCATTTTTATATCATATGAGGAAGGCTGTGCTGAGTTCTCAAAAAAAACCCCAGCACAATAACAAACCCCAAACAAACCCATTTCCAAATCCCTTCTGCTTGTTGTAAAATCTTGGCCCTTCAAAGAAGCTTTAGGTTGGAGGCCTTATGTAGACAAGAGAAATGTTCCCCTCTTCCATCCCCAAATTGTGGCATCCCTCCTGTGGGCAGAGGGTCATCTTTGTCCTTGTGATGGAAACATCAGCTCTCATTCTGCTGATGATCTCTTTTCTTTCAAATCCCCACTGGTAAGCTCCTGTGTTGTCCAGCACTCTCATCGTTGTCTTCCTTTGCATGGCAGAAGCATGTGACATTTGTTGTAAATGTTCTAGACTATTATTTAGTTCTAGTTCTAAAGCATGGTTTATTTCTAAGGTGTTAGGATTCGTTTAGAGCATTATGTATCCCTTGTTGTAAAAGAAAAAGCAATCTGGGTTGACTAGTCTTGCTTGGAAGGCAAATCTATCAAATGATGGCTTTGTTTATTCAATTTCAGTAAAAACATTTTCAGTATACTCTGATTTATCTAGTCAGTCATGAATGTTTCTTCTTTCTAAACCATCTTAATATATTAGCTTGGTTTTCCCCAAGAAAGGACAAGAAAATGTAGCAGATACAGGTCTATTGGCTAAATTGGTAGGGATGTTTCATTTTTAGATACAGTGTTAAATGCAATTTTTGTTCATTCCTTCTTTTTTCTGATGATTAAAGCAGGTTTTTTTGATGCTGATCTGCAAACTCAGTAGTAAGCTCTCTCTCAGACAATAATAAGGAAACATGAACAAAAAATTTTTCAGCAGGGGCTTGTGGCTTAATCTTTCATAGCGTGCAATATAAAAATTGGTAAATAATTTATTGGTGAACTGGCTTCAGTAGGTGGCAGTGGTTTAATTTTTAGTTTTGTGGGTGTGTACTAAATTCATTACTGATGCAGGAAAAATGAAAGAGGAGAGGAGAAAAGTAGATGAATTATAAATCTTGTGACAGTAACTGTTAGCTAGATGGAGGCATCCATCTGGGGCTGCCTGCTCACCTCTGTACACACCCAGCTTAGGGTGATTCAGAGATTTCTTTTACACAGAACTCATGAGGAAAGGAAGGGAAGTGGACATGCTAGTGGTGATCCCATTCCAGTCATCTCAGATGTTGCTTATTTTGTGCTTTAAAAAAAATACACTATGAAGTTACCCTTTTCAAAATGAGAGCTTTTAAAGATAAAGTTCTTTGTTTGGGCTTTCTTTAAGTTTGATTAAAATCTGAGTATAATCAATAATTAGAGATTTTAAAGAATAGATATCAAATTTTCAGTCAAGTCTTTGAATACGTATTGTAGTGCAAGAATCTTTAGTTTCATTAATCAGCTTTTGAGCTAAATAATTTTAGTCACTTATGGTTATGTTTGGTTTTGTGTTTTCTGGGGGAACAGTGTGTTACTGGTTTGTAATGGCTAAAGTCTTTACCAAATAGAAAGCTTTTTTACTTATTTTCCTACTGTTGCTGCTTCAGTTCTTGCTGCTTTTCTGACACTTGGAATCTTGCAGTATTTCTGACAATATTCTTGTTGTAGCTACTTGGTGGTGAGCAATTACTCAGTAAACTGCTTTCACTACGAAGGGTGTGCACCCAATTTACCCATTAATGAAAAGCCTGTGTTTTTGTGGCTTCTACCTTGATGGGGCATCAGCCTGACAGGAGTGACACTGAAGTTATTGTATGCAAGCATTCAGCACTCTCCCCAGGAAAGTATCCCTTATCTTGCTTTAACTGCATTCCTGCAGTGTAACTGCTTCCATTACAGAAAATTTGGCTAAGATCTCCCCACCTGTAGAAATGTGTTTAATCAAAGCATTCAGGATCTTGAGCTGACTCAAAAAATAATGAAATATGAAAATAAAAAGCAATTAAAAATAGCTATTGAGGTTTGAATTTTTCTGATGCAAGCTTGGGTTGTGTGAATTAAGTTTAGAAATTTCCTCTTTTCTTTGAAGATGAAAGATGAGACTCTTGCCCAGATGCGTGACTTTCAAGAACTAGGATGTAGGAAGCAGCAGCACAGATATGATTCACCCAATATTTCGCAGAAACTGCCAGCACTGTGAGGGGCAGAGGGGAGTGGGTGCACATGAGTGGTGCTTCCCCCCACATCCGGTATGCAGAGTGGCAGTGTGGTTGCTCTATGCTACCTTGGCTTAGTTTCCCACTTGCAGTATCCTGGGAAGCTGTGTATGAAGAGGGAATGATACTGGAGAAAGTGTTTGATGAGGTTAAAGGTATTTTCCCATGTGTCTGTGTGTGGCTCTGACTAACAGTGTCCATCACTGAAGAAGAAAGCAGTTATTACAGAGAGGCTGTGGGATGAAAAGAAAAGCTAGGAAGGAGGCCAGCCTCCCTGCAAGGAGATGGAAGACCCAGTTTTACAGGCAAAACCTGTAGGACAACTGCAGATGAATCTATGCTGAAGACATGCAAAGGCCACAGCCCTCTCTGATCTTAAAACTAGCTGGTAGGAGCTAAAGGATGAGTGTGTGCCCAGTGGACTTGCTGCTGAAGGCAAGGAGAGTGCTTCAGGCTGCATTTTGAGCTGTTTTTCCGAGAAGGGGTGTGTGTAATCTGTGTTTTGGTTGAGAAGTGAACTTGTGTCCTCACCTCAGCTGCAAGGCAGTGACGTCTGTTTTCTATCAGGGCAGAAGGACCAGGAATGCCTGTCCTACCCTCTGCTCACATGAATGACTTGTCATTCCCCCCCCACCTTGCTTGCACAGGAATGTGTTTTCTGCCCTGTATAGTAGTGGCTTTCTGCAGTAAGGTCTGAAGGTGAAGGTTTCCATTAAAAAGAAAAAAGTGTTGAAAGCCAAGCAGCAGGCAACAACTTTGTCAAGGGGGCCTGCAGTTAAAAATTTGTAAAGGTTCCCTGGAATTAAGGTGGAAATACATTTCCACTTAATTTCCACAGGCTGCCCTAACAAATTGTAATGTCTATAGTTGGCTGACAATGTAGAAATAACCCTTGAAGTAAAAGAAAAGTTCACTTTGGAAGACAACTCTCTTAAATTATTTTCCTGGGCTTCATATTCTCCTGAATTGGGATGAGTATAACAGTATTTCCCTCTCTTGGTCCTTGTCTTGGCTGTTTGCTGAGATGCTTTTGGATATGATGAAACCTTCGTAGCTCAGGAGAGAACTTCCAGCATAGGAAAACGGATTGCCAAATCTAAAAATTAAGAAATCTGCATCCAGTAACAGTCTCTCTGTGATCTTGGATCCCTTATTGTGTTGTGGCAATGACTTCTCCACACATTTTTATGAAGTGTTGTGAATTGTTTTTTTTGTGACATACTTCATGTAAATGTTGTAAGCGTTTTCTTTGCCCAACCCTGACCTCACCCCACTGTGGAGTCTCTTTAGTGTTTTTGCCTGTGTTGAAAACTACCAAAGACTTCAGGCATCTTTTCCCCATACACAGTGAAAATAAAGCACTGTTTAAAAACAAAACAAACAACAACAAAAAAACCCAAATAAGCAAACCCAAACCTGAAAACAACCCGTGAGTAGGTTGTTTTAAGCACAAGTGGGATAAAGGTCCAGGAAAGAACTCAACTCTGACCATCTGCTTATCAATACCCTGAATTGTCCAGAAAAGAACTGGAGAGTTTGTAGAAACCCCTGGACAGACATAGCCTTGGGGTACATACAGCCCGTCCAGCTGATGTGCTCGGCTTCTGAAGAAGTTCCAGTTCCTTCAGTGCTGGTTTCCACCCTTCTCCTTCAGCTTGCCATCCTTTGGGTTGTGCTGCACAACTGTTTTGGGGCCATCTGTTGGCTTGCAG
This sequence comes from Bucco capensis, assembly GCA_013396975.1. Classification (NCBI taxonomy): domain Eukaryota; kingdom Metazoa; phylum Chordata; class Aves; order Piciformes; family Bucconidae; genus Bucco; species Bucco capensis. Next base: position 185,415 of record VWZO01013725.1, on the reverse strand, counting down.
CAGTGATTCCAAGTAAACCCCGGCATTCTGAAAGGCCATGGTTGCAGTGTTGCAGTATCCAAAGCTTGCACAGGAGGAGCCCTCTGTGTGCTGCAGCACAGGAATGAACATGCAGAGGGTAAGGAAAGATGGGAATTTTATTTTCTGGCTTTACTTGAGAGCAAAAGAAAAGCTACTTTTTAATGACCTCACCTGAGGATAGATCCCGTTGATAGCCTGGGAGGGTGGGCTGCAAACATGCTCCTGGGGACTGTCATGTTTTTTTCTGAGATACTCACAGTGACCCACAGAGCAGCCCAGCATCTGGGAGCCATAAAGGAGCTGCTTTGTCTGTTGTTTTGGTTTTTGTAAGTGTCTATGAAGTGGCACTTTTTTCTCAAAAAATAATTTCTTCAAAAGAAATGATGCAGGATACTAACTTGACAACTAAACTGTGTCTTTTAAGATGGCCCATTCATAGCTGAAGGATGATGGCAGGTACCACATATTTTAGCCAAGATGTGATTTTTTTTTAATTGCAATTTTTTTTCCCCGGTTGAGTAATCTTTACAGCTGTCAGTCTGTTGCCTTTTGCTGGCCCTAAAAGAAACAGAGTAACTCAGGATCCTGTAACCAGAGCAGCCCTCCATAAATGAGTTGGATGGAGTGCTGTAACAGCAGCCTGTAGAAACAGCCTTAGACCAAGGCATCTTTGGTTAAGCAGAGGAACATTAACTGGATGGAGAGTTCCTGAAAGTGGGTGGTTTCTACCGCCAAGCTCAGTAACACTTTGTTACAATGAAAACACAATAATGTCTGCAAAGAAAGATTGAAAGCGTCTCCTCACATCTGTTTGTCTAAGCATGGCAAAAGGTGCTGTTGGATGAGAGGAGCAAATCCTGGTGTGGCCATGCTCATACTTGAAGGAAAAGCTTTAAGTGCCAGTAAAAGCCAAAGCATCTTTCATGAAGTTAGTTTTAATTTATTTTTAGACTTGATTAATAGTTACTGCAATATTTGCCTTGCACATTTTTTAATGGAATGCTTTAAACTTTTTAATATGTGATCCCTTCTGTGTAATTGTGCTCTCATACAATGTCTTTAGTGAGAATGAACTAGCACAGATTTACCCAGAATTGTTTGGAAGACACCAGTGTGGAAAGCAGAGATGACTCACAGTGCCTTGGAGGAAGAAGAGCTAGCAGTTAACCACAGAGCATGGCATTTATCTCTATGCCAAAGCTGGCTGAGAAAACCAGCATGTTTTCCCCTTTGCTATTTCAGGGAAAAGAAAGTACCACAGAGATCTACTGTCTCTTTAAGCAATCTTGATAATCTTGTCAACTTGTTGAGTTTAGAACAGGTAATAAGGGAGGCATGTGAATCAAAAGAAGGTGGTAGTTCCCATCTAGAAACCATTGTTATTTATATTTTATGAATAAATACATATTAAATATTATCCTTATTTGTCAGTGGACTCTTCTGGGTGAATGAATGTGGTTGTGTAACAAGAATGTGGTATTTGATAGAGCATATGGTTAGATAATAAGTATTTCTGCATAAATTTCCTTTCCATTTAATCCCATGTGTCTGTACTTGTATTTCTGTAGGAATTTCTACTGCTGGCAATTTGCCAGATGCATGTAAATAAGGAATGTTTATTACATGTGAAATAGTAAGTATCTTTTACTTCTCAAGGTCATTTGTTTTCCATTTGTGTTTAGTGCAGTAGGTTTCATGTTCATGAAGGTGGCTTGACTTCCCAGGCAGGATTAGGTGAAAAACACAGCAATAAATTATTCATTTTGGTGTATTTAAAAAAACCCAACAACTATCTCTTAAAGTATATGTTGAATATTTTCTTTTAGAGACATATTTTATTTAAATCAGTTTGACATTTCCTTTTTTGTCTAGTGGCCTTTACTTCTGCTTACACAGAAAATACAGTAAAAAAGGGCTTAGCTTTCACTTCAGGTCCTATTCCTTTTCCTCACCCCTTGTCTCCTGAAAAATCTAAAGACATAGAATCATAGAATGTTAGGGGTTGGAAGGGACCTAGAAAGATGATCTAGTCCAAGCCCCCTGCCAGAGCAGGATCACCTAACGTGATCACACATGTTGTTGTGGTGTGCTGCCCTGGGACCTGGGCATGTGCTCATGCAGATGTCCTACTGTTCCACTTCTTCCGATGTTAAGTGTGCAAGCTCAGTTACCAAGCTCAAGCCATGTTCATTGTTTCTGCCAAAGAGAAGCTGAAAGACCTTAACAATACTGGATTTGGCATGTAGACTGCCAGTTATGCCAATTGCTTTAGTTGATTTAGATAAAAAGAAGAAAAAAAATCCGCAGTATAGATAGGAACAGTATTTTGGCATCAGCCATTGAAGAAGTCATGCTGAAGGAGGTGTTGGGGAGTTTATAATGCATTAGGATTGATATGCAGTTTCCATGCATTGGAAGAGGAAGGCTTTGAAGAACCTGCATGATGAGGAGCTTAGAGTTGCTTTCAGGCTAGCAGAGTATTGCAAGCAGATTGTCTTGTGGGCAGGAAAAAGCCCTAGGTGAAGGCTAAACCTATAATTTAGTCCACTGGTTAATAGTGAAATGTCAGGGTGACTTAATTTAAAAACTGCTTTCAAGGTGTCGATCATCTTTACCTTGATGAAACTACCCAAAAGAGTGATTAATGGTTGGCATTGGCTGTGAGAAGTCAGTTCCTCCTGGAGAGAAATTGATTTGGGATGTTAGTATTGTGGGAGACATCCACTGAGGTCTTGACAGATTAGTATCTGATGAACAAACATTTTTTACACCTGTAATTTCAATAACAGGTGGTTTCTCTTTCACCTTCTACCCCTCCCACTCTGTATTTCACTAAGCCAATACCAGAAGATGAGCTTTCTTTAGATATGTAAACAAGAAGCTTGTGTTGCAAATTGCAGAAGACTGCAAAGCCTTGATTTAGTTTTTTCTATGCTGTGAGCAAAGAGCAATGAGTTAAGAATCCATGTTCATTTTTTTTTAACTGGGATTAAATAGCTGTTCTGTTGAGGCTGATTGTTTCACATGTTGAGAGGCAGCATCAGATTATTCCTGCTGCTAGTATGAATGTCCTTCTTTATCCTGTCTTCTCTTCTGCTAAGGATAACTTTGGCTTTTATTTTCCCTCCTGTCCTCACTTTGTTTTGGCAGCTGATGAATAGGAACCCTTCCTGTGTGTCAGATGGTTTATATAGGGTCTGCTGGGAGGACCATAGGCTCTGTGGGTATTACTGTGGATCACTGTCTTGTATTCTGGGGTCTTTTTCCACATAGAAACTGTTGCTGGTAGAGGGAAATGTTAAAATATTTCAGGGTTACAAAAAAAGAAGAATCCAGGTTGCTTTCAGACCTATATCTAGTAGAAGGGAAATTGTGGGGGGTGTGGGGGGTGTGGTGGAATTTTTTCTCATTGGTCACAGTTGGTGCTCCTGCTAAATATGTGGATGCATACATATGGAGTGAGCACATGTGCAGGCACTCCATACAGAGAAAGCACGTACACATGCATAGGCCATATGTTCATTATTTTAGAAGTTTAGATTTCTCTGCATTTTCATCAAGCTTTTAATATAGCTGCTTTAATTGGGATTAAATATAACTGTATAGGAACATGTAACTAAGACACAAACTGTGTTTTCCTCTTCGCTCTCTGTGTGTCAGCAACATTCCTTGTGCTCATCCTCCTCCTAGAAACGAGTTTCTTGTAACCTAGAGCCTGCTGTGAGGAAGAGAGGAGATGCAGCATTCCTCCAGGCGTGGCAGGGCTGGGTTTCATTTACAAATTTTGTCCAGAGTTGCAACACACTGCTCTGAATTTACCATGTAACTGGTGAAGCAGGCATGCAAACTTAAAAATGAACTGACAAAGCACAACAGCAATCCTATACCTGTGCACACACATGCAGAAGTGAACCTTTTGTCTGTCTTCTGAAGTTCAGTATTTATGCATGGGGTACAGAAATGGTACATTCTTAGCTTGGTTCCTAGATAATACATAGGTGTAATGTCAGTAAGGTCAAATAATTTTGCTCTTTTGGCTGTGAAGTACCTTTGAAATATGTGTTAAAGATACAAGACTCTAGACAAAAAGATGTATGCATATAGCATTTCTGTCTGTAGGAAGAAATAGTGGTTTGTGAGTCAAAGAGCAAGACCTGATTATAGCACACATAGGAACTATGTTTTTGGTGTTGAAATGTTCAGGTCTGCCTAAGTGTCTCACTGAATTGTTCCTTTTTAACATTTGATTATTACAAATACCTAGTAAGATTTATAAAATTGCTTATTTTATAAGTCAAACATGTAAATACAAACAGGAAATAAATTTAAAAACAACAAAAACCACCTTTTGCATTTATGGGCCTAGTAAATAAGAAGAATGAGTATTTCTGAGATGTCTGGTGGTTCTTCTCTGCTTCTTATTTAGCTACTCTCTTGTTTCTTGTTCTTTGTGGTTCTGTTATCTACAAAAACATTCAGATTACTGCCTTAATTAGTTTATGTTAACCAGCAGAGGGCTTCCACCTCAAAGGAAAAACAGTCATATCCCCTCTGCAGTTTCCCTGGGATCCTCTTAATCAGAGAATTGGAAATTAGAAGGACATTTATTTAGTTGTCTAGGGTACTTTCCTGCCAGCAGAATTACATTACACGTTAATAAATGTTGTTTGTGCAGTTCGTTTTTAACTGGCTTCCAGTTGTTTTTAGTACAGCTGTCAGCATTTCCACAGGAAACTTGGATGATCCAGTAGAAGTTAGAATCATAGAATGTTAGGGGTTGGAAGGGACCTAGAAAGATCATCTGGTCCAACCCCCCTGCCGGAGCAGGATCATCTAGACGAGCTCACACAGGAATGCGTCAAGTTTCTTGTGCTTCACCAAAATTTCATATTTCCAAATTTCTGATGTAACTCGCTTTGAAAAGTTGCAAAGTTTCATGTGCCCATTCAAGTATTAAAAGTGATTTGATACCCTTCTTAATATGAATATAGCATAAGCTGAGTGAAGTAATAGGAGAGAGTAAACTAATCTTACAATTTAGATTAAAGCAATGCAAGTTGCATTTATGAAGTCAGAATTTGATGAAACCCATGTGTTCATTGCAGAGTGTTAACAGCAGAGAGAAATATATGTGAAGCAGAGAAAGGGTGTTAAAAAAAGCACACAGCTTTGCTGGGAGGTGAGAGCCACCTGGTGAGATGTAGAAGGTGGTTTGGTTCAGAGCATCCTTCGAGTCAGCTGGGACAGCAGTTTGGAGTGAGTGGGTGCCTGGTGGAGTAAGAGACAAGTGTGGTGCAGAAGTAATGAGGCTCTGAATGCTGCCAATCTTGAGTTTCTCTCCCAAACCCTCTAAGTGACTTCTCATGTTGATCAGGACCGTTATTGATAACTTTGGTGATTCAATGAACAGACCAGTGCCTGGGGAAAAAATAATCTCTTCTTCAGATACAAACTTACTTCTTACAAGTTCGTTAGTTAATCTTCACTGACTATCAGCTTTCAGGTTTGAGATGTGTGGGCTAACAGTAGAGTGGAGTAATTCCCTGGCCAAGCCTCAACTTTGGTTAAGAGATTTTTTTTTTAAAAAAGGTTTTGTGTCACGCAAGCAGAGTCCCACAGCTCAGGAAAACTTGTGCAGGAATTGAAGCAGAGGCTACAGTTAGTGGGAGCATTAGTGAGCTGTCATACCCAAGCCAAAAAACCACAAAAATTGTTATTTATGTTTTCAGCAGAGCTAACCACACCTTTCTACCATCAAATTGCCAACAGCTCAATCACAGGTGTGTGCATATGCCACAGTAACTGTGTCACTGCTGACATCTCACTAACCCTGGCACCCCTTGGTCAGGAGGTGTGGCAGGGTGGGGAGTGTTTCCCACTGGTTCTGGCAAGGTTGCTGGCAACTTATGTTGCAGGTCCTGGTAGTGCCTTAGCGTGGTGAGGGAGAGCTACCTGTGAAGTATCCAAATATTTTCACCTTGTCTGAATTCATCGGAAGTCCTCTTACTTGTCCCCTTAGATTGTACAACAACATAAAACCTTATGTCAGCACCCTGCTGGGAGTCCTGAAGTTGTTTTGTCAATAAATACCACAGAATGGTAGGGGTTGGAAGTGACGTCTGGAGATCATCTAGTCCAAATGTAAACTGCTTTATTGGGAAATAGTTATTGGCTGTCAGAAAGCTAACCTTATCCTCAGCTGCATCAAAAGAAGCTTGGCCAGCAGATCAGGGATGGTGATTTTCCTCTTCCACTCCACTCTGGTGAGACCTTACCTGGAGTACTATACTCAGCTCTAAGGCCCTCAACTTAAGACAGACATAGACATGTTCTAGTGGTTCTGGAGGAGGGCTACAAAAATGATCAGATGACTGGAACACCTCTACTATGAGGAAAGGCTGAGAGAGTTGGGGTTTTCCAGCTGGGAGGAGAGAAGGGTCTGAGGAGACTTCATTGCAGACTTACACTCCTTAAAGGGGAATTATAACAAAGATGTGGATAAGCTATTTATAGTGCCTGTAGCAACAGGACAATGGAAAATGGTTTTAAACTAAAGGAGGGGAGATTCAGACTAGAAATTTCTTATGCTGAGGGTTGTGAAACAGTGTAACAGATTGCCCAGTGGGGTGGTAGAGGCCCCATCCGTGGAAACATTCAAGGTCGGATGGCAAAACAAAGGAGATTTTCATTTATAGTTAAAGCATTCAAAGGCTCTGTAATGGTTGTGATAGAAGCAATTAACAGGCATTGCTTTTTGTGTGAGACACGACCTACTTAAGTAGGTAGTGAGGCTGGTAGCCAGGAGACCTACTTTCTTTTCTTAGCTTTGCTTCTTATCCCTTCTGTGATCTTGGGCAAGTAACTTCATTTTTGATCCTTTCCCTTCTTTACTATTCTTTTCCTCTCTCAGATCCATTCACATTGAAAGAGAAAGAGTTTCTTGCCAAGTGCTCTGCAGAAAAAAGGACACAATCATAATTGGAAGTTTGAGGTCCTGTTGTAACACCAAAACACTCTCTGTGACTGCTTTGCTGTAAATAATCACAGAGGAATATGGATTACTTCATGGGTTTGGTATATAAGCATTTTATAGGGTACTTGTATAGGAACAGGCATGCTATAGATGAAGACCTCTGATGGAGGTCAGGTTCACAAGGTTTCAATACCTACTGAAATTCCCACCCATCTCTGCCTGGACATGATGAGCAGTGCTGGGAGGTGACCATACATAGGAGATTTGGTGGGGTTGGGGCAGTTTCTGGGGTGGAGGGTCTCTGGGGGCTGCCAGGGGCACCCTGTGCCCTAAGCTGGCTGCAGTGTAATGAAGGGTTGAGCCTGCAGGCAAGGTGTTTTCAGTGGGCTTTTGATGGTGTTTAATCCAAATGGCTTTATGACTGGCTGGTGATGAGTTGTTACCACCTGCAGGTATACACTCAGGAAGCCTGTGAAAGAGATGTCTTCTCAGCTACTGGAGCAGTGGCTGCCCCAGGAGCTGTACATGTGAATCACCCTTGTTACTGTCTGGTTGAGTCATCAGAAACGATAGACTAGGAAATGTAGGAATTAACACATGAACTGTGCCAAAGACCATAGCCCAACCAAAACCAAAGCACGTCTGTGGTATTTTGGGGTTGGTATTTTTCTTTCTGTTTTGTTGTTTTTTTTCACACTGAACCAAAACCTTTTTTGTGCAACAGTTTTTCTTTGTTTGCTGGCCTTAGGGGAAGGCAGTGGCTGTGAGCCATGTATGTGTTTGCTTAACAACTTTTAAAGAATTCTTTGATGACTGGCTTGTGATAGATGGTAAAAATCCTGATGGCTTGTGAGGCTATGCATATTTGTTCTTGTTCACCTCTAAAAATAGGCGCAAGGAGAGGAACAAATTTAGCTTTCTACTTCAGACCTTGAGTTTCTTGTTCTGCGATGCCTTCATGCTTGTTCCCCTCCACCCTGAGGTGGGCTTGAATCAAGTGAACTAAAAAATGATGCCTTAATCTTTACATGAGTAACCTGGAAAACATTAAGCCTATTTACCTGTATGATGACTTCATAAGGGAGAAAACAGTGAGGCTGTAAAATTAGCTAAGCTTATTAGTGTATCCCATTGGCTATTTTCTCTTGATTTTGAGAAATTTACTTCTGATCCACGTGTGCAACAATGTATGCTAATACTAAGTTTCTTGACACCTATGAATAAAAAGCATTCTGTGGTAATGACAGTATTGCAAGGGATCTTTTTCTACAATGAAATATAATCATACCAAACTGAGCAAAGGATTACACCACTTTGTATTTACAGTAACAGTGGAAATGTTATGGTCAATCACCTGCAGCAATGTTTTCACCCTTGCATCATCAAGTTGTGACTCAGCACTATGATATAAAGGCAGGTCAGGAAAATTCCTAAAATCAAATTGCTGCCAAGACTCTGGGCAGGTCTCTGGGGTTTACCCTGGCATTTTGGGTTAACCTGGAAGGGTTTCCTTCTTGTTGGATTCTCTAATCTTCTGTTTCTAGTGGAGAGGAGATAACTATGATTCTGCTGTTCCTACCAAGGTTTTTTTACATCTGGCTCTCTATAATTTAGCCAGTAATAGCTGTGGTAGTTTATAGTTCTCTGTACTTTGCAGTACTGACAGTTCCCAATGTTTGCTCTTTCTTAGAAGAAACAATAAGTTGACTTAAAGCATGGTCTTTGATTCTTTAATTTTCACATTAAATCCTGCCTGTTTGAACATGGACTGCCCCATAATGGAAATTCCGGTGTTGGGGCTCTAGGAGTATGTCACCCCACATTCTCCAAATATGCTTTGAAGCAAAAGATCTAAAAAAAAAATTAAAATCCCCCAAACCCTACCCAAGTCTCTTGTCCTATCAGAGATGGGAGGTGGTGTCTTTTTAAAACAAACCCCTCTAAAATAGAAAGACTTGATGACATAATGAGAAGAGCAAATGTTAGCAGTGCATGCTCCCATTCATGCACCCTGTCAGCTCCCCTCCCCTACCCCATCACCACTGACTTTGGGAAGTGGTGGAAAACCTGTATATGTATGTATATTACTTTGCTGGGTGAGCTCAATTTAAATGCAGCCTATTAAATTATTTACAGAAGACAGTTGGCCAATCCATTGTGCTGTGTTAGTAGGAGCCAAAGGTCACTTTGGTGTGTTTGGTTGATTCATAGGGTAATCTGATACAGTACTTAGCTTTTTGCCTCCCAGTCAGTGGGTTAAACCTTATCCTCTTATTATGAGTCAGAGAACCATAAGTTTCAGAAAAAGCCAGAGCCTTTGTTTTTAATGGTTTTGAAGAGGCTGTGCAGCAGAATCCAAAGGACTGGAGAGCATCTGCCCGGGAGCTCAGGGTGTGTTCTGCAGTAGTATAAATGAGACTGACAGCTTGGGAGCTGAAACATTTTACCCTTGGTTTCTTAGATTGCTTTTTGCTTTGCTAACATCATCTGCAGCCATTAGGATGTTAAGACATTAATGCTTATTCTTCAGATAGGTGATGTTTTTTGGGGGGGTTAGTTTGGGGTTGTTTTTTTTTTCCTGTTCCCTCACTTCCATCCTTTCCTTGATGATTCACTGAGCTGATTTTATTTGGTTTCTCATACATTCAAGTCTGTTCTTTTGCTGCAAGATACAAACTTGTGTGTTATTTGTCAACTTGCATCTTGGTGACAAACGCAAAATTTTGTCATTGACAAATGACAAATATGGGCATTGGGATGCATTGATATTGCCAGCTTCAGTCTGCTTAAAAATGCTGTCTTTGCACCTCCCTTTTCCAGGCTTACTTCCTCCTGGAAGCAACATTGGTGTTGGCATGCAGGGCAAGTGATTGTGACATTGCAGCAACTTTCAGTAACACATGAGTTTTTAAAACCTTCATACCACAGAGTGCTTCTTCCAGGTGCTAGTTTAAAGAGAAGGTGGCAGAACATAGCACAGCTGGGAGAGAAACCTGTTTTGTGAGCTTCAGTCACACCAGTGGGAGTCTGGTTGCTAAAAATGTCTGTTCATGCTTGGATTTTGTTTGTATCTATGCAATTGTGTTGAGTTTCTTTTTAAATGTGCCACCAGGTACAGGGGCATCAGCACACTCTGTTTAGCATGCTTGGGGTGTTTACAAGGTCCAGAGTTTTATTTTTCCTCTCTCAAAGCCCCCAGAGGTGCGCAAGTGCTTTTCTATTTCTGCATACAGGGTTCAGAAGTTTGTGCTGCTGCTGAGCGGGCTGAGGAAAGGAGGAGTTTTGCTTCTGTGGTCATGCTTTTAGGAGAGTGAGCCTATCGTGTTTCACTCTAATCCTAAGCGATAGCCACGCAGTCTGTTTTATTGTTAGAAGAGCCTTCCTGGTGCTCCTTCACCAGGCTTTTCATGAGGGGAGAGCAGGACAGAATGAGGAGGCAGGAGTGTGGACAGTCCATCATCCCTCCTGAGCTGTGCCACACTGGGATGTGATCTCTGCCTGCTCTTCCTCCTTTGTGGAGTGTTTTTGATGAGCCAGAAGAGAGGACTGAATCACATGCACACTCCTGGGAAGCAATGCTAGGGAGGAGAGTGAAGCTACAGCTTTTGCTGTTGAGTGGAGAATGGGGAAAACACGTGTCTTAGTGCTGTATTCTGCTCAGCCGTTACATGCTTCTCTGAGCTGCTGCAAGGTGCCACTTTCTGCTGCTTTTCTCCCTTTTGTTTTCTTTGGCAGCTCCCTAAGCTCTGTATCAAAACAGCTTCAGGGAGCAGCGCTGGCATGATGACCTGCCTCCATACTGGTGCTGGCTTAACTGCCAACAAGAAGAAACCTGGACGGAAATCGTGTTGAAATTGTTTAGCCTTCCATGAAAACCACTGGAAAGGGGACAGGAACAATTTCAGAAAGGTCTGTTTGGAACTAAGGCCAGTAGCTGCTTGGAAGAAAATGAAAAAGGAGTGTGTTTCAAGGTCTTTCAAACTCAAACAAAACCCAGGCTCCCTCTCGCGTGCTGTAAGCTGGATAAATTTCTCCTCCTTGTCAAGGCAGACAAAGAGATTGTTTCGCAGTGATGGTGAACTCTCCTCCATGTGCATGCAGCAGGTAGATGAGGATGATGAGAACTGGACCTACAGAAGCCAGCAGAGAAAAGGTGACTTGCTTTCTCTTTAACCTTTGTGATTGCTGCTGCTGTGATAGCCCCTTGGTCCATGCTGTTGTACAGCTGCTTGGGTCCTGCTCGGAGCCAGGAGCTGCAGGTGGGGTAGGAGGAAGGTAGCACAAAAGCCTAAACACCTCCTTGCTAAATTTGTGGGGGATTAAAACTGTGAAAGCTTATGGTAATCTACAGGGAAAACCTTCATTTTCCTATTTGGGCAACTAAAGGTACTGACCGTATGGTGTGTAGGTAAGTTTTGTTTATGCTTCCTGTAGCCAAGTAGTCACTTGTGGCAGATCCTTTGGGCAGGTGCTGCAGGAATTTCTCCTTTGTAGTACCAAAAACCATTTAAGAGTCCTCTAGTAACAGACTGGGTGGCTTAGTGGATGACTGCTTCATGTCCCGCTGGAGGATTTTAAGTGTATATTGCTTTATGAAGGCAGATTGAGAAGAGGTCCCAGATGCAAAATAAGAGATGATGGGAGGAGGGAGATCTAGGATGCAAGATAAGCAGCTCTGAATGAACCCTTGAAATACTCAAACCTGGAGTATATTTTATATGAGACCTCAAAAAACCACTTTTATTTTTTGTGTTCCTTTTTTTGGAGTCTGTCAGGTACTTACTCAGGCATAGCTCATATTTATTATAAATCAAAATAGATTCCAGAAGTTTAGTTCTCTGACATGGTGAGCTACTGTTACCAGTGCATTTACTGGCTGGCAGGCTGTGGCATATGTGCGTGTGTGGTTAAAAATACTTGATAAAGTGATTTGATTGTAATTTCTCTAGTGCTGCAGGGGCACTGGTTTGTTAATAGAAAGTGTAAGGTTGACTTAACTGTGCTGTAAGGTCACTTTTGCAAGAGCAGGCAGGCTCTCCAAGGGCATTTGAACTTCAAAGGGATTTATATTTCTTTTCATTTCTGGGAGCAGTTCATAGCTCTTTGACCAGAATTTCAGTTCTGTGTCAGAATGAATTGTGACTTCAGTAAATGGTTTGGATGCAGGAATACTAACACAGGATGTATATGCTTGTGCTTTGCTCCCAGCACGCTAGGAGAGGATTTTAATCAGTGCTTTGAAGATTGTTTTTTAACTCCTTTTGCTTCTGAAAAACTTCTAAAAAGGGAGTTTGCATTTGCAACCAGGGGTTTTGGCTGTTTGCATGTTGATATTGTACAGCAATGTCAGATATGCTTCTAACACCTGTGGGATCTTGCATGCTGTGGATCCCAAGAACAATGCAGTCCTGCTGCCAATGGCTGTGTAACTTCCATGAAGTTTCTCATGCTGCCTTCCTTAGCCTGTTCTCACACCACAAAGCAGAGATGGGAAAGGAAGCTATACTGATGGATTAATGGTGTATTAATTTTTCAGAGTGATTTACATAAAGAGCCCATTGTATAGGCTGGAGGGGGAGGGTAGAATTCCTCCTGTAATTGGGCAGCAAGCTCTGAAAGCCTCCCTGCCTTGCCTACAGCAGCGATGACAATATGTCATTCTGGAAAGGAAGGTGGAGGGGGAGATAGAGATTATGCAGGGTTTATTTCCCCTTTGCAGGACACAGTTTGACTCAACTTGTAGTATCTGCCTGGGTCATAAGTCTAACTGTGCAATTCTGTCTGACCATGATCCTCTACTTAAAGGGAGCTGACAAACTGGCTGTGGATGCCAGGGCTGAAGGGAGTTTAGGTTATATACTCAGGCAGGAGAAACTTGTCATGGCTGCAAGTGTTTTACCTAGGGCTGTGAGCCATGCTTGCACAGTGTTGGAGCAGCTTGAGTATCGGTACCTGGCTGAGCTGTCACCTTGGGTTTGTGTTCAAAGGCAAAAGGTGTGATAAATGAATACTTTTATTCTCTAATTAGCTGTTCCATTGGACCGTTACGGCATTACTGCTTGCCAGCATTTGTAAAACTGAGGGCTCTAAACAATATTGTCTTTGGTGCTTGAGTTAACCACATTGTTCAAAGTTAATGGAGACTAGAAAGAAATGGGGTGCCCAGCAGGCTGGAAGGTTGGCTAGTTTTATATGGAAATCTAGATTGTTCATTTTAAATTAGCTGAAAAACTGTTAAAATTTCATCTATCAAAATAATTGTGCTTCCAGTTCTTCCTCAGGTAAATTGGTGAAAAGGTAAGCCTGACCAATCACAGCCTCTTCTACCCTTTTCTTGACCTAACTGTACTTGTAAAGGCAGTGTTAACAGAAATGGGAAATGAGGGAACTGTTGGTTTTCTTTTGAGCTGTTTATCTTCCCGTCTTTTTAAATGTCTTACTCTTTTGCTGCTTCGTTGCTCCTTCCATCTCCTATTGCATTCCCATGAGGATGCTAGGTGACAGGCACAAGGCAGCATATGCTGCATGGTATTTCACCAGCAAAGTGGCTAATCAGCATTGGCTGCAGACAGTAGTAAGCAGTGAGACTGTTTGGATTTGCCAGTTTAGAATGAGCAAGAAAAACAAGAAGTAAAGGCTAACTACAAACCTGGGGCACACCCTGATGTCCTGTACAGCTGAGCTGTTTGTGTGGAAGTTGAGTCAGGGGGTTACTGCTTCTTTGCTCTTTGTTTTTAGAGGGTATGCAGTAGCGCAGAGTGGTTTGGAACTGGTAGCACCAATTAGGCTGATAAAGCAGTTACTGAAAGAGACAGTAAAAGCTGATAGTAACATAAAAGCTTTGTTGTTCGAAGTGTTTCTTGCTCAGCCCTCTTCCTCTCCAGTCAGCTGAAGGACCTTTGAAATGAGAGCACAGTGCAGCTCCTGTGTTTCTCTTCTTCAATCTGAATTTATAGTTCTAATTTCTCTTTTGGGTAGCAGAAGTTTCCTTTATTCTGGAATGTATGTGTGGGTGAAATGATGTTTTCTTTATTCCCTACACATGTTCCAAGTGTCCTTTTTCTCTTGTGTAGGCACTTATCCCTTTCTGTTACCAGCATTCCTGGAGGTTGCTCCAAGGGAAGAGGGCAGGCTGACCACACTTCATGCAGCTAAGTGTGGGCTGTTGGGGCAGTGGTACCCAGGCGCCTTTGTCGAAGTGTGCTGCTGACTGGGGTTGTCCATCTCATGAAAGCTGCCAGAGTGGGGGACTCTGGCCTTCTGCTGCTGTCTTGATCAACAGGGCTGGCTTGTTCTGCTGAGCAGAGTCCTGTGAGCTCATAAGGCACCTTGGTGAACACTCTGTAACTTCTAAGCATAAGGGAGAACAGCCTGGTTTTCATCACAGAGTATGCAATGATGCCCACTTGCTAGTACAGTCACCATCCGTGGAGGCATTCAAAAAATGTGTCATGGTGGTGTTGGGTCAACTGTTGCACTTGATGATCTTAGAGGTCCTTTCCAACGTTAATGATTCTATGATTCTGCAGCTGCTTTGAAAAGGCAGGCGTTGGACCAGTCAGACTTTGATTTTGGGCCAAATTTTTTGTTGGTAGACGTTCTAGGTTTTATCCACTTTGCTCTTCTAACAGCGTGGCTTCCTTCTGGTATGCTCAATGGGAATCAAGGGAACAGCTTGAATTTTTTGTTTTTGTGTTGGGTTTTTTTTGTGTGTGTGTGGGTGGTGGCCAAGTCTAGAATTCCCACCAGAAGCAGAGATGGCTTGCTTACTCATGGTTCCTGGAAGACCAAGCAGGTCCTGGTTTGGAGGCTGTTCCCCATGCCTTGGTGTGTTTCTGTGTGTGCTGGAGGTGCAGTGGTAGGCACATAAAATCGGCAGCGTGCTGCTCTTGCCCCTGGGTCTTTCCAGACAAACTCAGATTGGGTTTTTTTGCCTTTAAAAAACACACTATTGAATAAACACTGACAGAGTTATTCTTTGAAACTGAAGTGAAGGTGCTTGTGTGCATTGCAAAGGGTTTCTGACATCTGGAAGTATGTAACTGTTGCTCATGAGGACCCGTGCTGTATACCATGAGTATGACGTAGCCAGTTAACTGTGAGTAGAGATAACACGTGAGTCAGTTTGTGGTAGAGATCTCACCGTGTTTAACTTTGCAGAAAACAAGTTGAGTCACATTTCAGCATCAGAACATCTTACCAAGTAGTTTTGCTGACTTTGGGGTTTCTTTTCTTCCTTCCTTCCTTCTGTTGGTTTTGGGGTTTGGAAAAGGACAGCTTATGACAGCAGCTCTGAGCAGTGCTGCCTCAACAGTTGCTCTTGCTGATCTCCCTACCATGCTGGCAGGGAGGCAGAGGACGGAAAGATGTTTCTCTGGAATGGTTAAATATGCTTGAGCTAGTGACCTTACTTCTCTGGTTATTTCCACCTAGCAATGATCTTCTGGCCAGATGCTGAAGAAGCTCAGTAGCAGTCAGGTCTGGCTACAGGTGGCAATGCATCAAAAGAAGAGGTTAATTAACAAGGAGGTTTTTCCCCTCTCCCCCTAGCTCCTGTGCCTGCTTATTGCTCTGATCTTTTTACCCACTGCCTCCATTTCACTTGGTCACTTTCCAAACTTTCTGTACCATGAAAAAGTCAAAAGCCTTGACTGCTTTTTTACTGCAGGCTGTACAACTTGGAAAACCTATTTGGAGTCATTAGTCACAGAAACCTCATTTCTCAGATGACTGTGGTCTTTTAAAGACTGATCAAACCCAGTTCAAAAGGTAGCAGCCCCTGGCTTTCTGCTGTCTGCTGGCCAAATCTTGGTCCTTAATATCAAAGTGTGTGGAACGCCCATTTTTTCCTTGCCAAAACAGTGTAAATGTGAAACTTTCTTTTAATGTTGAAAGTCTTTTAAATTCATAAGTAACTACTTGTGGGCTCAGCCTTTCATGTCCTTGTGGTATGTCTGATGGAGGTCATGCTGATGTCCTGATGACAACTCTCTCCAAAGCTGTCAGTTGACTTCCTAACTGCCTGTCATGGTCTGAGAAATGTCACACTTAACCAAGAGGTTAAATTTCCACAAACTGAACAGTTAATTTCTTTTGTCACAGTAGCCATATTGGCAGTGCCTTATTGTGTTAGTAAAAGTGATGTTCTTTAGCTATGCCTATACTATTTGTGTTGCTTTAAACATATATCACGTAAGCTTGATACTATCAGATGAGTTTTTCTTCACATTCTAGAGGCAGAATCAAGATTCCAGACCTTTAATTTTTGTAATATCAAGGAGTTTGTGTTTTCAGTGCTTCTTGTAGAAACTTGCTGCAGGGATTTGCAGTTCTGTCGATGTCTGTCTGCAGCATCAGAGCATCAGCTTGGCCTTTTTCTAAAGTCCAAATGAATTTTTAGATTTTGGGGTTTAAGTCATGAACACAGTTCACAAAGGTGTTTCAGGGGCAGAGCAATAATCACTTGGGTTTTCAGTAATGAGATGTAGGAATACCAAGAAGTAATAAATCCCCATAAGCAAGATTACTGAATCCAGACCTGCTGTTGCTATTGTAATATAAAATCATTTAACAGGGCTTTTTTTCTTGTATGTTTTTGCACCAGATCTTATGTTCAATGGGTGAAAAAGTTATGTCAGTTACTACATAGATAAGGGTCCATAAACCCAAAGGGAGCTGTTAGCATTTGTGGAAGCAGTAATATGTGATGAATTGTAGCATAGGGTCGTGTGGCTGTGAAGAGGATTCTTGAAGCTTTGGGCAAGCTCATAAATAATCATTTATGGAAACTTCAAAAAGCATTTGTGGAAGAGACTGGAATAACTCCAGGGCAAATATTACATGTTTTATATACCTTTTTTGTGGAAAACATTTTTTGAAGAAATGAATGTTCTCTAGACACATAATTTTGTATATTTGAGCACACATATGTAAATCTAAATATTTAAGTGGAAAAAATGAGATTTGATACAAAGGCCAATTTTCTGTTTTGTCATACCTTCTCCTTTTACATGATGTAGGTATGGTATGCAAAGATACAATTGGATATAGGTATCAGGTGTAACAATTTATCTGTATGATCAAGTTTGCATCTTAATACGTGTGGTTGGATGTTCTACTTTCTTGGAAGCAGTCTTCAGCTGGGAGCAGAGGTACTACTTAAATTACTGAGGCATGTACTATTTGTCTTAGTATGTTTGTATCATAGCACAGCAGAGGGTTTTATAAAATTTTCATGATATACAGTGACAATCTAAACTTTTCATGCTGGTAAAACAGCTGGAGACAGTTGAAAGTCCTTCAATGAACTACAGCTTGAAGCAGCAACTTTTGTATTCTTGTAGATAGATGCAAATTTAATCAAAACTTTGCCTTCTTTCTCATGTTTTCTAGTGAATATTGCCATAGATGGGAATCTGAAAGTGGATTTGCTAAGTAAAAATTCGTGAGCTACACAAAGAAATGCTGATGTGTATCACAGAATCATTTGTTCAAACCCACATCTCTGCTTTTGCTTTATCAAATGAACACAGATCCAGCCATCATTGCTATTCATTCATTCATATTGTGACATCCCTGCCAAATTTCAATCCTTTGCTATTTTTGTAGTACAAATAACTTCTACTTTAAATAATAAAATAAATTATTCTCTGTTATCTCATCAAAATGTTTCAGGCAAAAATAGAAAGAAGAAAATATAACTTGCTATGACCTTAAATGTTTGCTGCAGTCCTTCCCTCATTGCCAACTGTTATCTCAATGTGTCTGTGCCTCTCCAGGAAGCAGTGGCCAGAGAACTGCCCTTTGTGCTAAAGAACATTTCCAAGTAGATTATTACATGTTTTTGTATGCTGTTTACTCTGAGAACCATAACTAATGTAAGCATACTGTGTTGAAGGGTCTTAATTTCTGAGGAGATCGTGGGATTTTTTTGCTGTGATGGAGGAGCTGAAGGGAAGAATGTGCTTGTACTGTAGGGAATCAGCATGTTAGAGCTGATGTCTCAGAAGTGTGCTTTTTGTTAGATGAAGTTAACTGAGAATGACGAAGCTTCCTAATTTGCTGCTCCTGAGGCAGATGCTAGTTCCTTCTGGGCAGCTCTGTGCTGCTGTGAGGTGAGACCCTGACTGCTTTTACTTTCTGTAGCTCACCTTGAATTTCACTTGCAGAATAGCTCCAGTAGTCGCTTGGCTGGTTGCTGTAGAGGACCACAGTCTTGGGAAATGCAAACAAATTGAGCAGCACCTGACTTAACTCTGTGTTTCAAAAGTTACAAGGACATCACAACCCAATTTGTCATGCAGTTTAGCCTTACTTGATGTTTGGATTTGCACCGCAGCTAGAGCAGTGCTCTTCAGAGTCTAGCATGTCCTTTGTTTGCTTCTTTGCAGTGATAAAGAATAGCACAGGATGCTGTGATTTTCCTTCTGTAAATGTGTTGTTTTGACTTCTGTGAATGGTTTCAGGGTATATTTAATGATACATATACTTCTGTATACTTTTATATACTTTTTATTACTCCTGGGATAGTACTTGTTCCTTCCTAAATTAGGCTAATCCATAGTCTGAAAACTCAGGGAAAAATGTTAACCCCTCAGCAGAGGTCAAAACTAATTTCTCCTGACCTTCACATTTTACTTTTAGCTAGCTCTATTTTATAAAGCAGATTGGATGTTTTCCAGTAAGACATTGTATGCACTATTTGAACTGAAACAACACACTGTATGTGCTTTCCTATGCAGTGCTCATTGAGTAAGAGAATACATGAAAATTTCTGTTTCCATGCAATTGTTAGCCAACTGTTCTGTGAATTGTCCCCTGAAACTGAGAGGAGCTTTGTCTCTGGCATGGTCATAGCTCACCATTCTGGCAGGACGTTGCAAGTATTACAGCTACTTGTTTTTCTCCAATCTCCATTACAAATGAAAAGAAAGTGAAGCTAAAGGGTAGGAATGTAGTTTAGTGACTAAAGTTAATGAATTTTTTGGAACAATTAAAAAGGGTGGATTTGACTGTGTAATTTAAACAGTGAAATAAATTTTCTGCTTGGTTTTTAGGTGCTGAATCACAACAAAAATAGAGATGAAACTGTTTTTTCCATTCACCTGTTTTTTTGCTGACATTTACTTATTAGTTTAGGTACTAGCCTCTCTTTCACACTTGTAGATAGAAACCCCTATGGTGTCTTCCCCCCCCCACCCTGGAGAATTGAAATGGAAACTCTGCTATGACCCTACATGTAGCTTGTTTTTCCAAAGCCTGAGCTGAGCTGAAGTGGTTTGTTAAAATATAAGGCTTGGGTGCTTAGAATATCTACAGAAGGTGTATTTGCAGCCTGTGAGTGTGAATGTTGAACACCGTGGCATATTTTCCACGCCAAGGAAAGGTAATTGATATGTATACCCTCTTCTCCTCCTAGAGCTTCCCTTACATATGGCATGGCAGCTTCTGCTTGGCACTTTATCTCCCTGAAGCAGATGGATTCCCTGGACATTGAATCTGAATGAACTTTCAGTGTACTGAAGGCAGTTACCAGCAGTAAATTAAGTGCATTGTAACTTGGGTATCACTTGCCCATTCACTGACAATGAGAAGGCAGGAGACCTCCAGAAAAGGCTTTTGGTAAATTTCCTCAGAAGTTGTCAAATCAAACACTGAAGCAGAGGGATTGAGAGGACTCCATATAGCTTGAGAATGACACCTGCCTGTTGGGCACTGCGTGCCTGGGTTCAGACAGTACATCCCCATCTGTCAGATTCCATGTCAGCTCCTGTCACCTGCTTGCCTATCTTTCCTTTTGCTTGCTTATATGTGTGAGTTTTCTGACTTCCCTGTGGCTTTGTTTTATTTTGTACATGCAGGTGTTTGCTCTCCATTGCAGCAGGGATGCTCACAGTTTATGTATTTGCCCTATACTCTGAATCACACTTTTATAGACACCTCACTAGTAACTATACTAATTAAAGAGGGACCTATGGAAATAGGTCCATATTAATTTCACTTAATTTCTCTTCTGTCATTCATGCCTAATTTCAGTGCCTGCAATAGGTATAGAAACTAATGCATAGTGGAGTCTGTTGCCTTTTAGAAACTGAAAATTGTTTGTATTTGCTTGTAATTTCCATGGAGTCTTTTGTATCTGTTTTTGTCCCTTGTAGTCAAGACTGCTGCTGAGTAAGGGTGACTGATTACAGCATACTGTGCACTTACATAGAAACTTTCATCCATGAATTATTAACTCCATTTTATTAACCTTGAGTAATGCATGTATTGCTATATACTATATGACATTTTAATTTCACAACGCAAGTGAGGTCATTGTGACATGCAGTGGCGGACTCAGGTATGAAATTACACATTGGATTTGTAGCCAACTTTACCTGCTTTTGCAAAGGGAGAGGACCCCCTAAGCTGAGCTTAGCACCACAACTCCTTCCACCATGGTGCTGTCTGGCTGCAAGGGTGGAGCTGGACCAACACTGAGGGGGCTGCAGCTCCTCTGCAGTCTTCAGCAGATTATGATTCAGCTGGGACTATGGGGAAGGCAGCAAATCTATTAAATTAATCAGGTCAAATGAGAAAGAATTCATTTTGTTCTCCCTGCTCTGTGCTGACACTTCACACATGTGCCAAAGCCTCAGTGAAGAAGCAGTCGCATTTCTGCCCTGGGGGATGATGGCAGAAAATGCCATGGGGCTGGCTCAAGTTTGTAGTGAAGGAAGAGTCAGAACAGAGAAGGATCCAGGAATATTTCCCATTGCAATGCACATTATAATAACCTACAAACTGCTCTGGCATACTTCTGCTCAAGGACAGCAAATGCCGAAGTGCTAATTCCTGACATTCGTTTTCAAAGACTTTGGGTGTATTCAGGCCTATAGCTTTACATCAAAGGAGAACTGCTTAATAGTACTGCTGGTTTTAGCTCAGTATTTCAGTGAACTGTTTCTGATCCATTAGATAAGCATTTTGATGATGTGAATGAATCATAGAATGAATCATAGAATCATAGAATGGTTAGGGTTGGAAGGAACCTCTGGAGGTCATCTAGTCCAACCCCCCTGCAGTGGGCAGGGACATCCCCAACTAGATCAGGTTGCCCAGAGCCCTGTTAAGCCTCGCCTTGAATGCCTCCAGGGATGGGGCCTCAACCACCTCCCTGGGCAACCTGTTCCAGTGTTCCACCACCCTTGTGGGGAGGAACTTCTTCCTAATGTCCAATTTAAATCTCCTCCTCTCCAGTTTAANTGACATCTTGCCCCTCCAACTTATCAACAGCACCCCATGGCTTGGTGTCATCTGCAAACTTGCTGATGGTGCACTCAATGCTGCTGTCAATATCATGAAGACAGTTCCCTTCTAGTACTGATGGTGTGCCTGCATGGTTGTACCCCTTAGGTCAGAAGAGAAACTGGCTTTTCAGTTTGCTTCTTTGTCTGTTGTGTGTTTCAGCCTTGAGGAGTCTTTTGATAGAAGAGCCTTGCTTGGTATTTGATGACAGTGTGCTGTAACCGTGCATATTTCAGGAAACAGCTTGTTCTTTTCTCCTCCTGCTTGTAGGATGGTGTGTAACAGTAGAGTTGTCTTTGGATGCCAGGATGATAACAGGGCAATTCTGGTGTCCTTCCTGCCACCGGTGATTTTGATATTCCTTGTTACCCAAAGGTGGCCTCAGCGCATTCCGCAGCAGTTTGTTGTTACCAGGGCTAGTGAAATACTGGTGACCTTAGTCTGAAGGAGCAAACCTATGTCAACTTGCGGTACACCTGTGGTAATCTCCATTACAAATGAAAAGATGACTGGGCAAATCAAAGTGCCTGTGAGGGGCTTTTTTGTTTCAATAGTAAACAATCTTGATAAAGCCCTATTGCATCCATTAATCAAAGATAATTTGCCACACAACCCTTGCAAAACAGTATTTTTTTACTTAGGAGCAGGTCTTTTAGCAGCAGATTGAAATTATTAGATTGCCTGTTATTTTCCCACACTTTTTTAGCCTCTCTTTAAATTTAGGGCAATCAGTTGTTGTTTTGGTATAATTGGTTTTCTTGTCATGTGGTAAGCCTCTACACACTTTAGTCCTCCCAGCACAAACAGGAATGCCCTCTTTGTTCAGCTTCTGCAGCAAAGAAATTCCTGAATGAATTTGGAGAAGTTGGTTACAGATTCCTTTTGTGACCTACAGCAGCTCTTAAAAAGATTTTGCCCTCTCTGTGCCCTTTGTCTGAAGAGTAAGGCAAACAAAAGATAAGGAGAACTAATTAATTGCTTCATTGTATTTTTCTTCCTCACTTAAGGCAGAAGACAGCCTATTCCTAAACCATTAATTTTATTAATTTTAATGCCAAGCACTTAACACCTTCAGACATTCCTGAGTTTATTATAGAAGACATTTTTATTTGTAATATGCAGAATGTGAGGCACCAATTCACAAATTTCACAAATTTCACAAATGCTATGTGTATTATCTAATTGAAAACTCCCCCAGTATAGCTATAGGTAGGGTAGGAATAGGAATAAAAATAAAGTTGTTTCATTGAAAATCATTTTTTATGAAAAAACCAGACACATAGATAGAGTTTTACTTTGGCTCCTGAATTTACATATAACTAAAGTGGAATTATGTCCTTCCTTCAAGTTAGAAGTCAGTGCTTTAGGTTTAATTCTCTAGGAAAACAATTTCAAATGGTTTCAGAGGTTTTATTGGAAGAAGGTTGTTTTAGAAATCAGTTTTAATTATGGACAAATTTTTTCAATTGTTTGTATTGGTTCTGTTCATCCCTGTTTCTTAAAAGTGCTTAAAATTCATTTTTCTTCTATGTTTGCGTATTTGGAAAATTCTATTTCTCATGCCAGTCTTGAAAGGTATAACAAGGCTCTGGAACTGCAAATCTGGGAGTGCATGAGTAGCTGTGTATCAGTTGTTTCCCTGCTAATTTGAGAAGGTCCATTCACCACAAGTCACCTGCCTGCATTACTTTTTGCAGGACAGGACACATCCTTTTACCTCTTACTATGGTGAATAATTACTAGTTTGAGTTATTTGAATTAATCATAAGGTTATTCTAATTATTCAAAGTGGATTCTGCTTTAATGGACATGCTTCCAGCTTGGTCATTTGAGTAAGTTGCCTGTTTCATTATAGTTGCTGTGACTTTCCCCAAATGAATTTCATCTTCTATAATAATTAATTTAATACTTCTTTGTTTCTTTCTTTCTTTCTTCACTGTATGAGGAAACTCGACCTTAATCAGTTGCATACTATCAACTGCAAGAGATAATAGCACAATATTTTTTTCTTACTGTGGAGTTACGAGAATATTTGGTTTTACTTATCAAAATAATGGTTAATATCTTTTCAGCTGGTGCTCAGTTTCCAAGTTGATGCTGCCTCTTTAAAGATATGGCTTAACTGACCTGACCTCTCTTTATCTCCCCCCTCTTATCACCAGTGGGACCACAGTGCCTGGTAGGCTCTGGGTCTGGCTTTCCTTAGTGCTTGAGCCAACTGCAGACTAAATGGTGTTGGGCTGTGACAACCCTCAAGTTGAAAGTTTTATTTTTACTCCAGCTGTTTTCTTTGGACAGTGTTTGGTGGGGGTGGGGTGTTGTTATTCTGTTTGTGTGTTTTAGGCACAGTTTGAAAGGGAAATGTGTCAGAATGATTCAGGCTTCAGGGAAAAAAAAAGTCTCTTTTGATAGTCGGCACTCATCCAGGGTATCAGAAACATACATCACCCCAGATCACTTGATTCTAAAAGGAAAAAGGATTTAATTAGATGTCCCAACAGCTCTGCTAGCTGGTAGTCAAATTGGGATGCACTTTGCTATGCAGCAACACGTGACTCAAGATAGAAACAGCCTAAACCCTCATTGTTTTTCTGTGAGTTGGGCAGGTCTGAGCTGCATTTTCTTCCACACTTATTTAATGGTATAATCTCTGCTATCAAAAAATGTTGTGAATATATACATATTTTCCCTAAATTTATTCCCCTCTGTACTGTTGCATTTTAAGGTTAGGGCAGCTAAAGGAAATGGCACTAATGAGATTATGTTTTTAACGAGGGGGAAAGTAGACTGGCATATTTCTTCTAGTTGTTGTCAGAGAGCTGATAGATATTTCAGTGACTTGAGAGTAAGGGAAAGAAGGAAAGACACAGTTTGATGTGTCAAAATTCCAGACTTCAGGTGGTTAAAACATTTCTATGTAGACGACCATGGCCAGTCCTTATTAAAACTGGGTGTACATGCCCAATTCTCCATGTCAGGCACGGTCTCCTTTATGGAGCCAGTCTATTTAGCATCCAGTCAGTAGCAGCAGTGTATCTGTGAGAGCTGGTGATGGCAGTTGGCATTATCTCCTCTGCTTCTTCCTTCATGGGGTAAATGTGATGGGATATGTTCCTGGAAACAGTGCTTCACACTTGTAGCTGTCTCTTCATACACAGCTTGACCTATGTAATGCTTTACACAATCAGTATACTTTCTAATTTGACTGTTAGAAGGTATTTCCATGTCATTTCCATACAGTTCACCCAATACAGTGGGGAAATCTCATTCCCTAGTGTCACAGACAGCAAAATGAGATGTAGGGAGTCAGAGAACTAGTTCCATGATGGGACTTGGAGTCAGGACCACGTGTGACATCCTCAAAACATCACACCAGCCAGAGAGAGCACAGCCACCTGTCCAGTTGCTGCAAATGCTCAGACAGGAAAATAACATCACTTGGACCTCCCATCTTCCTAGCTGGAAGGATTCACCACCTTTGAGGCACTCAATGGGATACCAGGCCTCCTTAGTTCTCCTGCTTGTAAAGCTGAGCATGTGTCTTTGGGGCACTCACAGAGTCCTGACACACTAAAAGAGCAGGAAGATAGATCCTGGACAGCTTTTTATCTATCTGGGGTTTGGTAATTTTGCTCCCTCCCCAAATTTATGGATTTTTATTTCATTTATTTCTTAAATTTTTTTAAAGCATTCCTGCTTTCCCAGTGGGCATCAGGAAGGTGGAGGTCCCATTCAGGCTTCTTTGCTCTCATCCCAGTGAGGGTCAGAGATTGAGCTGATGAACAGAACTGCATCCCAAGTAAGGGATGTTGGCCCAAACCCTTCCAGAGGGATATGTGCCGGCAGTGTTACAGACCAGAACAATTTCTGACTTCTCAGCACTTTAATACCATGTTATATCTAAGCTCTGTTTAATTTTTTAGACAATATTATTGGTCCATACTTGGCTTCCTCTTCCTTGTTATATTGACACTTTTTCTGACAGGCTGTGTGCAGAACTGAGTGCTGGGTTTGTCTCTTTTTTTCTTTTTGTGTTTTCCTGCTTTTGTATGTGATTTCCCTAGAGTCTGTTATGTCATTTCTCAGTCCCCAGCAGTGTGTTTGCAGCTGCTCTCAGTCCCCAGTGATTATCACTGATGTGCTGCTTACTTCCCCTTCCAGGTAATTAATGAGTAGATTTAACAAGATTGGACCTTAAAATCCCTCTGGTATCCAAGTGACCTTCCTCCAGCTACAATATGTTTTTGTTTATTTTGCCTCCATGAAGTGTTTATTCCTGGAGTCCTCTAAAGAGTTATAGTAGGAGCATCATAAAATGGAATTAAGGGCAAAGGGCTCTTTGGCTTCTTGGAGCTTAACAAAATCTTGGCATTAGTCTGTACCTTTTCTACCAGGATTTAAAAGAGAAAAGGCAGAGGCTAAGCTATACAAATGCTGTTTCTGGAGTTTGAGCTACTGAACTCTACTGTCTCTACTTTTCTGCCACTACAGTCTGCTCTTAGGCAACTATGAAATGAAGTAACTTTTCTTACATGATTACAGATACTGGACATGTGATACTTGAAGATTTAAGCATGGCTAATGGTACTCAGCATCTCATTAGTGCTGCTTCATCTGGTGTCTGAACTGCTGTTTTCAAGGTGTCTGCACCAGGGTTTTTTCTGTAGCTCTACCTAAAGATAACATGTTAGCATGTATTCATTGTTTTCATTTGGCTTTAGATGGAGGATTTTTAGGACTCCTGCATTTGGAGATGGTTGCAATTCTGAGTTGTTCAACGAGTTAGGTTACTCTGACCCTTACCTTGCTCCCTGCTTCTTGTATTTCTTTGCTGTACAAGGCCAGGCCCTATAAAAGTTAGTCAACGCAACACAGCCGCATTTAGACATCATAAGTAAGCACAGTGCTGGTGGCAGCTCTTTGTGACCCTTATAAAAATAAAATGCTCACAAGATTGTGTGCATTTATTCCTGAAGGTGTCCTCTGCAGAAATAGGGGGTATGCAAGAAATCTTTTTAGCCGCATCAATATTAAAAAAAATTAAGTATTTTCCCATGTGGACTGCAGAGAGTAACTGGTGTGTTATGGAAATTTGGTACCTCCTGAATTGAGATGTTAGTGAGGGGGTATAGATGTGGTACTTAGTGACACATCACTAAGTATGTGATGTTTAGAGGGCATGGTGGTGATGGTTGGAATTGATGATCGTGAAGGTCTTTTCCAACCTTAATAATGAATCTGTGATTCTGTGAATATACCTTCATGAGGCTCAGACTGACCTGAAGATACTGACCATAATGTAAGAAGTCAATTAAGGCGTAGCATGGTTTGACATCTTGTTTAGATTGTCCCAAGTATTAATCTTCTTTGTGTAGAGGATTGTGTGGAGGGGTCCTATCTCTTGCTAGTAGTCAGGTGAGGGTGGAGCTGCCTCCAGCTCGACTGTTCAGAGGCACTTGACAGATTTAGCCTCTAAATGTAGATTAAATGGAAAACCGCCCAAAGCAAGCACTTTCTGTAGAGAGACCAGACATGTATTCCAGAGTGCATTAAAAAATAAATGAAAAATCACAAAGATTAGAGTTGGTAGTAATTCCTACTGAACAGCTGAGTGGTGTTGATGTATTCCTCTAACGGTGACCAACCGATGCCCGCTAGCCGAACCCTTCACGGCCGTTACAAACGCTGCCAGATGAGCTGTAACGGTTGCCTCAGGCCGGGGAGTGCCGGCACAGCTCGGTGATAACCGGCGGACCGTTCGGTAAGCTCCGTTCCATTCGGTTCCATTCGTGGGTGTTTTTCTTAGGGCTGAGAAGGGGAGGTGGGCGATAGGCGGTGGGAGGGGTCAGCGCTGCGGGACAGACCGGGGGAGCTGCCCGGGGCCGAGCCGGGCCCCGCTCCGCCGCGGCATGGGCTGGGCCGGGCCGGCCAGGGCCTGGCCTGGGGGTGCCTCTGGCGGGGGGCGCGGCCCAGCCTATCCTCGCCGGTGCCTGGGACGGCTGCAAGATGTTCTGCCTGAGAGGTGAGTGTGCCGCCGCTCCCAGCCGGAGCTTTTCGGCTGGTGGAAAAGGGCTTTTAGAATTGAAATGTAGTCCTTAAAAAAACCTGACAACACAACAGTGTATTGGGTTCGTTGCTGGGCGAGCGCCAGCATCTGTTGTTCCTTTTGTTCAGTAGCAGCTCGGCGGGCCGAAGGCTGGGCTGGCTCGGGCGGCGAGTTAGCATGTCCCGTGGGAGACGGCTAGGCACACGGAGGGGGATCCGCATCGCCCCAGGGGCTGTTGCGGTGGTAACTGACGGTGCGGAGCATCTTTAGTGGTGGTGGTGCACCAGAGGTTTGTTAACCTTCATTCGGGTTTGCCCCCGATGGGATGAAATGTCACCATGTGCCTGGAGAAGAGCAGAGAATTGGTCATTCTGCGGCACTGCAGGTGCTGGGTAGAAGCTCCTGCTGCTCTGCCGGGGGATACTTGCTCTCATTGAGAGGTGGTGCAGAGCCATGCAGACACGAAGAGTTTGTATGTCCAAATAGATTTTTTTTTTAATTTATTTCGTCTTTTTAATTGGATTTGCCAAGAACGTGGTTCTTCAAAACCACAAGTAGGGAAATTTTATTGGTCTGGTTTGATGTACAATTTCTGTTCTTATTAAAAGTCTATATTACTGCACCTCTTCTTACCGAAGTACAGTTGTGGAAAGCTGACACCAGAAAGCTGTTGTAAGGAAGGTTTAGGAGTTGTAAGAAAGATACTTCGCCTGGGAAAGAAGAGCAATTAAGTTAAATACTTGAGTGCTTATCAGTGCTTGCACAGAGTATTTTGTTCTTTTCCGGCATTGCTTCAAAACGTTGACTGCTTTTACTCTGCCCATGACTTTTATGTGTGTAGAGTTCCCACTAAGGGTCTTGGTACAGCTGCCAATTAAACAAGGGAGGATCATGTTCCCTTCTTGCACATTTTAGAGGAGTGAATCGGTGTTTCTAGAGAAACCTTAATGAATTGCACAATGCATTTTGCTATGTAGTGATTTATCTTAAATGAAATTGCTGCAGTGTGCAAAGTCAAAAAACCTGCAATGTTTACTTTTTTTAACAGCACAAGAGGTTTTCAATTCACAAAGGTGAAGCAGATCATCAGATTTTAGAGGCAATGAAAGTTGAAACTTTTTTTTAAAGCATTAACTTAGAGATATGGGATAGAAGTTGTTTAAATAAAAAATATAATAGGTAAAAGCAAGGTGGGTAACCAGGCAACTAAGAAGACTGAGGCGTCTGTGGTCTAGAGGACCTCATTGAAAAAGAAGAAAGGTGTGAAGTTTTCAGAGATGTCATCTGTGCATCAAATGAGTTTGTACTGAAGCAAGGTATTTTTAATGCAGTTTTGTGTAATAAAATTGAATTACACTTTTTAATGAATCTTAAGTTGAACGCATAAAAAAAATATTTTAAAGATGTTCAGGGTTTATTTCTGAAAAAGAAAGGTTGCTAGTAACAGTACATAATAATAAATCTTAGGGCTATGTTTCAAAGCAGTAGATAAATTTGTTTAGCAATATGTTTTGCTTGTTATATATATTTTTTTTAACCTTAGTGTGTGAAGCAAAGAAGCTGTTACACACCAGTCCTTTTCCTGACTTGATGGTAGCCTGTACAGGGAGGAGGATTTGTCTGTCTTTGAAATTGCACAGCATGTGTGCCTTTCAGATGCTGGTTTGTTCAAGCTCTGAGGGCTCAGGGAGAAGGGGTGTAGTTGTCTTGGCACTGCCTTGGCCACCAGCTCCTATGGTGCTTTCTGAGTCTGATCTGGCAAGGAGTCTTGCTCAGATGGATTAGTCGCAGGTTTGCATAGAGACTGAGTCAATGTATTTGGTGGGTGTGGATGTGCTGGGTGTGTGTTGGGTCAGTGATGAAATACCTGCTCTAAAACTCAAGTCTCCATGAGCTCTAGGGCCTGCTGCCTGTTTCTTTATTCCGATTGCTGTTTCTCATTGCTGTATGACAGTCCATGCCATCAGCATGGAGCCTCTTGTCGCTGTGCCCTTGCCAGCTGCCCTCTTAAGATGCTTGGGGCAAAGAGGCAGTGGATGGATGCTTGGTGCTCTCCAGTGCCTGGTGGCCCTGGCACCACACTGGCCCATGGACAGTGCTCAGTTCTTCAGCATGGCCCTTTGAGGTGATCCCTATCATGTGAAACTCAAANGATTTTAAAGATGTTCAGGGTTTATTTCTGAAAAAGAAAGGTTGCTAGTAACAGTACATAATAATAAATCTTAGGGCTATGTTTCAAAGCAGTAGATAAATTTGTTTAGCAATATGTTTTGCTTGTTATATATATTTTTTTTTAACCTTAGTGTGTGAAGCAAAGAAGCTGTTACACTCCAGTCCTTTTCCTGACTTGATGGTAGCCTGTACAGGGAGGAGGATTTGTCTGTCTTTGAAATTGCACAGCATGTGTGCCTTTCAGATGCTGGTTTGTTCAAGCTCTGAGGGCTCAGGGAGAAGGGGTGTAGTTGTCTTGGCACTGCCTTGGCCACCAGCTCCTATGGTGCTTTCTGAGTCTGATCTGGCAAGGAGTCTTGCTCACATGGATTAGTCCCAGGTTTGCATAGAGACTGAGTCAATGTATTTGGTGGGTGTGGATATGCTGGGTGTGTGTTGGGTCAGTGATGAAATACCTGCTCTAAAACTCAAGTCTCCATGAGCTCTAGGGCCTGCTGCCTGTTTCTTTATTCCGATTGCTGTTTCTCATTGCTGTATGACAGTCCATGCCATCAGCACGGAGCCTCTTGTTGCTGTGCCCTTGCCAGCTGCCCCCTTAAGATGCTTGGGGCAAAGAGGCAGTGGATGGCTGCTTGGTGCTCTTCAGTGCCTGGTGGCTCTCACCAGTGCTGGGATGCCTGGTGGCCTTGGCACCACAGTTCTTCAGCATGGCCCTTCGAGGTGATCCCTATCATGTGAAACTCAAGTTGTATTTGGTGTTTGATCAAAATTGGGCATTTGCAGCAGGGGCAAAGCTGCATGCTTGTTACATATCTTTTGGACTGAAGNATCCCTATCATGTGAAACTCAAGTTGTATTTGGTGTTTGATCAAAATTGGGCATTTGCAGCAGGGGCAAAGCTGCATGCTTGTTACATATCTTTTGGACTGAAGAGCTACAAATTTTCTTGCAACAGAATTAATTCCTCAAAAGGTCATGAGCCAGTTCATTGATGGGCTGAAAAACGAGGATACTTGCCTAGAGTTTTTCATTCCTTCATAGCTTTTTTAGGACAATAGTGCCAGGAAACACTGTAAAGCAAGCATGTGCACTTACTACTTGCCTACACTTGGGAAGTATTTTCCATCCTTGCTTGTCTTACAGCTGTGAATTTGAGGGAAGTCTTTTATACTAATAATAGCAAGAAGTTATGATAGAAACTATCCATAAAAAATCCGAGGCATGTGTTGCTTGCTCACTAGAGAAGGGTTCCATGCTAGAAATGCAGAATTTTTTATTTATTTTCTGTAAAAGATCACAGGGCTGCTCACCAGTTGTCTCGCATGTTCTGGGCGCGTAAGGACATTCCTTGGATTCCTTTCTTGGCAGTGTTCTCATAAAATAGCCAATGTTTGAAATCAGAAACAGATTTTCTCTGATGTCTTTACACAAATGCATATTCCAAGTCAANATTTATTTCGTCTTTTTAATTGGATTTGCCAAGAACGTGGTTCTTCAAAACCACAAGTAGGGAAATTTTATTGGTCTGGTTTGATGTACAATTTCTGTTCTTATTAAAAGTCTATATTACTGCACCTCTTCTTACCGAAGTACAGTTGTGGAAAGCTGACACCAGAAAGCTGTTGTAAGGAAGGTTTAGGAGTTGTAAGAAAGATACTTCGCCTGGGAAAGAAGAGCAATTAAGTTAAATACTTGAGTGCTTATCAATGCTTGCACAGAATATTTTGTTCTTTTCCGGCATTGCTTCAAAACGTTGACTGCTTTTACTCTGCCCATGACTTTTATGTGTGTAGAGTTCCCACTAAGGGTCTTGGTACAGCTGCCAATTAAACAAGGGAGGATCATGTTCCCTTCTTGCACATTTTAGAGGAGTGAATCGGTGTTTCTAGAGAAACCTTAATGAATTGCACAATGCATTTTGCTATGTAGTGATTTATCTTAAATGAAATTGCTGCAGTGTGCAAAGTCAAAAAACCTGCAATGTTTACTTTTTTTAACAGCACAAGAGGTTTTCAATTCACAAAGGTGAAGCAGATCATCAGATTTTAGAGGCAATGAAAGTTGAAACTTTTTTTTAAAGCATTAACTTAGAGATATGGGATAGAAGTTGTTTAAATAAAAAATATAATAGGTAAAAGCAAGGTGGGTAACCAGGCAACTAAGAAGACTGAGGCTTCTGTGGTCTAGAGGACCTCATTGAAAAAGAAGAAAGGTGTGAAGTTTTCAGAGATGTCATCTGTGCATCAAATGAGTTTGTACTGAAGCAAGGTATTTTTAATGCAGTTTTGTGTAATAAAATTGAATTACACTTTTTAATGAAGTTGAATGCATAAAAAAAAGATTTTAAAGATGTTCAGGGTTTATTTCTGAAAAAGAAAGGTTGCTAGTAACAGTACATAATAATAAATCTTAGGGCTATGTTTCAAAGCAGTAGATAAATTTGTTTAGCAATATGTTTTGCTTGTTATATATATTTTTTTTAACCTTAGTGTGTGAAGCAAAGAAGCTGTTACACACCAGTCCTTTTCCTGACTTGATGGTAGCCTGTACAGGGAGGAGGATTTGTCTGTCTTTGAAATTGCACAGCATGTGTGCCTTTCAGATGCTGGTTTGTTCAAGCTCTGAGGGCTCAGGGAGAAGGGGTGTAGTTGTCTTGGCACTGCCTTGGCCACCAGCTCCTATGGTGCTTTCTGAGTCTGATCTGGCAAGGAGTCTTGCTCACATGGATTAGTCCCAGGTTTGCATAGAGACTGAGTCAATGTATTTGGTGGGTGTGGATGTGCTGGGTGTGTGTTGGGTCAGTGATGAAATACCTGCTCTAAAACTCAAGTCTCCATGAGCTCTAGGGCCTGCTGCCTGTTTCTTTATTCCGATTGCTGTTTCTCATTGCTGTATGACAGTCCATGCCATCAGCATGGAGCCTCTTGTCGCTGTGCCCTTGCCAGCTGCCCTCTTAAGATGCTTGGGGCAAAGAGGCAGTGGATGGATGCTTGGTGCTCTCCAGTGCCTGGTGGCCCTGGCACCACACTGGCCCATGGACAGTGCTCAGTTCTTCAGCATGGCCCTTCGAGGTGATCCCTATCATGTGAAACTCAAATTGTATTTGGTGTTTGATCAAAATTGGGCATTTGCAGCAGGGGCGAAAGCTACGTGCTTATTACATATCTTTTGGACTGAATAGCTACAAATTTTCTTGCAACAGAATTAATTCCTCAAAAGGTCATGAGCCAGTTCATTGATGGGCTGAAAAACGAGGATACTTGCCTAGAGTTTTTCATTCCTTCATAGCTTTTTTAGGACAATAGTGCCAGGAAACACTGTAAAGCAAGCATGTGCACTTACTACTTGCCTACACTTGGGAAGTATTTTCCATCCTTGCTTGTCTTACAGCTGTGAATTTGAGGGAAGTCTTTTATACTAATAATAGCAAGAAGTTATGATAGAAACTATCCATAAAAAATCCGAGGCATGTGTTGCTTGCTCACTAGAGAAGGGTTCCATGCTAGAAATGCAGAATTTTTTATTTATTTTCTGTAAAAGATCACAGGGCTGCTCACCAGTTGTCTCGCATGTTCTGGGCGCGTAAGGACATTCCTTGGATTCCTTTCTTGGCAGTGTTCTCATAAAATAGCCAATGTTTGAAATCAGAAACAGATTTTCTCTGATGTCTTTACACAAATGCATATTCCAAGTCAAACTAGACAAGCAAAAATTTGTACAAGTTGCTTTTTTCTTTTTTCCTTTGTGTTTCAAAGTTTTACTTTTTTGTGTGTATAACAACAGGTCAAAAAGAGAGGGGGGAACGTACTAGTCTAAATGAAGGACTCTGCCAAAGTGAAGATTCCTGGTAGAATTTAATGAGTTTAGTTTAAGCCTGAGATTATTTGTCATTACTTCCTCTGATAGAATATCAACTTTTTAACTTCTCTCTGAGTTTTGTGTAATCACAATGGGACTCGTGAGTCAGAGCCATTCTTTTTGTAGTTGTTTTTTCTAGCCTATACATTATTTTACTAGGGTGAATAACTTTGAGGACATTTCATATCTGCTGTTCTTCAAAATACAAAAGCAGTTTGAACAAATGCAGAATTAGTACAACCAATGAGAATTAAATACCAAGCATATGATGGTGGGTTTAAAACAAAAAATCTACTTCTGAAAGAAGAGCTCTGCTATTTTTCTTCATTTCTCCTGTATCTTACAGAGTTATTCTTTCTGCTGCGCTTTTTCCACTTTTTTCTTTCTCTCTTCCCCCCCCCCCCATTTTCTTCCCCCACA
>VWZO01013725.1:136687-151609 GCA_013396975.1 Bucco capensis | reverse complement strand
CTTTCCCCCCCCCCCCCCCCCCCAATTTCCTACCCACACACAAGCATATGGCTGCCTGGTTCCTCTGGGATGCAGCTGGGGTCTGCCACTCGCTCTCTAGTGACTGAATGGAAGTGTTCACAGTTTACACCTGTGTGAATCCCTGACATGCCAGAAGAGCTCCAGAGAGCTCTGTCAAACATGGTGTGTTTACATGCTACAGACAAAATCAAATTTAATTACTAAAGAGATTTTGGAGTTTAAGATCACATAAAGTGTGATGATTTTGAAGTGGCAGCTATTATCTCATACTGAAGGAAGGAGTGGTGAGGAAAGGTGGGTTTGTGGCTGAGCATGGCTAACAGTGTCTGGTACAGGACTGGCTTCTCTCCATCAGGTGGCAGTGAATGGGAATTGCTTCTGAACATACCTGGAAGTTTGGAATGAAATTGAAGGGAGGTTGTAGGGAGGCGGGAGTTGGTCTGTTCTCCCTGGTAGAGAGTGATAGGACAAGGGGAAATGGATTGAAACTGCGCCAGGGGAGGTTCAGGTTAGATATTAGGAGGAATTTCTTTACTGAAAGGGTTGTCAGCCATTGGAACAGGCTGCCCAGGGAGGTGGTTGAGTCACCTTCCCTGGAGGTGTTTAAGAGACGGCTGGATGTTGTGTTGGGGAGCATCATTTCGTGGGGTGATAGGGCTAGGACAAAGGCTGGACTTGATGATCTTCAAGGTCTCTTCCAGCTGTAACTGTTCTATGATTCTATGAACATAACAACATGAAGGTTATAGGTATGGATAATAAAGTTCTTACTAAAGTTAGGAGATGCTCAGAAATAGTGAAAATCCCCACGGACTTCTTTTTGTTTTGTTTTGTTTTTTGTTTCTCTTAAGTATTATTGATCAGCTCCACCTGTGGCTGTGCTTCTGTTGTGTGTTGTACTTGAGCACCAAGTAAAACCCTGTTTCTGCTTGGACCAGTTTGCAATCGAAATGCATTGGAAGGGGACAGCAGGTATAGAAGCTCAGTGAATTTCCAAAGGCAGCAGAGTGGCCGTGCCCACACCACCTACCCCACTTATTTCTTGGCTCTGTTTGCTGCAGAGGGGGCAAATGGAAACCTCAGAGAGTATTTCTGCCATGCCCACCCATCGAGGGAGGCTGGCATACCCCAGACCTTCTTCAAGATTGACCCTAAATACATTTGTTCACCACGTTGTGTAAGCATGTTTTTCCACAACTTGGAGCTGTTTCATTTGAGTGCCTCTGAGGAGCCACCAAATGGCATGGGCACAGAACCTGCTGAATGAATGCCTATTGTTTGCTGTGGTTTTACTTTGCTTTTTTTGGTCATAGAACAGGGTGTGGGCCCTTATTTTTTCCGTTAAATTTTTAAGAAAGCTGATGGCAGTGGGTAAAGCAGTGAACATAATCAGCATTACATAAAAATCTCATTCTGCAGGTACACCAGGCTTTTCCAGGTACATGGGGCTTTCACCCTAATGTGGTATGGTGACAAGGCGAGTCCTAGAGATTCAGCTGTGAAATCAGTTAGTTGAACCTCTCCTTCAGTAAATCTTTAGCTGATGATTTGAAATGTGGAGATCAGGGTAGACTTCTGTATGTGCCTAGCTTTCACTACTTAAATTCAGCTTTTGCTTTACAAATGCATTGCGGTGTAAACACAGAGACAAAAATACTTGATGCTTGTAGTCCTTTAGTTTACTCAAGTTGTATTCAGTCTTAAAGACTCTATGAAAATGGATCAGTCTGCTGTCACAACTGTATAATTAACACTGTATAATTTCCTAAGACTCTATTTTTACTTTCATGTGAGCATTTAAAGCACATTCTGCCTTTCTGTTTCACATCTAGTTCTATACTGCGAGCTGCAAGAGGAGCGTTTGCACAATTCACACAGCACTGCAATCCCAAAGAGGGTCTGTTGGTAAATGAACCATAGGTGGAAAGATCATCTGTTGTTTTCCTTGACCTGCTAATGTTTGCTTTTAAACAATATCTGTTAAACCCCCCCCCATCATCTAGAGGACTGTGAGTACAATGCAGGTGGTGGTGGTTGTGCAAAGCAGTAGTGGAGGGTAGGGCGTTTCTGTCAAATTGTGGCAAGCAGTCGACACTTAATTTTAAACAGGAGAAGTGTGCAGGCTGGAGAATGTTTAAACAGATGTAAAAAGGAGCATGCACAGCTGATTGGATTCATAAGTATTGAAAGAATTTCATGTTGAAGCAGTCTTTGAAACAGCGTGCACATACTTGGAACCTATAAATATCTTCATACATTTTTCAGTGGTTTAAGCATAGTAATGATTTTGCATTGTTTAAGGCAACAGTGTTACCAGATTTGTACTATTTATGCTTACTACTCTTCTACATTGGCTTCCCCCCCTCCCCCCAACAGCATTTGTACAGAAGGTCACTGTAACTTTTGGGGAAATGCTGTAAACCTTTGTCAAATAGGAAACCAGTTCCCTGTGAAAGCATGTTGCCTGGTAATAAGAGAAGAAAAATTTCTTAATTGTTTTATTCAGAGTCCTGTCACACCTGTGTTACTACTTGCAGTTAATGGCAGAGAAAGCAATCTGTAGTTACCTCAGGCATCTTTTTTTAATACTGTCCCAGTGTTGTTTGACTTCCAGTCCTCTACAGCATCCCACTTTTTTATAAGTTATATTAAAAAAAAAAAAGAAAAGAAAATGTTTCTGACATTTAAAGCTCATGTGTAACTTAGCTGGACCTTCAGACTTTAAAATACTTTAAACTTAATTGCTGGTTGTATGTAGAGGGATTACAAAAGCATGGTTTATTTAGTCTAGCTGGTAGCTTAGGAGGCAAATAACACAAGGAGGGAGGAAACCTGCTGAAGTCCAAGGAGAGCATTGGCACAAGATGAATGGTTATGAGTGCATTCTGAATTAGTTGAACTCAGACATTAAAAGGTCTCAAACCATCTGAGGAGGGAAGTTGTGGAACAGACTTCCAAACAGGATAATGTAGACAAAGAAGTGGTTTTTAAGGTGGCTCTTGATAAGTCCGGGGAGACTTTAAGTCAGAATTTCTGGAACTGGGTAGGGAAGTTTGTGACAGAGGGCCATAGGGGTATGTGGGGGCTTGGGGACAGGATTGCATTTGTCCTGGGTGTATGTTGTTGTCTTAAGTGCTTCTGTTGGTCCTCCTGTGAAGACCAGGAAGAATTATCCCTTTAAATATGTAACTGCAGCTTCTGAAGTTTCTCTTCATTATGTTCTTCACTGGAGGCTGGCCCCAGGAGGAGCAGGGTGTGCTGCAGGTCCTCACAGTATCAAACTGGCCCTTCTCACCTCATTCTCTTCTTTAGACAGAAAACTGTTACCACCGAGGTGAAAATCTCCCCAGGAGCTCAGCTTGGTCAGGACCATTGGGCTTTTCCTGTCCTCTTCTAATACTTGCGCTACACTGTTCTTAGAAATTCTGTCTTGCAGGGTTCCTGCTCTCACAATGGCTTCAGACCTTCCAGATACCCTTCAGTTTTCTCTTGTTCTCTTCCTGTGACTCACTGTGACACTTAGGTACTATCATGTCTCGCTGTAGGCTGCTTGTTATAAGGTCTTTCTCGGCCTGTGAATCCTCCCAGTGCAGAGACCTGTTGGAAATCTACTCTTTGCAGCACAGCAACCTAGCCCCTTTCTATTTCTGATTTTTGATCCATCCTCATTTTAATTTAAACCCATCAATGTTTGCTGAAAAAGATAAAATGGGAATTTTTTAGCCACATCATACAAGTGAAGACAAGGACTAATACTTGTGCTGCTGAAGCAAAGGCATCTTAAGAAATGGCAGATCCTGCTCTTTAGGAGGGGAATGTACCTTCTGTCTGCACCTCATTCACAAAGTCTTGGATTATTTTGTGCCTTTTAGCTTTAAGACATTGCTGCATCTTTAACATGTTATGTGGGATAAAGAAGTATGGCACTTAAGCAATGAGGAAAACCTAGGTTTTTGCTCCCTTCATTATTAGAGTTGGACACTCTTGCCTGAAGGCTTCATTTCCGAGGAGATTTGTGTTAAATAAATTAGAGAAAATCTTCCTACCATCTGAATGCACAAATGAACTTTTCTTTAATTGTTCGAGTTTGCTTTTTGCTGTCTCAGTTTCATACCTCAGATTAATTCAAGATCACAGTGAGGTTTTTGTAGTTGCTGGCAACCAGGAACCATCATTTGTGAGCACCTTGTGGACAGGTGCCCTTCCCATGCAAACATTGTGGGAAACAGCAGATGGTGAGAACACTGAGTCCTTTCTGAGGAAGAAGAATGCAAGGTTTAGTGTTAAACTTCTCTCCTTACAGAGTGTTGAAGTCAAGGTGGCTGTCAAATTAGGAAAAGGAATATGTTCCTAGTGCCTTAATTAGAATTTAGAAAAATGAAATATGTTCTTTCTTCTGCCTATTATACAGCTATGTTAATTAACAAGGAGCAAGTCACTTTTATTCACATTACCTTGTCAGAAGAGTGAACTGAAAAAGGTAAATGAAAGCTGTCAAGTTGTCTCTTTCTTTGTTACCTTCCGAAGGTTTCAGAAGATCGCTTTGTGTGACAGAGTTCGACCTTACTCAGCTCCCTTCCCCTCTGCAGCTGGGGTAGACTCAAGATGGCAACAGCACTCCTTGGCAGGATTGAGGCCAAGAATATATTTAAGAATAGAAAAAACAAAACGCTGTTATTCCTGCCTAATGGATATTTGGAAAAAGATTTTCAATTCTTCTCAAAGCCTTGTTTTTCTTCATCTTTAGTGTGTCTGTGTATCATTATGAGTCAGTACATGCTCTGGAGCAGCATGGCTGGCAAGGGCAGTACCTCTGCCTGGGATGGCTGTGGTGAGAGATATCCTACCCTGTTGGGTGAGACAGCTTGTAGGTCCACCCTGAAGAGCTCTGAGGGTTTCCTGTGTTGTTCTCCTGTGCAGAGGTTGCTCAGATTACTTACTGCTTCTCTTTTAAAAAAATTGTTCTCAAATGAGTTAAAAATAATTTTACTTTCTGCTAAATTTTTGAAACCTGTTTTTGAATTATCATCCTAATTTCTGTGTCTTACTCTTATTTTCCTTTAAGAAAAAAACCAACAAGCCAAATACTTGTAAAGGCTAAATGGATCTTAAAAAAAAAAAAAAGTTTGTAATCTTTTCAGCCTCTAATCAGTAACTGAGGAGGCACTGAGGAGGTTGTAGTCTGTCAAAATATGGAATTTCAGAATATGTAATTCTGAAATTAACAGAAGCGTAGATTTGAAGATATTTATAAATTTTGCAAGTCCTAGTTTATGACTTGGGTATGAGCCTTGTCATAACCAAGGCATTTTGCATTGCTCGGTTACGGTTGTTGCAAAAGAGATCCTCTGACTCAACGTGGGTGTGTAAGGAGAGTAATCAGAAAGGAGACTTATTTTCAAGAGTATAGCTTGGAAACTCAGGATTAATTTCATTTCTCTTTTGCTAGTAAACAGACTATGAAAACCGTAGACAACTGCATCTATTAATTTGAGTGCTTACTGTGGCACATACACAGGTAGCTGCTCTTTCTAGTTGATTTTGTGAAGCTCACCCATTTGAGGTGTATTTTTTACAGAGCAGAAACTAAGAAAGAAGGGCACTAGTAGGCTGTGTAGCTGCTATGACACCTGTGTTTAATCATTTTGTTGGATATATTGTAAGATACAAAGTAGTTGTCTTCACTAACTCTGTATTCTGCATAAAAAGCAGTCCAGAAAGTTAATATTGTTAGAGATACAAAAATGACAAGCCGAAGACATGAGTTTTCTGTAAAAATTAAGGCTAAATTGATACAAAATTTGAGACTTAATCAATACAAAAAAGTTTGTACGTCATATGGATATATTATTGATCTGGGACTCAAGATGAACATTGTTCGTAGGGTGTGACTTTGTTTTGGATTGAAATACTGGTACTTTGTACTGCTCTTCATTAGCTTAATCTTTTCTGTGGCAATGGGTGCATATTTTTGTCATTACTCTTTCTAATGGAATTTGATGCATTCCTCTGCTGTGATCTGTAAATCCAAGAGTTTACTTACTCTTTTGAAAAAGCCTCTCTGTGACCTGCTGGAAAGTAGGTGGACTGTATTTAGTCATAATTCCTAAGAAGCTAGTGCTAACTAGCTTATCTTGTGTAAATATGATTTTCAGGTAAATGTGATGCTTCAGGTTAAACATTTAAACTGAACCATTCCAGGTAATGTGGTGATATTTGACAAAAAGTATTGTTCTAGTTCTTTCGACATACTTGCTTTGCTGAGGTGTAATCTTTCCTGAGGCTGCTGACGGAAGTATGTGACAAGGTTACTTTTTTCATTTGTATTTAAAAGTAACAAAGCTACCTTACCTTAAGCACACAGCAGTGGTTATGAGGAGCTATGTCTACACTGGCAAGTAGCATGACAGAAGAGAGAGGGATCTGTAGTGTGGAGCAGTTGTGAGGTGCTTGCACTTGTGATGCAAACCAGTGAGTGGCACAGGATGTGGAGGTAGCCAGGGCTGTGACAAAAGGAGCATCCCTGAGTTGAGCTAACTTGTAGCTGAGATGTGTGCCAATGTGCAGGAAGACCCTTTCAGGATGGAAAGTGAAAAACATGACCATTTCATTTCTTATTTCAATGACAAGTAGGTTTGCCATTCTTGCTCCATCATTGACCTTTTAATATTGCTGCATTATATTTTAATGTATTTGTATCTATTGTATTAGCTGCTGCTAGTGCTTCTGCCTGGCACCAGCTGACTGATGCTCTTCGATGCTGAGTGTTGTGTCCTACAGAGTAGAAGGTATTGACCTTGTGGGTGGTGGGTGTTACTTAGTGGTTTATATCTAAAGTGGATGAGCAACAGATCAGCTCATCTTTTGACATCTCAGGATTTTTTTTACTATGCAATGAAGCAGTGCTCAGTTAGTTATGCAGTAATTACTTTCTTCGTGGAGCTTAAAAGCAATTATTTATAGGACTGTCATCAAAGCACTCTGACCTTGTAAAAACAAAGTATTTTCAGAAGTACCCACTAAAAATTAACTCTCTTGAGATGGACTTGTATTCTTTTTATCATTTTTGTTGTTTT
The DNA here is from genome assembly GCA_013396975.1 of Bucco capensis. Classification (NCBI taxonomy): domain Eukaryota; kingdom Metazoa; phylum Chordata; class Aves; order Piciformes; family Bucconidae; genus Bucco; species Bucco capensis. The sequence continues at coordinate 144,512 of VWZO01013725.1, read as the reverse complement.
AATCTTGAAAGGCCTCCTGAGTCTCCATTAAGCACCTGGCCAAAGCAGACCTTCTTGGGAATGTGCATGTCCAGAAGGTGGCACTGCATTTTTGACAGCATTGATGGTGTACATGAGCAGAAAGCAGTCTTTGCAGAGCATCTCCTCCAGGAGGAGGAGGGCTAGGATGCTGTAGCCTTCTGACTGAAGGCTGCTTTTTGAAGGCAGCTTTTGTCAAGTAGTGTAAGTTGCTTTGCTTTTTTGTACTGAAAATCCCACTGCGTGTGAACTGTTCCAGTGTTTGGTTGCCGGGGGGTCACTGCTGCTGTGTATTAAGGTGCTTCACTCTTTGGGCTTTTAAATCCATTAAAAGAATTGTGAGAGAAAATAGGAGAGGGGAGAAGACTTCTTTCTCTTGCTGTTACCATGGTAATAAGTTTAATGAGCAGACCTGGAACAAGTAATCCTACCCATCTCTGTCTGAATTGCCATTTAATGAGAGTTGTAAAATAAGCTGGTAGAGGTGTGTCTCCTTTGCTTGCAGAGTGCGTGGGTGTACCAGCACTACTGGTGCTGCCATCCATTGTGACTCCAGACTGGAAGCCTCCTCCTCCCCCAGCTTCTGGTAGTATCATCTTTTACTCCATGATTTCAGAAGGATCATCAGCTGTATGGGATCCCGCACCTGGCATAAGGCAGAGAATAGCTTCTGTTTCAACCATCAGCATTAATGTCTAATTGCTTCCATCTTGCTAACGGCTCTGTCTTCTGTCCCAAATGTTCATCACCTGCTTCCCAAAGGTGATATGGTTCACAGAATGAACCAATCAAAATGTTTTATCTTTCTTTTTGTATGGCAACAGAGCTTAAATGGAAAGGCATAGAAGGGCTTTTCTGAGTTACCTGCTGCTTATACAGCTGGGTTTATTTGGTTTCTTGTTTAAATATTGCAAAGCAGTGATCAGGAGTTAATATCAGATATATGACATTGCTCATTGCTCTTAAGAAGGCTTCCTAATTGAAAGTAAAGGTGAATAATTAGACCACAGAAGTGTATTNGCCAGGGCTCTGGGCAGCCTGATCTAGTTGGGGATGTCCCTGCCCAGTGCGGGGGGGTTGGACTAGATGGCCTCCAGGGGTCCCTTCCAACCCTAACCATTCTATGATTCTATGATAATTAGACCACAGAAGTGTATATTTTGAGTGCCCAGGGACTGCCAATGATGTAATGCAAAGTGTATTTGTCTCCTGTGGCGTCTTACATGTGTGCTGTATATCAAAATACTTATTGGATTAAGAATAATTACAAAGGGCTCTCACATAACAGCAAAGGAAAAATTAAATTAAGATATAAAAGAGAGGATCATGGGTACGCACAGAGTTGATGTGACAGAGAGATATGGGGAAGCTTCTACATAGTAAAAAATGACTATTCCCCCACTGTCAGCACGAGAGATTTGGATATGAAGAGATAGAAGAAAGCTGTTGATGGAAACAAAGATACCAGAAGTCTGTGCAGCAATCTCTGCATGGTTTTAATGGAAGGGTGTTAATTCTGAGCTTACAGTGAATATGAAACCAGAGGAGCCGTTTCGCTAGTAGGATTGTCGTTGCTGGAGACTGCCAGGAAGCAAGAAACTTATGTCAGGAGGGTTTGTAAAGATCTTACAGCTTTCAACCAAGGCATTGGTTCCTCACCATCCTTTTAGTTCGTTTTTATTTCTGTTGGTTTTGTTTCGTGTTACGGTTTATAGGTGACTGCTGTGTTGAATGGTTTGCAGGTTACTGACCCTGCAGAGGGCTGAAGTTGGTCTAAGGATGAGGCTTTGAGTCTAGGACTAGCTATTTGGGTAGCAGGAATTAGCCAAATGCCCCAGCATTCAGAGGTTTATATCCAGTTTGTTAGGCACACAGTTGCCAGCAACACTTGCTGTAGCTTTTTACAAAGCATATTTGATTGCTAGGCCTGGTTTTAGCTGTCAGGCCAGGTGAACTCTAAGCTGTGCATGCCTTATAGCTTATGTCCTTTTAAAAAAAAGTTAAAAGCTTGATGATGCTGGGTGGTTACAAGCATATAATGGAAACACATCCATGAAAGTAGTAGGGAATAGAGCTAATGCTGGAGAATGTGTAAGTGGCCATGTGGAGAGAGCTTTTTGGAGCATCATGAAGCTTTGTGTACATCCTGGTGAAAGGTTCATCTCCCCCACACCATGATGTCTGTCAGTTATTGTATGAGCTCCTCAAGTGTTAGGCTTGCTTTAAACACTGTAAAGCTGATACCTCCTGCTTCTTTCCTGTTTGAGAGATTCTTATTCAGTTAAGAAGGGAATTTCAGTACCTCGGGGGATTCCCCCCACCCCCCCCCTTGTTTTGAAAATCTTTAGCTCTTATCTGCTGTATGTGTGTTAAAGGAACATGAGTTAAGGCTTCAGGCATGCTACATTAATACACAGGAAAGAGGGAAGGTATACGTGCAGGCCAGGAGAGCAGGACATGCTGTGTCCAGTCTGACCATTGCCAGCTCCTGAGGATGCTGGAGTGCTCTCCCATGACAGGCATCTCCTCATTCTCAAAAGTGTCCTTCTGTAAAGGGAGGATGCTTTCTCTCTGAGAGTATTATTTTAAGGATTAGTTAATGCAAGAAGGCTCTGATGAGGTAAGTTTAATGTATAACTGGTTTTGTTCTTGTTTGTTTTAAAAATAACTGTTGAAGTGCAGTTTAAAACTTCCAGCTGATCAGCCCAAAAGCACAGAATACATCAACCCATCACTGCTAAAAATAGACTCTGTGACTAATTAGGGCAAAGTTTATCCCTGTGGATTTCTACAAGCTCTCTTCAATTTCCAGTGTGGCTGTTGGGCTTGCATCAGAATTTACTTCATTTGATGGTTTTCTTGTGCATGGTGTTGATAAAAGTGCCATTATTTCACTACATCGTGCGTATTACCATTTTCCTTCTATTCAGAGGATCTGAAAATTGTGCATGAAGACTGATGATAGAATTTCTTATGTAGTGTATTTATAAAGATTATCTTAATACCAGAGTAGGACTGATGTGACCACACTTTGTGATTCCAAATCCCCTGAGTTCCCATTAGGTATATCCTATATATTTTTAAACTCGTACTTTTGTAATAAGTCTTCAGTATTGTTGCTATTCTAAGAGCTCAGGAGCATATATTCTTGTCTAACAAAAGGGCTAATGTTTTCTTTGGTTGGTGGTTTTTATTTTTTTGTTTGTTTCTTGTAATCCCAGAGTTAGTCACAGATTTGGGAGTCTGTCAAACTCTTAACAATCTTTTTATATTTATACCAAATGTTGTTTCCAGTATAATGTAATCAGTTTTCTCACTAATTATTCACGCTCTCCCTTATAAAGCCTGACTGTAAAGAGATGGTTTAGCAAAAATGAAATATGCTGATAAAGATGAATATGCATGTTTAACAGTCTCCTTAGAACAGTCATACTTGCATTACTTATAGTTCAATTTTTAAAAGGCATGAAAAAGAATAATAAAAAATTAAAATGTTATTTGGGAGAAATCTCTCTATAAATGACAGCCCAGGGCTGAGAAAAATGAACAGCCTCACTTTTGTGTATATGAAAAATTACTATAACTGCAGTAGAATAAGTGAAATTTAATTAGAAGTTCTGTGGTAAAATTTTGGGTGAAATTTTGACTATCAAACTTAGAGAGGTTATTGCTTCATATGGGCACAGTATAAAAAGTAATAGTTAGCATTTGCTAATAGCTGAGATCGTAACCATCACCAGATAATCACCATTTTTTTATCATGTATGTTACCAAGGTCTTCTAGTCTTCAAGGAAGATTGGATTTATTCTTCAAGTAAAAATTTGTGGGGACATTAATGCCAACCATATGGTAAACATACTTGTTAAACTGGATTTCAGCCTTGATCCCATTATTGTGCATCAGCCTTACTTCGTGAGCATGCATTGGAAACATGGTTAATTGAGTATGTCTGTAGTCTAGAGAAGAGCATGGTAAATATCATGGGAACTCTAGGCCAGTATGTTACCCTGTGTCATCTTGTTAAGGATTTGGGAACATATAAGTCTGCTGAACACTGAATTTTGTCTGTGTCCCCCCAGTGTGTTTGCACTGCGTGTTACCTAGTAATACTAGTTTGATGTGTAGATCTACACCTTTACGTCAAGTAATGTGATTGCACAAAGACTGCATGCAAACATCATCTGGTATCCTTTTGAAATATAATTTGATAACATGCTTTTGAGTCATTAAAATAAAAACATAACAGACATCCAACTGTATTTTTGTCAAATAAAATACACCATTTCTGTCTACAGGACCAATAATATGTACAAACCTCAGTGCACTCTTACCAATAGCCTGTTGATGCTTATAAGTTTTGTGCATCACATCTATGAGAGTGGCTCTTCCTGAGACTCTGATAATCACAGGGGATCAAAAGGGTGAGCTGGCAGGCACAATGGCTAGACAAGTGGGTTTCAGAGATGCTGTCCCATTAGGGAGGTGTTAATGGGGCCTTCTTATGAACTGGTTCACTAACAGCACTCTCAGAGCTTCATCCCACCCAGGAGGACTGTCTAGACATTCATTTATTCTGGTGGATGCAAGAATATCGTGGTTGATGAGTGAATTGAACTCAGCTACTCTTAATCACAGTTTGTCTTTCTCATAGTCTGATGAGTAAATGTACTTGGCTTTGTGAGTTTGCATTTGCCTCAAACGCTTGGTTGCCAGCATTCAGTTTATGCCAGTGAGTTTCTGCTCTATGTACAGATAAGCCAGTGGTGGCAACAGCTATTGCCCATGCTGTTGGCACATTTTCTCCATTCCGTCGATGTTTTTGCAGATACTTGTTGTCAAAAAGATGTAGAATTGCAGGCAGGGCTTGTTTCATCCCTATTTATCAAAGTTACCTGACACGTTTCTAAGACCTTTTTTCAGCAAGGTGTGTATTTCCCCAGTGAAAACTAATTGCTCAGGTTGCTCACCATAGTTAGTAGCATGTTAAAACAAAAAAACACTCCAAAGCCCAAACAAGCTGGTTTCTTGGTAACTTTTTCCACTTTGCCAGCACTGTTGAGTCAATGTTGCAGACAGTTTATGCTGGGTGGTGCTCTGTGTTTTGCATCTGTGAATGCTAATGCCACACTGGTGCAGTGCCTGTGGGCAGCTTGTCTATACACCCTGCTCCCAGGCTGCAGCTGCCAATGCAGGCGGCAGGGGATGTGTGTGTCAGGGAGAAAAGGAGATGTGCATCTGATCTGGTTTTTAAATACTTTTTGTTTCTTTTGTTAAACATTGATTTATTTTTTTTGTTCTGCCCAAACGTTTATTGTAGATACCAACCAAACAGCAAACAATGCCTTTTCTAAAATGCATAAATACTCACCTGACACTGTTGTGCTCCTATATGTAGAAAGGCCACTTCCACGACTGTTACGACCTGCAACCAAAGCATTTATAAAGAAATGCTAAGTTTAAGGAAGCAGACTAAGACTTGATCTTTGTTGTTCTTAGGTTTTTGATATCTTCCTGTTTTTAAAAACAGGTATTATCTCATGTAATCTTTGAAGCAGTATGAAATGAAAAGCAGACTTTAAAAAGTTGCTGAAGACAGCAGTTTATGCAGGGTGCATGTCTCATTATGTGCTGGTTTTCTTGCTGTCCCTATCTGACTATGCTGTTGCAGCCAATTCAGAAGCCCAGGAAGGGCAGGCTTCCTGCATCCTGGAGAAAAAACAGTGTGGGGGGTGTGAGATTAGGCTTGATGCAGTTAGCAGCATGGAAACTTGTTTAGTAGTGCAGTATTTGGGAGTTGATAGGTGGCATGGACTAATGGCTTGTGGATGAGGCTAAAGAACTGAGAATACCTCTGCTCTAATCCTGGCTTTTCCACTCTGTGGGCAGGTTACTAAATCCCTTCAAGACTATGTCTTCATCTTTAAATAGGAATAATACCTACTCTCTAGTGACATTCTGAGGATTTATGTATTTATTTAGTACTTTGTGCAAACTGACAACTGCTTGTGCTTTGTGTTCAGCATCAATCCAGTCGTTGTCTAACCTGGAAGATACCTTCTTCTGGTGGCAGTCATCACGATTCTGACTTTAAAAGGGTGTTTCATTGCTAGAATCCAAGTACTGAAATGGTGACACTTTGCTCTTAGGTCTTTATATTTTTCCTGCTTTTGCATTCCAGAAGAAGGTAAATGTTCTTATTCTTGGCAGATTCCTGCTGAGTTACAGTTCCCTAGCTGTCAGTGTCACAGTGATTACTGTACGTTAGCTTTAAATAAGCTTTTCGGGTATGGCCATCTGCATGTGGCCATAGTACCTGTTGTTCAGAGGGTGGTAAATAATCAGGGATAAGGCTTAAGAGAAGCAGCAGACTGGAGTGGTGGCAGGAAAGGAGAAGCCTGAAAGCTGTGGCAGGTGACTGGGTTTCCCAGCTCTCTGCAGCCGATATTTTCTTGCTCATGGCTGAGAGCTGGGGACTGGCGGTGGGGCAGGGGCAGGGCACCAAGTGGATGGAGTGATCTGCTTGACCAGGTGGCTGACTTTTTTGTTCTCCTCCTTTTTTAAGGGCTGACAGAATCCTATTCAAAACAGTTCCCAGCATAATCAAACAGCTTAGCTTGCCTAAGTGCAGAGGAGGAGAAAATTTTTTACTTCACAGCCTTTTGAATGCGTCCGTTCAAGGGTTATGAGCAGGCCACTCCCTTCTGCTCCCAACTCTAGCTATTGGGGACAGCAGGGACATCCTTGAGAGCAGCATCTCACAATGATTGCCTATGTGCACTGCCTGCCTGCAGACCCGATGGTCGGGTGCCTCGGCAGGAGCAAGTGGCAGCCCAGCTGCAACGATGAGGAGGAGGAACTTATCCCGCTGTATTCCAGCAAAATGGGAAACACTCACACCAAGCTGCCTGGACGCCTCAAGAAAAAGTTACTGAGCAAAGATGACAACTCCTTCTGGCCAAGTAAGAAAGATCAGTTATTTTCCTTTAGTTATTTTGGTCGTTTAGTGCTGTGTTGTCATTGTTGAGGAAATAAGTAAAACAGGCTTATAAACAAGGAGAAATGCTCATATTTCTCTTACTCTTTTGGAGGATGAAGGCATTGGGAACAATTTTTTGGTGAAAATAATGTGTTTCCACTTCAGGGTAGTATACGTAAATACTGTGTTTGGTGGAACCATTAAGTTGATACTAGATGACACTGTCTTTGTGAATGTGATATTTCTATATTTGAGAGGTCTTGAGCACTCACTTTCAGTTCAATAATGCTCCTTTTCAGCAAAATGATTGTTTTGGATGAGTGGAGCTGTTGATATGGCGCTCTAATTGAGAGCAGTAGGAACAATCAGTGGATGAAAAGGCCAGGAAAAATAAGAAAAGGATCTAACAGACTCAAAGATGCTTAATGCAGTTGATGAGTACTTACTTTTTGAAAAAAAAGCTGCTTTTGAATAACCTTAGGTCTAAGGTTATTTTCGCTCTGAACCTGAGAAGAAAGAATTCCTGAATTGTGATGACTCTCTCCTTTTTTAATCTGTGTAGTTTCAAGTTTCACTGGCAAATACAGATGAGAAGTAGGGAGAGAATAGGACAAACAGTGGTGATGTTCAGCTGGTTTGTTTTTAGCCTTTTTGCTTGCCTTCCCTTTTTTTCTGACCACCTAAGCAAAGGCACCCAGCTGGTGGTGGAATGGTTGCTCAGAAAAGTGTATTGAACAGTGATGGGGGAGAAATTTCACAAGACAAAGAAAGCTTTTCCTGCAGAAGCCAGCTGGCTGGCTATCTTGCACCAGGCCTTAACCTCTACCCCC
>VWZO01013725.1:0-136673 GCA_013396975.1 Bucco capensis | reverse complement strand
AATAATAATAATAATCCCAAAACAAAAAAGCCCAACCCGAACTAGTACATGAATATACTTGCAACTACATCGATTTATTGATTTTTCTTCTCATTAGTGTCATGCTGATCATCTGACAATAGCTAGTTATTAACAGCAATTGAAAAATCACCACAGGATGCTAACACTGAGGAGTGAAACCACCTGTATTTTTGTTTTCTGTGTTATGACTTGTTAAGCAAGTTTCATTTGATCTCCCTGCTGTAGGAGGACTGTGATTTATTACGTGGGTGTTTTTGGCCTTTTTCAAGAGGAAGCAATTTCTTAGAATATGGTGAAAATAAAATCCGTCTCTTCTGCTGAGTTTTTGTATTTTTGAGCAGAGTCGATTCTGGTAATTCAGAAAGGAAAATGAAAATGCTTCCTTTGTGTAAAATCATATAACCTCTGTACTGTAGGACTAGGGGAAAATCTGAAGAGGCTAGGTGCTAGGGAGTGGCTCCAGGGATGCTCTTGTGGAGATGAGCATGGTCCCTCTGTGCCCCAGCTAGCCATTCCATTGGAACCTGCTTCTCAGGAGTGTGGAAATGGGATTGAGGAGCATAGGTAGGGTACTCAGAATTCCCTGCTTCTTCGTTGCAGCATGCTTCATTTTTCTCTTTGTGCTGACTGTAGGTAGAGGTGTCCATTCCCTTCTTCCTAAAATGCACTTGAATTGAAATAATGAAACTTTGCAGAAGATGAGTAGAGACAGAGGAATGTGGAACAGCAGTACTTTAAAAGAATAACTATGTTATTACAGTATTAAAAAGAGTAAGTGTTTACTGATGATCTTAAATCTTATTTGTATTTAGGAAGTTTGACTGAAACGCAGGGATTTTTTGTTGGTTATTTTTGCATTTAATGTCAAGGCAGTGTCCATGTTCTTCTTGGAAGAGAACTTAATGACCTCTGAATTGAAATTCTGTAAACAGATGTGCAAAGAACCTGGGAAACTTCTGCCTATCTGAATAGTGTGATGTAGTTCCTATAGCACTCTGTCCAGGGGCCTTCATTTTTGGTTGTTGCTTCAACATATTCCTATGAAGGGAGAAAAATTCTATTTAATGTTTTTTAATTATGTAATTTTATTGATTTATAATCAGCTTGTTGTTGACTTATATTAACAACTGAATTGCTTGACTTGTGATCTACGAAGTCTTTTTAATGCAATTTCTGGTCCCTAACAATAAACTTTTACATGCTTTGGACTAAGTTTACTGTTGGTTCCTTCATGTTGAGTTTCACTGATGCCTGGTATGACCCCATGCATTTTATTCATTGTTCTTGAATTACAAACCATTCGAGTTTCAGTATTTAATGTTGAATCCTTGAAATAGGGAATGGCAAAATCAGTTAACCTGCTTTTCTGCCCTGACTTTTCCCAGGATAACCCCTTGTGCTTCAGTGGTGGTGTCCCATCGTGGTACAAGCATGTACAAGTGGGACACCAGCTCTGTCCTGCTGGCTCCCTTTCCTTCTTACTCATTCACTCAGTCAGTAGAAACAAAAGCATGGGAATGTAATTAAGCCATCAGTGAGAAGTGTTGTTTGTGGGACAGGTATTATTTTTCTTTGGGATAGGGAGGCTGTGTTGCTTTTAAACTCTGTTAATATTTATTTTAAGGAACAAAAGTGTTCAGGAGTGGAAGTGCTTTCTGGGACCTGGTCAAGTGATAACTGCAGAGCACAGCAGGAGATTATTGGCTGAGCTTTATCTCAGTTGATAAAGGCCTCCCTTTGGGGTCCTTATCGAGCGTCATGAGAACTGTGCTTCAAGAGGTTTCACAGTGCCCTGGTAGTGTTAGGGTTGTTTGAAAACAGTACAGTCAAATTATTGAACTTTCTCACAGGCTGTGAGAGCATCCTTGCTGAGGGGATCTCAGTGGTCTAGGGCAGTAATCCCCAGAACTCCTGCTCTCACCTTACAGCATCTCTGCTGCAAAATATTCAAGAGTCAAAAATCACACTTGTGGTGTGATGTAGCAGCTGTGACAAACAAGTGACCATATTAGTGTTTGGGGGTTTTAAGCTGTAGCATTTATTCAGATAAAACTGTTAAACTCATGGTACTGTGAAATGGAGGTTCTGCATGACCAGCTCAGCCTCATTCCAGCATCCATGATGCCATTCCTCTGCCGTTCTTCACTGCCAGATTGACTGAAAATAGGCAACGTAGGACTGAATTCAGCCAGAGTGCAGCAATATATGCCTGTCAGAAAAATGCTACTACAGTGCTGGAGGGACCACCACATGTTCATTCACAATTACAGACAAATGTCTGTGGTACAGGTAAATGCTCAGTGGTACTGAGTGTCTGGGAGTTGGTTTTCATGCAGCAAAGTTAAGCTGAAGGCTTGATTTGGTTTAAATGCCTGCTGATTTGGAGTCTGAAGCTGTTGGTAGTGGCTGCTACCATGGGAGGCTGTCACCTCCTCCTGGTTAGAGCATTGCCTGCCTCTTGTGACTCCCATTGCCATTTCATATTTCATCTGTATCACGAAATTTAAAGATGTGGTATGCTGTTGCTAACCTAGCTAAACTGTGGCATCAGCTGGCTTCTTGTGATTATAAAGTTTTGGTAAGGATTTTAGAGGTTTTTTTCTTTCTTTTACAGATGTGGGAGTGAGCCAGTGGCAGTATCAGATTACTTTTAGTGTTTGTTAAACAGTAGCTTCAGTTATTGGCATTTTTTGTCTCAGTATTTTGTTGTGCGATAGCTCATGAAAGAATGCTTTCTTTTCCATTCGTTACTCTAAGGACAACAGCTCTGTCTTATCTGTGTGATGTGTGTTATGTGAAAGACATGAATAGATTTAGTTACTATTCTTTCAAATTTTATAAATGAATAGTGTGTTCTGAACCAAGTTGGCTATTTTATTATTCACTGTGCTATGACTTTTTTTTCCAGATTGCTTTTCTGATAGCGATGAGATTTGAATTTTCCAATTAAAGGATGATGTGTATATATATTAAAAAAAGTCAAAATCCTTGCGACTTGGGAGGATTCATCCTTTGCCTTCTGATATAGCAGTGTGAAACAATGACTGAATCGCTTTCCATCTCTGCATATCCCAGGCTCCCTAGAGCACTGAGGAAGCCTTTGTGGCCTTTCATGCCCTAAGTGACAGAAGGCCTCAGTCTATCGTGGTGAATGGCTAGGATGGCTACTTATACAACCTCATGCAAGTGACTGGCTGTCCCTATTCCTAGTTTTATCTGCTGCATTCAGCTCCTATCCTAAGTGCTGACTTATTGGATTGCATCAGATAAAAGGGGGAACTGGTTTAGTGTTTTAAAGAGAAAGTGACTTGAATATATTTTTTATCATGTGCCTGAAAAAAAGGATTTATTCCCCTTTTCTCTTAATGGTCTTATCAAGGACTTATCTTACACCTGACTTTTCCTGGAGGTTTCATTTGTTTGGCCAAAACAAGCCACCAAAACCTTGCAAAGGAAAGGAATGTGTCCATTTGTACGGAAGTACTTCAGGTATTGGGTAAATATCTCCTCTGGTGGGCATTTCAATGTGTGTCTTGCATTTTTTGCTTATTTTGCTGCATGTTCCCTTCATATGCCATAGTGAAAAATTCTCCTCACTTACCATTTTCTGTCTGGGCCTTTTAGGTCCAGCCCTTGGTCTCTTGTGCTGTTGCCACAAGGCTTATAAACCTTTTTGAGAGTCAGATGTGAGACCATTGTGGATGAATGAATGGAGGGATGAAGAAGTTCCAAGAAGAACTTGGAATATGGTGGGTAAAAAGAGCCTGATGTTGGGTTGTTGTAAAACCATATAAAACATGTGAATCAGTAACATGAGTATGATGGCCTTGCTCTCAGAAAATGCTTTGCTAGCCTGGTTGCTCACTGTTAGATTGAATTTGCCCTTGCCTTTCCAAGGAGGTGCTGGTGGTTGATGTTTCATGTGTTTCTCTGTGTGCAAGCAGACTAGAAACTGTGTGGGGCACTCAGGAGCTCAAGAAAGAGGCAGGGAGGGTTTGGTAAAGAGCTCATTAACATCACTCAAGTGCATCTGGAGGAGTCTGAAAAAATAGAGAGTTCAGAGATGTCTTTTGTGCAGTGTTTTTAGCAGTTGGAGCATGGAGTATCTGCTGTAATTAAGGAGGTGGAGCATTGTAAGTGCAAATCTCGATGTGAAACAGGTGAGATAGGAAAGTCTGTGGCTGAGGATTGTGGCTAATAGTAGACTGAATAGGCTCACCAGTGCATAGCTGGATTAAAACTCCTGGGGTTTTAAAACTGATGCTGAGTACAGTGTATTTGCAGATCTTACTTGCTTTATCTGGTGCAGTGAAGTCAAGAAATGATTTTGAGTGCTATAAGAAAATCAGACTCAGATCAGATTAGAGCTGAAACATGGTGAGGAGAATGTGCCTTATCTATAAAGTTTCACAAGTGTTTTATGGGATGCCTTTATCAGCCTGGCTAATGGAGTCAAACTAGCAATCAGATTATGGCAGCATTTAAAAATCCATTTTACTATGCCATGTTTCTTACTGCATTCCACCCTTCCCCAGGCTAGCATTTTGAGATGAAGTAATAAAAGGTAACCAGAATTTATAGCTGCAGTGCATTTTCTTGTGCTGGAGTACTAGAAAAGCAAATTCTCCAATTAACAAGGGAGATATTTATACCACCCCTTCTGGAGCCCATTTTCTGGAACTCTACAGGTCGGTGACTTCCACCCATCTCCTGAGTCAGGTTGTGTGCCTGTGTCAGGTTGTGTGGAGTTATGGTGATAGAAGGCTTCAGCAGAGTTTAGCACGTTTGCAGTGTTCCAGCAGCAGAAATCCTCCTGGTTACTAGTCTTTTCTTGTAACTGCTACTAAATGCAAAAATCTTCAGAGGCTTCCTTGCCAATCCCATATTTTTCTTACGCCAGCTGCTCCTCACACAGTGTCCTCTCCCTTGTTTTTTTTCTCACACTGTTGGGGAAACCAGAAGCGTTAATAATGGCCCCTTGCAAATATTTTGACTTACCAAGTATCCCATTCAATGCTTTGTGTATGGCATGTGCTGTCCCAATTTGAATGTAGATAAGCTGCAGTGCTGCTTTTGCATTGCCCATGGTAGATGTTCATGCAGTGACTAAAACAGTATATTGCCATTTTGGTGGTAGGTGTGGTGATCTCTGTGTTGTACTCGGGGAGCAATATGAATGAGATTTCATATGAACCTCCACAGGGGACATAGGCTCTCACATAGGTAAAGGGGCCTGGCTTCTGGAGGGCAGCCCTGTGGTGAGATCTGGAGTGACCAGGCTGACAAAGAATCAATGCCACCTGCCCCAGCACCTCTGCCTGCTGGGAGTCTGAGTCATGTATGTTTACTGGTGGTTGGAGCTGGTGCTGTGGTCCCTGGCCTCCTGCTTTGCCAGTGCGTGGGGGTTTTCCTTCTGCTTTCAACTCCCAAAGAGCTCAGAAACATCCCTGAAACCACTTTTTCTCTACATGACTCCTTCATAGGCCACACTAATGCCTTTTAAAGGAAATGGTTTTAAAAGCTTGATAGATTACAACAGGTTCTAGCCCTCTGTTGTTTCCCTGCCCTAATCTGATGACAAAACACTGAAAAATACATGCACTGCTTGATCCTCAAGATTTTCAAACTTCTGCCTGCACGTAGTTACTGATCAACTCTTGTCCTCTGTCCAGAGCCACATAGTCCATACTGCAGGCTGTGATACTGTAAGTGAAGCACATCATTCTCTGAAATACATCACTCCTCGCCATAATTCTCGGTTGGCTTGTGCAAAGGTCTTGGAGGTAAAGCAAACTTGTGCTTTGCTAGCATTGTGGCTGTTAGAATATAAATCTGGCTTATTGATACCATGTAGTGTTAATAAAAAAAAAGACATGGTTAAAATAATCCAAAATGCCAATAGGCTTAGTGACATTTAAGCATGAGTGACGCTGTCAGTTCATCCACAAACAAAAGTGGTACATCTTAATTTGTCTAATTATGCTCTAACATGCAGCCTGGCTGCTGTTGTGAACAAAAGCAGTTGATCACGCCATTTTATTAATTGCATATTAATTGCCACATTCATGTTAACCATATGGGAGACAGTGGAATGGAGTGAAGGCTACTGACTGGTGAAAAGAGAAAATTAACTGGCACAGTGGTATCTTCAGAGGACAAATCTCAGAATGATAGGGTGTCTGGAGCTTGATGATGCAATCTGATTTTTAGAAGGAATCTGTTTGGTTTTTTTTTTGTTCTCCCATGCCAAATTACTGTATTTAAAAGTGAGAGGAATTTGAGTAGAAAGGATTGTACGTTGCATGGTGACTGTATGTTTATGAAAGTACTACTGTGCAAGATGGTACTGAATTGGTTTGGTAGTTTGCAGAAGGCAGCCTTGCTGGCACGTGGACATCTGCCTTTGTTTGACTGCTGTGCCGATGAATGCAACCACGCTGCCTGGAGTTGCCTTGCACAAGAGCAAGGCTGGAAGAGCCAAAAGCAATTTTACTGCAAGCCTATAGTCTTTTTAGGTAACAGTGGTAAGTCTTGAGTACAATCAGACTTCCTTGCATGAAAAATAAAAACCATGACACAGGTGGGTTAGCTGGTGTACAATACCTACAGCAAAACGGTGTAATGGACTGGCTGCTGCATGTATCTGGCATCAGATCACCTTGTAGGATGTTGAGTGATGCTCTTCCTGAAAGTGAGGCTTTTGAAAGCTGCCCTCAAGTTCTCTTTTGTTTTGTTTTGTTTGTGTGTTTGGTTTTTTCTTTTTGTGCTTTGTGTAGGCAGCAGCCACTCTCAGCAGATGTGATGTGTGGCAGTTCTGTTGGGTAGCAGGTGTAGGCTGGGAGCACATGCACAGTGACTTCTCTCCTGTCATCCCCAGACTGCCATTATCACGGTCTGTAGAGCAGCTCCTTCGGTGGGGCTGTGACACTGCAGAGTGTCTGTCTCCTGCCTCTGGGCAGCCAGTGGCCTGCAAGCAGGCACCTGCTGCAGGGACAGATGATATGATATAATATGTACAAAAGAAGCTTGCTGAAACAAGACCAAAAAAACACCCAAGATCTACCTTGAGTTTATTTGCTCTCTCCTCGCCTTCACTCCTCTTCAGGAAGGTGACCCAAGGCCCGTGTTGGAATTTTAAACTGAGGAAGGGACAGCAGGTTTGGTTGGAGGAAGAGCCAAGGTGAGCTCATTGCGTTCTTAGAGGGGAAGCGATGAGTTAATGGCAGATGAGATTAAAATAATCAGACATATTTCTAAGGAACAGCAGGACTGGACCCAGAATATGCAATGATTTAGAGAACTCAGTCTTGTCAGTCAATTGAACTTGCCCGCTTGAGTTTTCTGAAGTATTTCAACATGAAAGGCTTAGTCCCACCTCACTGGCATTTTGCTTGCATTTCTTAAATGTGTGAGAAGAGCTGAAGCTGGGAGAGATTGGTTATTTAAAAAAGAGGGGGGAGGGCCCACTGCCTTTGTGTTTACATACTGTTCCCCATCAAAAACCCTAAAAACATTTTTCAAACCATATTAGAAAGTACAAAAGGAGGCACAAAGATTGCACTGTTAATAACTAATAATAAGCAGTTGAAAGGTAGATTGGTATGATCTATTCTAAGACCTTGTGGTGCAAAACAAACAATAACAGTGACATTCTTATGCCTAAGTGGAATTTGGGACAGAGGGGTTGTTTTCTTGAGGTTTTTTTGATCAGAAAAAATGCATGAAGTGGCTCACTGCAATTACATCTCAATTGGTGCTGTAATAAACGACAGTGGGATCTGGATTATGGGGGCGATGCATGATTGAAAAGGCACAGCTTGAATTTTGGATTGCAGGTGGTACCTGCCATTACAGCAGTTACGGAAACAGCACCTGACTTGTGAACTGACCAAGTGAAATGACCTGGAGTCATTGAAAGAGAATAAATACGAAACCCCATGATGCCACTACTCCAGTCACAGCAGAAGGATGCTTGATCACCCTCCCTGTCTCTTCTGTGCAGGGGCAGGCAGTGGCCTGACTATTACTAATTTAAAGGCAAATTCCCTGAAGCGCTGTTGATGGCTGTCAGGCTGCAGCCCCTGATTTTTGTCAGCATATTGAAAAACAGTTTCCAAACAACCACTTAGGTTACTAGCAAGGGCTTGTCCCCATCAGCTGAGCACAAACTGGTGTCACTGGAGAGTAGGCTTCTGAAGAAGCCTCCTTTTCAGGTGGTTGTAGAGAAGATCTTGTCTGTCTGATTTCTGAGCCATGATGGCTATGGGGCAACTTTTCCTCCTCTGATTCAGTGCAGTTATTCATCTGCTGTCCTTTGGGTGCTTTGACAAGGAGTTTAAGAATAGTGAAGTTTTACATACAAGGGCTGTGGAGCACATTTGTCATTGCCATTGTTAACTGCTTTAACAGCAGTTTACGAGACCATTTCTCTTCAGTTCCACAGCCTATTCCAGGGAGGGCTAATTAAACTTTTAGCTGGGTAGCTTCTCCAAAGCAGGTTTGGTACCTTTCCTAACTTAATGATCCCTCATGGTTGTTATCAGCCTCGACTTTTAATCAGCCTCGACTTTTAATCAGCCTCTTTTTGTTTGTTAGAAGTTTGCCACACACACAATGGCATGGCTAGACCAGAGACAGTGGGCTGCTGTTTGGCGGGTGCAAGCAGGCCCACAAGCAGATGGTGGTAGTAATGTTAGATTAAATAATTAATAGCATCAGAGAAAAAGACACTCTTTTATGTCCAGTAGCTGAAGGTGAGCGTGAGGTTTTTTCCTGTGTCATGCTAACCATGTCCTGTTAGGTTTAATTAATCCAAAGAAAAGCAGGATGCTAATTGCCCTGACATAAAAAGGAATATTTTCAAAGCCTGTATGAACAGTATTTTAATTTCTTCATTCCTGGAGTATGGTGTAAGACATTATGGAATGTGTCAGGTACTTTTAATGGCTGTGATTTCAACTATGTTCTTCAAACAAGCCATGGTTTAAAAACAGAAAAACATAAACTGAATTTTGGTGTGCATCAGCTTAGATGATTCCTGGCATGGTGGCAAAGCAGCAATCCTGTTAGGCAGTGCTTCTGTCTAACTCAAGTGGACAGGAGTTGAAGTTTGTTTAGTGCTGCATTGCAACATCCTTAAAGGATGCCAGAGTCTATGCTTATATCGTTATCCATAAAGATGGGTAAAGGAAGAACCTTTTCATGCATACTACATGCTGTAGAATAATTTTGGGAAAATACAGCTGTGGTTTTATTGACTGGTGTTCCTGAGGGTGTAAATGTTATTCACATTGACTGTGTTATTGATCTCCTAACTCCTTCTTTACATTCGAATCAGACCTTCTGCTCCAGGCATGATCCCTGCTCTGGAGCTGGAGGGAAGATCCCACCTGAAACTTCCAGACTGTTTTTAAATTAATGTTCTTCTCCTCAATAACTTGCAAAGTAGAATTCTGTCTCGTTCCAATTCTGTAACAGCACGAACTGTCAGTAATTAACAGTTCTCTGGACAAATCTGTAACCCAAAGTTGAATTGGGATTGTTGTGCACAGTTTAAAAATGCAGCTGATGGGTTATATGGTAGTTTAATCAACTATCTTGAGACAGCAGGGTTGTTTGCATAGTATTAGTTAAATATTGATATTTTTTGCCTTGTTCTTCCTGTTGCCTTATGAGCTAATGGGAAGTTTCATGATGACTGAATTGGGCAGGGCAGTTGATTGCTGCAAACTTATTGTCTGGGCTGGAAAACTCATGGTATTTATGCACAGAAATGTAGTTTTGGGTTCTGCATAGTTGTCTCTCTATTTATTTGTGTAGTGTCTCCAGTCTCCTGTCAAGTGTGGGAAATTTCTGAGTTGTGATATATCTCCTGTTGGCAGGATGATATGTTTAGAAGCTCTTTCAAAAAATATTTTTGTAGTTTTAGTGTAGGCTGTGTTGATGTGAATTGTGGATACATGCTTGCATTACAGTTGACTTGATGTGAGAGTTCACCATTGGAAGAAGGTTACTCTGAAGACTTGATTGTCAGGTTACAGGGTGTGTGACCTGTTTAGAGCTGAAGGGGGGGGAACATGTGGCATAATTGCAGGCTTTTGAAGGTTTTCACATACAAATCATAGAAATGCTGGAAGAAATAATTTTAAAACTAACATCAGCTGTTTTGAGGTCTTACACTTACTTGTCCTCCAGCTTTTCCAACTTATACTTCAGCTCCTCCAACAAAATACAAACTTTTCTGGAGTTTATTTTGTGCTAAGTAGGGAAACCAAGGATACCAAAAGAGACATTTTTGGTAGTAAAAATGGTATCTTTCATTTCAAATGATGTGTGTTAAACCCGTTGTTGTGATACAGCTTTGTTTGTCTTTCTGAAATTCTCCAGCCATGGAAGTGAATAACTAGTTTTTCTAAAATACAATAAAGTGTAGGTATCTGCAGTAGGGTTCCTGTAGAAAAAAAATGGGGACCTACCCATTTCTGTTTCTGGCAGGAAATGGAAGGCAGAAATGGCAGACAGTGTAGGGGTAGAGAATCTTCATTGTTTAATCTTTTTGTGGATTACCTTTTGATGAAGTAGGTGGTGATGCCTGCTCTTTGCTTAATGCCCCCACGTTTATTGAAATTGTTACCACGATATTAATAGCCGTGGTAGGTGGTGTGCTCACTAGTGCTTTCTGAAGATGTTTGGTAGCAAGGCACCTTTTTCACAGTAGCATCATTAAAATTTTTAGATCATTTCACTAGAGATCCAAAGAAGTGCAAGTATTGAGCTGTTAATGTTGACTGACCAAGACTTGTGAGATTTGGGCTGCTGGATTGTGTATGATTAATAACAAGGATGTTTGCGTCTCTGGCACTTTGAATCAAACAAGTAGTAATAAAATTTTAAGTTGGTATCCACATCATAAATTTTGAAAGTTCAACCAATTAGCATTATGAATTTTGGAGGCTATCCTTTCATTGCCTTTGTTGAGAATGTCTAGTAAGAAGATACTGACCACACAAATACTATCTTAAAATTTGTTTTCAAAAATCTGTTGGTGTTTGATCATGTCTGAGATCCACAATGCCCACGGCCAGCCAAAGACATTCTCTGGAGATGTAGCACAGATGTTGGTTCAGTTGTTTCCTTACGAGCTTAAAATAGGTTGCTGAATCCTACAGCAGCATAATTATAAACGAACTGTTACATGGACTAGGTACCTTGCTTTGATTTGGAGAATACTGTTTTTCAGGGCAGATTGTGCCATTATTTAACTGGAACATGCACAAGTTTTCAGCTTTTGTCAAAAATCTTAGGGCTTTAGGGACAATACCAAATGTCACAACTGCTGAAATCCATTTAGTATTTGTGAACTTTAGCTTTTACTTATCATTTTACTGCTGTGTGTTGCAGATAACATTTTCAGGTGAAGTTTTTGAAAGTTTCTAAGAAACAAAACTCTTTTTTTCAAACTGCTGTGCGAGCCCAATGCTTGGTGCTTGATTTTGGCATGAGCAGTTATATGATCATATGAAGGCTGGTATTTTCCAAGGAGCTTAATTTTTTTCATTTATAGATTGCTAAATTCTTAGGAAACTAGAGGACTAAAATTACTGGCCTAATTTTAAGAGAGGCTGTCTCTGAGCTTAAGTGTGACTCACCCTGACTTTTTAAGAGTAAGCAGAAGAAAAAAAGAAGACTCTGCTGACTCCTTATACCAGGATAATCCATATATAAATAAAAGTATGCCAAAGAGCAATGTCGGGCAGGGAGATGGAGATAGGCTGCAAGAATTCTTTCTGTGACCTTTAAATAAGTGAAATGAGTGAGGAGCATGTTCCCCTTCAGGACACCAGGAAGGAGAATGCAGACTGAGATTAGCTGAAGATGTCTGTTGGATATTAGTGTGGATCCACAAGTACACAGTTGCCAAAGATGGAATTCTAGGCTGAACAGGGAGATAATTTGGGATGAAAGTTCAGAAATGGCATTTTTGCAGTCTGCTTCTGTTAGTTTTATTCTGAGTCCTACAGGACAAGTTGATGAGAAGACTTACGCGAACTTATGTGCCTGGTATTTTTTTCCATCATTAATTCAGAAGAGAAGTGTCTTCTCTGTGAATAAGAGTCAAAATTTTGCAAAGACTCACTTTCTGCAGTCTTTTTTGATCAGTTCTTCAGGCTAAGTCGTATCATACGAGTATTGAGGCGGATTTGGAATTTAAATTGAGACTATTTCCTGATGGCGGTTTAAGAGTCTTGCTAGGGAGAGAGGAAAGTGCTCTTCTGGGAGCTGATGTTGCCTTAAGCTGGGATTCAGGAATGGCCAAAGGAAAAATGATTGTTCCCTGCAATTTAAAACACAGCCATAAAACAAAATCGCACATTCACTAAATGTTTTCTCTTCTCCTGCCTGCAGTTACAGTGTGTGTGTAGGTACTCTAACAAAAAGAAACTGCTGCATTGTTAGCAGGCCCTACCCAAATGCCCCCTTTTCTCTCTGGTGATGTGTTTGCATGATAGAGGATCCCATGGAAAGATGTTTTGAATTGTCAAAGGAATGAATTAGCTTTATTGTGCTGTGACCTAAATAGGATCATCAGATCAATCAGTCTGCTGCTTTTCTGTCCTCTCTGGCTTAGGTTGTGCTGCATCTCCTTCTCATCTTCCTCTCTCTTCTCCCAGCCCCCAACGGGCAGCCCCTTTCCCAGAGCCTGCAGTCATAAATCCCTTCCATCATGAATAAAGGAGGGTGCTGCTGGGCTCTTTAAAGCAATACCTGCTCCTTAATTGCCTGCACAGGGACAGGCTCAGTGCCTGACTCCCCTGCCAGTTTGCTGAGGCATGGGTCCTTCGTGGCTTTTGGTTGTGGTGACTTTGGGATAAGACACTTTTTCTCCTTTGTTCCCTCTCCCCTGTGCATTTTCCTCCTCCTTCTCTTCCTCCTGATCCCAGGTTTAATGAACTGTAATTTCTCAGGAGCCAGGGCAGTATCGCACTTCACCAAGGCTGAGGTTGCCTTGAAAGAGGCCATTGTGAGCCAGCTGAGCTGGGGACAGGAGGGCAGCTGAATGTGGTGCCGCATGGGACTGCTTTTGTGGAGGGCCCACTTTTGTTCTCCTGAAAGATGCAGGGAAAGGGCCAGTAGGACTGATGAGGGAGGGAGGGACAAACCCCTTCTGAGTATAAATTATTGACTTCTGTGTTCTGCGGGGGTGGCTTTAACTCCATTTAAATGCCAGCAAGCAGTTGATGGCATGGGTGAAAGTGGGCAGAACAGACATAAAAGCTTAGACCTGAGTTTTGAAAACACTTGAGGCATCCAGTCTTTCTTATCTCAGGTATTTGATGTTTCTTCATGATGGAAGTCTCACCGAGAAGTAAAGGTGCAGCTTTCAAGGCCAGGTGGTGTTGGTCTGAGCCACACAAGGAGACTTGTGACCTGCAGGAAGGGATTTATTATAACCCTCCTGGGGTTCAGGCTCAATCTGCAGATACCTCTGCACAGCCTGGGTAACAGGTGCTCAGAGTTCAGTGCCATAGCCTGTCCCGTCCAGACACCACAGCTGCTCAGAGGAGGTGGACGGGGGTGGCAGGGAGCAATCCCGAGCACGTCCTATGTGGACCCATCCCTGCAAACAGGCTGTAAACAGCTGTCCTTCCAACAGCTTCTTCTCTGTGCATCCCTATGTAAGCTGCTGGAGGGTAGCACAGTGGAAATTTATTTCGAGCGAGTGACTGACATGTCCATAAAAAGCAAAGGCATTGATTTGTTTTGTTTACATCTGCTTTCCAGTGTTTCTACATCACCTTTTGCTTGTTTAACAGAGACTCACTGGAAGAACTCTCATGGTGCAGTTCCCAGCTCAATTGTATAGTTTTGCTTTTTCTTTCCCCTTAAAATGTCATCAGTTCTATACAGTTGTTTGATGGAAGATATTTCCATTGTCTGAATAAAGTCACTAAGGCTTACAACTCGGGATGGTGATAACGTGTTAGTAGTTTGATGCATTGTTCCTCTCGTGAACTTGATATGTGTGTTAAGTTTACCTTTCCTTCCCTTCATGAAAGTAAGTGGTAAAATGTGTTTTGACTTGTGAGAAGGAGCAGGAATGGGTTGCTTTAACAATTCTTGTGTTTTATTAGGGATTTTTTAACTTAGTAGTTCCTAAATTTCATACTGCATGTGTGCATAGGCTGTTGAGCAGCAGTAGGAAGAGCAGTTGATTCTCACTGATGTGTTCATGTCCCTGACAGACAGCTGCTCCAGCTGCGGTTCTGAACAACCCAAGTTCATCCCTTTCAACATTTGCCTTTTTATGAAGCCACAACTTCTTCAATAGATCTTGTGCACTGATAAAAAATTCAGGGCACAATTCTCTTTACAGAGGAGCCTCTCCAACCCTACGGGCTGGTTTTAAGTATTTCCATGGAAGCGAAATATTTCCAGATTGTTTCCCAGGCGCCGATGTTTTATGTTGCTGTGAATGTAGAGGGGTGGCTGTCCCAGATGGCTGTCACAGAGCAGGTCAACTGGAAAGCCCCTCTAAAGAGGGGAGAGAGGAGTGAAGGAATGGCTGCAGCATTTCAGGCACACTATGAGCAAGCATCCACTCATGATCACTTCTCTTTTGGATATACATGGCCTCTGCTAGAAATTAAAATCAGTTTAACTGCTCAGAGATTAAAAACTATTACAATATGAGCCAAAAAAGACACATTTTGCTAATGAGTATGTTACACATTCATGATTTTGAGTGTGTGGTTTGGCACTGCATTTTGTGTTTCTCATTTTCTTTGCTTCAATCTCAGTTAAGAAGGTGTTTCTTCTGAAACATTGTAACCTAAGCTAACAGTCTTATCCAGTATGAAGTGAGGACTAGCATTTGCTTAAAATCTTCTCTATATTTTCAGTATTCCTTGTGATAGTATCCTCTTGTGGTGGCAAATGAGTGTGATCCTTGATTGTAAGGATGTCAGAACTCAGGCAGTGAGTTAATATTAACTTGTCCAAGGTGAGGTAGGAAGTGTGCCACAGAGCAAGGTCTTCTCAGTCTGCTACCTGTCTCTGAGTCATTTGCTTTTAAAGAACTGATACCACCATGTGTGCATACCTACTGTTCATGCTGGGTTTATCCAGCTTTAATAAGCTTTAAATTTTTTTTCTATCAAGGTAGTTTTAGGTGGGTTTTTTGTTGCTGTTTGGTCGGGGTGTGTGTGTTGTGATTTTTGTTTGCTAGGTTGGCAACATTGGCAGCTGAAATCCTTTATCTGTTTGTGTGGTGACTACAATATAAATTTTCTCAAACTGCCCCATCTTTTCCTTCTCTTCCCAATGCAGAGGCAGGCTGCAGAGAAGCACACTTACTTCATGCTTTCAGCTCTAAGAGAACTGCTGTTAGAACCTAATTGTGATGACAGTTTCCTGTGACAGGAAAAGTGTTTTTAAAAAAGCTGGATTGAGAGGACATTTGAAATTTCATGGAAGTCAATGGGTTTGTCTCCAATAGGAAAGTTTTTGGCCGTTGTTGACCTAGTGATGTCTCTGAGAGATGCAGTTACAAGTAGCCAATCGGTGTTTCCTTTAGGGTATCCCCTCATGATAGCCAGTTTTTATGTTTGATCTCTTTATCAACATGGCCTGAGGGAAGCTGGAAGCGAAGGAGGAGGTGAGGATGAAAGGCAGACATCATCTTATGCATGGTTTGTTACTGGGTTTGAATAGCTGCCTCCATACTGGAGATCAGGGCTTGAGGGCAGTGATCAGGCACTTGTTCTCAGGCAGAAGGGTTTCAGGGTGAGTTGAGGATCCAGAAACAAAGGACTTGGCATACACTGCAGTTGAAAAGGGGAAGGGTTCCCAGAGGGGTTCAAAGTACCCAGGATCATGATGGTAACATGGGGGCTTGACCATGAAAAGGGAACAAAGTCTTCCTTCTCAGGGCAGTGCAAGCCTCTGTGAGGTGCTATAAAGACCTTGGGGACAATCTGTCTCCCTTCCAGTATCCTAGTCTCCTGTCACTTTCCCCTGTACAAATGCATGGTAACTCCCCACTTACAGAAGCACTTCCTATGCCCTGAAAAGGATCACCACCACATTAGAAAATGAGTTACCACCTTCTGGGTTTGCTGTAGCTAGAAAATGAGTCATCTGCACTTGCATCCAGACTGTGTCCAGCAGGTGTGCATTTAAAGTGATTTTAATGATGTATGGGTGATGGGCTTTTTAAAAAAGCCAACACTAAATAGTTATCTAGTTATCAGAGTTTGATTCCAAAGTAATTTTTTGTGTAAGGTGCTTGACGGAAATCAATGCAAAAGCAAAAGTGCCTTCCCTGCCACTGCTGCCATGGCACAGTGGGCTTCTGTCCCTTTGACAGAGATAGTCCAGACAAAATGTCCAGCTCGAGTTACCTGCTCCTCATGGCAGTTTTGGTGTGAAACTCATGTTGAAATTGTAAAATCTCTGGATTTGAAAAATACTGATGGTGCTCAGACAATGATGGAGGTACTTTGTTTACAGTCTGTTCTGCATGGTGCTGAGTCTCAGCCATTTGGTGAAACTTGGAGTGAAGTTCCTCTGGAGCATCTGCTGTTTCACATGCTCTGCTCAGGGGCTAGATTCTACTACAGCTTTGGGGTCAGTCTGAGCCCCCTGCTGCTGGCATTTTTCTTTTTCCTGAGGAAAAAAAAATCCTTTTCATTGTTAACCCGAGGGGGTTTCCTAAGCTTGCTTTGTGAGAGAGGGCTTGCTTTCTGAGCCTGAACATTGTGCGAAGGGCATGCCCTGCTGAGCACATTGATTTGGTGCTTAGCATTTTCTCTTTAACTTCTGCAGAAGTGCAGTTCATTCCTAGGAGGGATGCCTGTGGACCTGTGAACAGATGCTTTTTTTTTTGTTTGGTTTTATTAAGGCATGGGGATGTAACGTGCATCTCAAAAAGCTACTTCATCTCTGTGTACAAGTTTCATTTGATGAATAACAGGATCTCTATTAGCCGGCAATAACTCGATTTTGTTTTCCATGTATCTGGTCTGGGATGACGCTAATAAGAATAAATTAGGAGTGTTACTGAATGAAATTCAATATGTAAAAATAGTGGGCTAGTGTCCCAGACAATGGCAATGCCTACGGGGAGGGATGGGGGAAACAAAGGATCTCGAAGGGTTGGCAAGGCAAAGGGAGGGGGCTGCACATTGCTGCCAACTAAGAGGCAGCTCTTGGGTCCTTAATAAAGTGGGAGCGAGAGTAGAAATAAAGGGGGGAGAGTGAGGATAGGATGGGAGTGGTTGGAAAGGCAGACATCCTGATTTGCACGAAAATGCAACTCTCATTTGCAGCTGGAAGGAAAGAGGTTGCAGAGCACTGGCCTGAGGGGATCGAGGGCGGCTGCCCTCGAGGGGGCCGGGGTCCGCCCGCCTTGGGGAGGGGGTTGGCGTCTGCCGGCGGGGCGCAGGGCTGCCCGCCTCCCTCCCTCGCGCCGGCGGGCACCGGGGAGGTGCAAAGGGCGGGGAGGAGGAGTGGGGAGGGGGGAAGGTGCAGGCGTCTCCCTCTGCTCCGCCGGCAGAGCCGCTGGCGCGATGGGAAGGGGACGAATCACCTGCAAACTGGGACGTTCAGGAGTAGCCAAACTTGGAGGACGGAGGATGGAAAGAAGAACTGAGTGAATGCATGGGTAGCAAGAAAGCCTAATTTTTGGTTCTGTGCTAACTTAAATATTTTTTTCACCTGCCCGTCCTGGTTTGCATGTTTGAAGCTGGCTGTTTTCAGCCCACAAAGTTACATGTGAGGAGAAGAAATTCAGTCTAAAGAACTGTAAATGGTTTCGCGCATCAGGAAGACCTAGACAGATGCAAGCAAAGCTGTGATTTCAGGAAAGAAAGGCAGAGAGGAGAAGTCTGGAGAAGAGAAATTTTGTTAGCAGGATTTGAACAGGCTCAGTCTGGAAAACAGTCACCTCTCTGCAGGTTCTCTGTTCTACGGGATTTAAACTCCAGAATCGCACTTCAACGCCTTGAAAATGGTGGTTTTCATCAACACAAAGCTTAAATCTCTCATGAAACTTTTCAAGAGAAAGAGTAAGTAGTTGTGCACACTCACTGTCCTTTGCGGAGGCAGTCCTGCAGGAGAGTGCAGTTCCCATGGGCTTGGCTCCTGCTTTCCTGGAGCCCCTTTTAAAGATCTCACTCTCAATTTGCAGTGTGTGGAGGGAGCCTGATGAGGTGCTTCAGGACTTCTGCTTTGGGATAGTCTGGTGTCCTGGTGTGCTGGGGCACCTCCCAGCGCTGGTCAGACACCTGCCTCTGCCCGGACAGCTGCTGGGCGCATGTGTAGCTGTGGGCTGGCCTCTCTGAGGTATCTACAGAAAGCTTGTTCTGAGCCAAATTTTGTAAGATACTCTGGTTTCAGAATGGCTTTTAATTAATGAAGATAGACGAATTGTGCTGGAGAGAGCAGTTGGCAAATGTGCATAGCACTTCTGTCAACTAGTTTTGATTAGCTTTTCTCTTATGAGCAGTACTTCAGTTCTGGTATGGTGGGATGCAGCCGGTCAGTGGGCTTGGCTGGTGTTTCCCTCTTCCTCTTCTTTCCCTAGCCTTCCTCCCCTCCCCAACCTCCTGCTCAGCCCAGGATTGCTTTTCAGGCAGGTCATTGGTTATACCTCCCACTGTCTCTGTAATATCGGGATGATTAATTCTGCAGCTAGGTAGGTGGTGTCTTGCCAGTTTGTCGTGCTTTAGTTTTGACCTCTAGTTAGCAAGGATGGAAAAAGCAGTCACAGCCTGAATGTATGTCTGCCTTATTGCAGCCAAATATGTCTGTGAGAGTGAAGAGGGTGCAGGACCAAGACACCTCAGAGATGAAGAGACTAATCAAAAGTCTTCAAAATCCTTTGTGAGATCTCATACTAATCTAAAAAAAAAAAAAAAAAAGTGAGGAAAAGCTGTTAAGAACCTCCCAACCCACCCCAAGTCCTTCTGGAACAAAACAGACACTGACCATTAGGCTGTAGATAAGTTTTGAAGCAAAAGACATAGCTTATTTTCTTTAACAAGTACCAGTCATTTCCATCTGAAATGGTCCTGGCAGATGCACAGTGATGTTAGGGAAACAGTCGTTTTTTAGCTGAAAGGAGGCTGTTACCTTTATTTTGCTTCTCAGTTTACACACCTCCTCTGCTACCACAGAGGCATCAGACAAACTTAAAGTGAGGCAACAGCAGTGAGCGGTGCCCAGGCAGCAAGGAAAGGGAAGAGATGATGGGGATCTGGCAGTGAGGCCAGTGCAGCAGCAGGGCAGGTGCTTGGGAGGCAGCACAGATAGAGTGGCTTTTTCTGCTTCGGAAAACTAAAAGCAAGGATGTGCAGCATGCTGGCTGAAGGCCAAAAGGTGCCTGGGGGATCATAAAATATGACCCCCAACTGCCCTTTTCTGTTATTACAAGGTGGAGGGATGAGGCCATATTTTTTACTGACGATAAACTTTAAACAAAAGGCATGGCTATCTCTTGGGAAGCATAAATGATAAATCTTAGCGATATATGCTTTGGCTGATTCAATACTAGGGATTCATTACACGTCTGTAGACGTCTGTAGGGAACTTTGAACTTGAGCAAGGTCTTTATTTTATTTTCATGTGTGTATTGGCTGAGAAAAGGTGGCTAGAACAATCTCAGTGCTGTTGTGCTCTGAGCAGTATTTGCCCAAGGTGTTGCTGTTGTACAGATGCTTTCCACTCATGGTAAAGGAAAGCAGCTAATTTGTTGCTTTCACTTGAGTCTTTGTTCTTGGTTTGAGCAAGCATGAGGTCAGAGAAGGTTATTTCCTGATACAAATGAACCTATCATAATCTCTCATGGCGACTGTCATATTCCCAGGGTCACCTTTGAGCAAGAGGAAGCTATGCTGCAGTGCGCAGTGCCTGACGAGATCAGGGGACAAGGAAACTGATCTCATTTGTGAAGACTGGGAACTAGAGGGGGGAAAACAGAGCTGCAAGTTCAGAGTAAATACAACAGCAAGTATAACATGGGAAGAGGCAAAGGTGTATCCTACATAAGTTTAGACTAGAGGAGTTTTAACTGTCATGGATAAGTAAGGTTCTACAGAGCGTTTTGATGGGACAGCAGTGGCAAACAATGGTTTTGGTTGGGTTTATAGTTTGTCTTTGTTTTTTGTTTTAAGATGATGCCAACAAACTTAGGTGTGGGGTTTCATGATAGGACTATCTAGAAAAGCATTTAATTTTCTTGTTATTGTCTCTCTCTGCAGCTGTTTCTAACTTGGATGAAGAGAGTAGATGGACTGTGCACTACACTGCTCCATGGCACCAACAGGAAAATGTCTTCCTGCCCTCCTCAAGGCCACCTTGTGTGGAAGACCTGCACCGACAAGCCAAGCTGAACCTCAAGTCAGTACTAAGAGGTAAGATGCTGCTGCTGGCACAGATGTGTCCTAAAGTGATAATAATTTTGCCCCAGTCTTTACAAACACATCCAAATTGCAGGTTTTGAAAGAAGCTTATTTGTTTTTCTGCTTGCAGCATATCAGGAACATTAGTGGGATTTACCCACGCAAATTTAGGGATAGTGCAAAACCACTTTTACTGTGAAGAGACAAGGAAATATGGTACTCCAGAATGGAAAAGGGGAAAACCTTGTGCCTTTTGACCATTTCCCTTCAATCTTTGGAGTGCTTCCAAAACAGTACCTTTAGTCTGAGCAAGTCATGACTTACATCATTTATACTTCAGTGTAAGAACAGCAGCAGAGGTGATTTCGTTTGTTGTTGTTGTACAGTGTCATTCCCAGGGATCTGAGTACCTGCAAGATGTCAGGAAAGGCACTAATGGCAAAGCAGGGAAATGGAGAACAGGGCACGCACAAGAACTCTTTCAGTAGTGAAAGTGTTTTCTAGCAGAAACTGCAGTGTATTTCTAAGGACAAAATTTTACTCTTTGTTAGGGGTGTACCCGTATGGTCTGGGACAGGAGGCATTGTGTTGTGTTAGTGCAGCCTTGAGGAGAGAGGCAGGCAGCCAGCAGGCAAGACTACAGAACATTGGTCCGTGGGCCAGAAGTCAAGTTTAAAAATAAAACTTCATGTCTGTGTTCTGGAAATGGTTAACCTACATTTTTCTTTATACTGGTTGTTTGTCAAAGAGAGTTCCCTACAAAGAACCAATTCATTTCAATTCCCTTTCTTTTTCAGCAGGAACTGCAGGTACTTGATACCTTGCAGAGTTAACCTGACTTAAAAGAACATTGTAATTTTTGTTTGTTTAACGCACTTCTGCTTTTTAAACATGCGGAAAACTTCATTTTGTATGTCTGAATAGACTTTGGCTACTGTATTTTCTTTCTCTTGCCATTTCTCTAGTTAATTGATTTTTAACATCTCTTACTTGGTGCCTTTTGTTATCATTTAGTAGTAGAGTCCTGACAGCCAGTGTTATTGGCTGAACAGATAGCCTGTGTGTCCTCTATACTTATTATTGGATTAATACATTCATGCAGCCCTTTAGCCTTGAAATGTTTACTGTTCTTTTGTAGGCACACTTACCAGTTCTTTACAAAAGAAAAATATTTGCCTACCTTAGATTAAAAAGAATACTGCTTGTGGTTAGCTTTTTGTAAACTTAGACAACTTATTGCTTTATTTTTCTGTTCAGTGTTTGAGACTATTATAGAAGAAAATCACACAGGCTAAAACACTGGTCTGATATTCTTGTGTTTTATCAGAAATGTATCCACTGCAATTCCATCTTCTGCTTCAGTAAATTTATATCTAATATATTTGTGTGAAACTAGGTAATATATGCTGCTTCCTACCAGCTTATACATCTGAAGCTGTTTTGATCTGCTGAAATTTTTTTCTAGAGATGGTGCTCTGTATAATACAAAAGCTGTTCAGTACTATTACCACTTAGCAGTTAGCCATTTGCATTTAAACTGGCTTGTGCACATGATGTATGATTCAATGAGTTGAATTTCAGTTTCATTCTTTCAGGGTAGTCACTGAAAAAGCAAAGAAACTGATGCTTTCACCAGACCTCAGTCTGCTGACATAGTCATCAAAACTCTGCTATTTGTTTGTTCATTTCCCTGGGCCATGTTTGTTCCCTAAAACCAATTTTACAATAACTCCTTGCTGTGACCTGTAGCTGTCCTGAGCAGCTACAGCAAGAATTTAACACCATATTCAGTAATTTCATTTGTAATAAGAGAGGCACTGATGAAAGTTTTATGAATTTTACTCTGCTGCTGTTTCAGCCAGCACTGTCAAATCAAGAAGATGCTGGTGCATCTTAGATTGGGATTAACCCATTTGGAGGATTGGGTTAAAAGTTGTGTAGCCAGAGTTAGGTTTCATTCAGTGTAAAAGTGCTGTTGAAATTGTGATGTAATTGTGATAACTGCTGAACTGCTTTTCCACCTGCTGCTCTAGAAATGACAGCGTTTTCCAAAGCTTCTTAATGAGTAGGAAGTAAATTCAATGCTATGTGATTATAGCATAGATAGACCTTGAAGAAAAATAGTCTCATGAGAAGCACTGATTGGCTATCATGGGAACTTCTGTTCTGCATTTCTTGGCCTCATGATGAAACTTGCATTTTGACATCTTTTTGGTGTTCCTGATTCCTAGGTTGAGGCAAAGCTTGGGGCAGCAGAATGGCTGTGTGTCCCCCAACATGCTGCATGAGTGGTGGGGAGTAAATAATGGTGGGTGACAAGGTGCAGTGTACTACAAGGTGCAGTTTATAAAGAGGAGAGCAGGAAAGATCCCTGTACGATGAATCCCCCTGTTCTCCAGAAAGCATTTGCACTGGAAAGGAGTAGAACAAAAGCAAAATTCAAATTTTTTCTTCGTGGTAAATCAGAGATGAAGTAGTGGACATGCACAGTGGAGGAGAAGTGCTTAGGTTTGATATTAGGGGAAACTTCCCTATGCTAAAGGTACTGAAGCACTGAAATAAATTTTTGGTGCTATGAAATCACTGGAGATTTTTAAGAACAGGTGAAAGAAACACTACTCAGAAGTCATTTGTGTGTATTTAGGCCTACCTTTAGAGGAGGCTGGGAAGTAAGAAATAACCTTTGATGGTCCCTTTGAACCTGATAATGTGATCCTGAGGGCTAAACTAGTAGCTCTATTTCAGACCATTAAAACACACATTTAGAAGTCTTCCAGTTCTGTTCTTGTTTGACTTATGATACCTGATGTCACTGGCACATAGCAACTTGATTGCAGACTATGTATTTGTTACTGCATTCATTGCTTCCCCAGTGAATTGAAGAGTTAAGTACAAAACTCAGATAACAAACAGTGATTCACATGTAGAGCACAACAGTCATTTAAACCACATGTAAAGAAACTAAATGTACAAAGTCTTTCAAAATAATTCAAGCAAGGTATTCCTTTCTATTCATGATGTTTTCACCCATATAATACTAACCAGATGAAATCCTGTCTAGCTCTTAAGACAGTGCAAGGTCAAACCTGTTTATTCTGGTACAATTTTAACAGTAGTGTTTTGACAGCATGAGTCTAGCTGAAAAAATACAGTGGAATAGATAGGAAGCTGTCTGTTGTCTAAAACAAACTTATAAACACCATTTAAGGATCAGACAAGCTATTATCACTGCTTATTCTTAACTTGGTTTACGAACAAAAATGATGGCTAGAGATATTAAAACGTATGATGTCTAACCTGTCTTAAGAGAAGTATTACTCTAGTGATTTCTGCATACTCTGCATATCTTTATAGGAAGCAGTGTGGTGTTAAGAGGAGGAAGAGATTTTTTTCAGTAATTTTTTGTGTGGTTTATTATTTTACTATGTTATGTATTGAAATGTCATCTGCTTTTCACACTGTGGAAGTGGATGAAGCATGTGATAGTAGATGTTGAATGGGGAGATATTTTGGTGGTTTTTTTTTTTTTGTACCTATGAACTAGCCTTTGACCCTTTTGAAATCAAGACGAAATACTGTGATTATCCTTTAAAAAGCTACTTTATGTGAATGGTGAGATCTTGCATTCAAGTTTGTTTGTAATAAAGATAGAGCTGTTTATTCTTTAGGCATGCAAGTGCTCAGGTGCCACCTGAAGTTTTTAAAAGCAGTATTTCCAGTAATCCAAATTAGAAGATGCAGCATCTGGAAGCTGGAGTGTTTGTGATGCACAGTATATGTTTTTGAGAACGGAATTGTCTTAATGTTGTCATTGACTAAAATCAGTGGCTTGGAATGTTTAATGTAGGCTGCACTGCTGCATGTTTAAATGGAAGCTCTCAGCACTTAATCTGACGGCTAGAGCAGAAGAGCAAATTCAGATGCACTTCACAGTCATGGTACCATTGTAATATGATTTAAAAGTTTGAAGAGTGATGCATTTCTTGGGTTGTGGTGAGAGATCCCTTGTCTTTGTGGAAGGAACCAGGACCTTGGAGTGCCTAGTGGAGCAGATGGATGACACTTGCTATCTAAGATGTCTGTTTCCTTACCTTCAGGGCCAAGCTACTGGTAACTGGCCTTTCCTGAGAGGCAGTCTTAAGTCACCTCTTCTTTGTGTTTTCATGGTCACCCTATGAAAGGTATATCCCAGTATGCAGATGTTCAAATAGAAACAAAACAATAATGACCCCTGAGGACTCTTGCGTGACTCTATGCTCCATGTCACTGTTTCCTCATAGGGAGCTGTGAAAATAAGAGATGAAGACGACAGATGGGAAGAAAGAGCTGAGGCTCTGCATGGGGTCAGGATCTTCAAATCAATCCTATCCCCTTGCACTGTGTGCCCTGCTTCACAGCTGAAGGACTGCTTAGGTTGTTTAGTCTTACATTGCCAGTGTCTACTGAGGGGCTGGACGGTTGTTGTTCGGGGTGGCATTGGTTCATTTTTTTTAAGGTGGACTGCTGGCTGTGCTAAAAGGGCAAGTGCTACATACTGCAGTGTTTCCTACAACTTTTTTCATCCATGAGACCAAGAGGTTGAGTTAGTGTTCAACTAAAGTCAAGAAGGTAGCACCATAAAACAGCTGGTGTCCCTGACACAGTGCACTGACAGAGCTGGCTTGTTGCCTCTGCAGCATTGTTGTGTTTAAAGGACCATTGTCTGAAGAAGTCCCTAAAGTACAGCAGTCTTCGACTGGGAATAATATATAGCATGACACAAATATTTGGTGAAAAAAGTAAATTGTGACTAATCCTTGTTTTGCAAAGTGTACTATTAATCTAAAAATTACATGCAGTAAGGCATGAAGATGAGGAGAAGACACAGCACTGTTGTAGCTTTGTTTTGCTTAACTGCTTAGAGCATATCCTAAGTGTGTCTGTCTGCCTTCTGGAGTGGTTTGCAGTGTTAGCAGTGTGTTCACAGGTATAGGTCCAATGTCTTAAAATGAAAGTCTAAAGCAATCTGGACTGCTCTGGCCTCAGATAATCTTGCAAACTATGATGAAGTGAAGGAACAGAAAAAAATTCTTAAAATAATGCACCTGAACTCTCTTTGCTTCTGCATTGTTTAAAACTATCCTATCTCCCTCAAACATGGATATAATGCAGTTACAGTGATGGAAGCCAGAGTAGGACATATATAGGTGTATTTCCAAAGGACAGTTATCTTCCTGTTCCTGCAGTTAGCATGTGGAGCACTTCTGGTTTATAAAGAAAATTAAAAAGTGGAGGACAGACTCCACAGTTGTGTGTTACCACTTGTCCCTGAGTTGAGAGATGACAGGTGTAAAGGGAAGGGATGAAATAACTGCATTAATGTTAAAGGGCAAACACTGCCAGACCAGAAAAGTATCAGGCTGTCAGGGGATAGCCAGCTCCTGCACAATCTTGTAGATGCTCTCTCAGAGCAGCTCAAGTTGCAGATGAGAGGTGATGTCTTGTCTCTCTCTCACTGTTGGTTACTGGTTGAGCTGGCTGTCCTTTCCAGCAGATAACAAGGTGTCAGATATGTACTGAGGAAAATGTAGCTGTAAATAGTGAGGATAGTCCATATGCTGACTTCCATAATCCTTCTCAGACTCTAGCTGCAGAGACTTCCTGCACAACTGCCTGTACTTTGTGCCTTTTCTCCCCTAGGGTAACTGTGTTGATTCAAGCTACGTACATGATGTAGGGCTCATTGTTTCAATGTCTGCAATGATTCAGTTATTATCTCATCTTCAGAAGAGCTGGATTTGGCTGACTGTGGCTTCTGTTTAGCTTTGTTGGCCAAATTCAAGGAATGTATTTAAGCAGCAGTGATTGAAACACTTGATTTGTTTTCCAGAAGACATCTGGTTAGCATTGTCAAATAAAACCGGATTTAAGTAGTTACTCATAAAGCCTCTATTATGTCTTGCTGCAGGACCCTCCAGACAGGTATGTGTTTAGCCTTTGTTTTCTCAGTGCATCTGCCAGATCACTGTTCAGATGAGCAATATTAGGGTCAGCCTTGCTAGTCAATAATCCTGCTGAGAAGATTATGGACTTAAAATAATCTTATGTTTCATTAAAGAGCTGCAAAATAGGAGGCGACCACTTTGTACTGACAGTAGATCTGGTTCAGGTTCAGGGGGGATGTCAAGATATGAGCTCCCTACCAACTGGAAACCTTAGTGAAGTAAAAGACCATTAAAGGCTGGGGGAAGACCATATGTTCCGGAAGGGCCTTGAAGCTGTAAAATCAAAAAAACAGAAACAACTTTCCTCATGATTTCAGTTTCAGTAGTCAAGTTAGTACTAGAGGTTCTGCCCATGTATCCTGCCCTTTTTACTGTTCCTGAATTAATTCATAGTATATCTGTTGCTGGTTTTGGCCAAGTTTCATACTCCCAACTGCCCTTTCTAATAAGGAATTTAAAAAAGCAAATATTCAAATGAAACTAGGCAGAATTTGACCAGGAATGTACACTGCATGTATTTGAAAGCTGCTCTTGTGCTGAAAAATTGAGCTACGTGGAAGCATTTAGGTTCTATGTTTTTAGATTTTCAACAGAAGTCAGAATCAGTAAGAAGATTTAACTGAAAGATTATTGAACCTCACCCAATTTCAGATTTATGCCTTTAGTGGAGAGAAGAAATTTGAACTATTACTGTGTGTGGTGTAGTTGTTTCAGTGCTAGGTAGAGCATCTTCTATCAAAAGGACTATCAGACTTTTTGATTCTTTCCCATTTGCTTTTCTTCCTCCTTCATCTTTTAGATTGGGTTACTTGTTTGCAATGCTTTAGATGGCTTTAAGTTAACATTGTGTCCTAAGAGAAAAAAATAACTCCCTTCATATTTTGTTACCTATTCAGTTGTCTAAAACAATAAATATCCATAAAAATGCTAGAAAAAAAGCAGGGAGAATGGTTTTGATGCCAGCATCAAACATGTTAAACTTAAGACATCTTGTCAACACTAAATGTAGTTGTATAACACATGTGCAGAAATTTAAATTAACTCAAGACTAACAGTGATAATTATTTTGAGCACTCCCTAGTGACAGCTTGTTAACAAACATGATTTGTAATAACATTGCATTTTGGTGCCATTAGAAAGATTTTTCTGTATGACTAAATCATGCAGATTACCTGTGGAATTTAGAGTGGGATTAAATGTATTTGTTTTTTTAAAAGCTTCAAGAAAAGGAAGAAATGATCAATGTGTTTGTGTTGACTTAACCCTGTTAAAGGTATTTCCACATTGCAGAGTTCTGTTTAGTTTGGATCCTTCTTTAAAACTTGTGTCTGATTTGGACCCTTGAGAATAAATTCAACAACATACTTGCTTTACTTCAGTGTTGCACTTCCATGCCTCATCCTTGTTGTGCTACAAGCATCTGTACATCTCCTTGAAGCAGCTTGGAGAAGCTGATCTGGAAGGGTGGACTTCCCAGCCTGATTGGGCATTCAGTTACCATATCAGGATGTTTTTCACAAGGAGACAGTGAGCAGCTGTGCCTTAGAGAGAATAGACCTAACATAAATGCATTTGCTCACTTTCAGTAAGACTTCCTTGAAGTATCCATTCAACTGCCTTCACCACCAGAGTCCAAAAGCCCCCTGTTAAGGTTACCTTCCTCCTGTGGAGCCCAAGACATACTTGTTTCTGGTAAACTCCACACAACACCTGTCATTAAAACTTACTTGTGTGGCTGGGCATGGCTGCTTATTAAAGAGAGGGAACACACATAACAGACTGAAAAATGTATGGTAGACCTTTCTTGTTACTTACCAGATGACAAGGGCTTGCAGTAAATGGTGAGTTTTGCTGTGGATTAAACACTTTCCACTTCATGTAGCACTTGCTTTGTGGAAGAAGTGTGTTGTGTACCCATGTTCATTTTCTCCAGGCTTGTCTTATGCTTTTCTGTATGTGCTGATAAAAGCAAAGATCTAGAAATAGCCATATAAAATTGCATTTTGGAGGAAGAGAGCAGAATGATAAGGAAGGTAGCTGGATTGGCAAAGGCTAGTTATTAGCCAAAGCATCTAGACTGAGCAGAAGTTTTTTCAGCTGGACTGCCACAGTGCTACATCTGTTGAAATTCCTGACTCATTAAACCAGGAGTCTGAACAAAACAGCACACTGGAGATATATCACAGCTGAAGTTCATGAACTTGCTTTGCAGTCAGCATTGGTTACAGTTCAGTTGTTACACAAGTGCATCATTGCTGTGGCTTTACAACATATTTTAAAGCTTTGATATAGAAGCACTCCCTGTGATAGTCAAGTTCTGCAGATGATATGGGTATTTATATATTTCAGGGACATGGGATTTATTCCAGGCTGAATGAATTTTTGGGAAGAATATAAAGTGGTAGAGGCAAGCTGTCTGCCTCTTATTTAGATCCAGGGACAAAAATAGATGCTGTTTTGGAATTAAATTGAGCTGCTTTTTCTAAAGTCATATTTAGCATGAGGTGTTTGTTGAAAACAAGATTGGCTTTCTACAGCTCTGCTTTTATACAGCCTGTTCCATCCCCACAAAGAGAGCTGTGCATTCTTAACCCCAGTTTACAAATGAAGGGACTCATAAAGAGGCTGTAATTTTAGTTAGTTTTACTAACCAAAGAGACCTTTGAACTAGGGCATCTGTTTGAATTACAGTCCCAGGCATGATAATTCTCAACAAGCTCTTTATCTTGAAAAGTTACCTCCCTGAAATTCCCAGTTAACTGTGTAGTCCAGAGTTAGCCTGATCTTATTGATGTCTTAACTACAGTGCTGCAAGCAGGCAGAGAGGCAACTAAACCCTTTGAAGAGTTCCCAGTTCAGTGTGCTCAGAGTGTGTCTCACTATGCACCAATATGACCAGTCCCAGACAAAGCATAACTCTGATTGTTACATTTCAGGTGGCAACTTTTTTGCCTAGTTTTCAGACCACACTCTTAGAAAGTTGGAGATTTACCCTATGCTCACCTCATTCTTAAAGAATTTAAATTTGTATCTCATGAGAAGTACTTTAACTTGCAGCACTTTATTTTAAGCAGCTGTTGGATGAAAAGCACATCATCATCAGAACTAAAGACATTGAAATCCCTTTTACATTTTCCTGCAGCACTGGACCAAGCATTTTCCTGCAGCACTGGACCAAGCATTGGTCATTACTGGTGTGATGAGGGTGAGATTTAAGCACATCAGATTCTTCCTTAGTTGATTTTATCCTGAAATGCCTCACTGTATACTTGTGTGCTGCAGACAGAGTGTAGATACCTGCTTGGACTCTTTAATTTAGGAGGCACATATATGAAATTTAGTTTGTGTTGTGCCTGTAGATATATAGGTTCTTAACTGGATCTAGCCCAAAATGATTTACTCAGATGCAGCAGTGCTGGGTCGGGAATCCAGGTCTTCTGACACCCACACCTGTCTGTCACAAGACCATGAGGTGTTAGTTGTCTCAGCTCAACTGGAAAAACAAATTCAAAACATGCATGAAGTAAAGTAAAATGATATGCCATTATTTTATCAGATTTGAAATAGAAGGTTCTTTTAAAACAAAAAGCAGTTATATAGTATGTATTTTTATTATTAAAGTG
Source organism: Bucco capensis (assembly GCA_013396975.1). NCBI lineage: Eukaryota > Metazoa > Chordata > Aves > Piciformes > Bucconidae > Bucco > Bucco capensis. Next base: position 106,646 of record VWZO01013725.1, on the reverse strand, counting down.
CAGTGTGACCCATACAGTAATTTTTAAAAGTTTGCTTTTACAAGACTTTTAGTATTTTTACACTGTTGTACTACAATGTGGTTCTAAGTGAAATTTTGAAAAGCTACCTATAAGAGAGTGTTTGTAGTTGTGACTTGGAGAGGGACATGGTTTGCAGGTATTTGCAGAAGAAGGGCTTGACCACAATGTTTGAAGACAAAAAAAGATTTCTGACCTCAGGGAGTAGAGCAGTTTTCCAGTGATATGTGCAGTGAATGGATAAATGTGTTTTAATATACGAGTCAGCAGATTTATTTCTGTAGTTGACAGTTTAGCTGACTCTTGCACTTAATAGCCTCTCTCTAGTCCAAGGGAAAAAAAAAAAGAAAAGAAAATACGTGTTACGACATGAAAGGCTCTTCCAAGAAGTCACCCTGACTTTAGCTGAGATAATTTTCAAGCATGCCGATGCAGCTGCCAGCTCGTCGCTTGTCCAATCTTGCTGACAAGGAGGCAACAGGGAATGGTGCAGAGGCAAGTGAAGCATGTGCTGGCCTTTCCCCTTTCTCCCTATGCACTGAGGAGTTTCTGTCTCGATGGCTTTGGGCAGCTCTGCTGGGTGGGCAGCATGTTTGCTCCTCCAGGAAGCTGCTTCTGATCTGACGGGCCTTTTCGCTTTGGATTTTAGTGATTAGTCTCAAGTTCCAGGTGCTATTCTTGGATACAAGGCAAATTGAGATGTTTCTAGAGTATGATCTTTCTGTCTTTCTTTGCTTGATCCATCCAGTGGATTGGCTAGTTATGCCAAGGAAATCAGAGCTATTTAGATGTCTGGATTACCTTGATACCAAGTTTCAACGTTTATACTTGTGAAGGTTGTGGTAGTTTAATTCTTTTAACTGGTGTCTTTACTGGTTACTAATAAATACTTAGAAACACAGAAAAGTGGAAGTTGTTATGAAACTTTTGAATACATGCATGCAAGTGTGTGTCTGAGTGTGTACGTGTGGATGCAGACAGCTACAGAGCTTAAGGTCTGATCCTGCAAGTCACATGAGCAGTGTTTGCTTATACGAGTAATCTCATTAGGGCTAATTTAGTGAGTGATGGCTGCACATTCAGGCCCGAGGCGTGCAGGACTGGTTAAGGGTGGTGGCAGAAAGCTGTGGCTCTGTGCTGCCACTGAGGCTTCACCTTGGGTAGATGTTCCAGGCTCAGATGGAGTCCAGCTCTGAAAACCAACACCTGGAGCCTTTCTCCCTGTGGCCAGGTCAATATAGGGTGCCTTAACCCTGCAGGAAAAAGACAAGTTTACTGTTTGTGAAAATGACACTCAGATTCGGACAGTTAATTTACAATAAAAAAAAAAAAACAACCAAAAAATTTATGGAAAACTTCTGAAAACTACCATAAATTCATCTCTTTCTTACTATTTCTGCTGCGGGCAGGATAATGTATTTTCCTTCATATAAATTTTAAAGATACTGCAACTAGTTTTAATGGTGGGAAGCTCAGCAAAGTGTACCAAAGATGATTAAATGAAAGGAGAAGAGCCAACCCATCCAGTCCTCTCTCAGCAAACCTAGCCCTTCTCCTGTCATGGAGCAGTGTAGTGTGTGGGTCTGACTAAGCAGACAAGGTAAATGTTAATCCTGGTTTTCCACAGTAATACCATGTCAGACGAATTACTGAGGTATCAATGCTGTGCCTTCTGTTCACTCTGGTGATTTGTGGCTGAAATTACTGTGTAAGAATATGGTTTCAAGTTGTTGGAAAAGGAGTAAATCATGTCTGTATGTGAGACTTGCAACTATGCTACATGTTACAAGGTCAGGGTCAGATGCAGCTGTGCAGGAGTTGCTCACGTAAGTCATTTAGGTGAATCTGCTTTGGCAGGGGGGTTGGACTAGGTGATCGCCAGAGGTGGCTTTCAGCCCCTACCTTTGTGTGATTCTGTGATCTAGTGGAAGGTGTCCCTGCCTATGGCAGGGAGGTTGGAACTAGATGATCTTTAAAGTCCTTTCTAACCAAAATCATTCTATGATTCTATGATTGTGACTTTGAGTTTGACTGCAGCGTATGCTGCAGGTTTGAACTGACAGGCACATCCTCAGGAACAGGTGTTTGTGTCCTGCTTGATGCAGTCCCCTGGGGTTTGCCCTGGCAGTTCTTAGGCAGAAATGTGGAAAGGCTGTGCATGATTTTGTATTAATGTGGATAATGTCAGCCCTGCCACAGAGTCCAAGAGTCTGTATGCCCTTGGCTTAGCTAGCACTAAGCTGTTGTCACATCCTTAAAACTGAAGATTATTAACAGCTGGAGCTGGCTGTGTCCTTCTGTTCCCTAGTCAACTTTGTGTCCAAAATAACTTCTGTAGCTATAAGAACTTTTTCACTAACTCAGTGTATTATGCTCTTCTCTGGGACTGTAGGAATATAGGACGAGGTATTGTTTATCTGGGAAAAGGAGACATGTCTGGAGTCTTTCCTAGAGTAAGAATTCCTAGCTTCTTCCTGAGTATACTTTACATAAATAATAAAAAAACCCCATTTCTCTGAAAAATACAAGACTGGTTGCTTACAGACCATGTGCACCTTTAATGATAGTGATGAGATGAAGGGTGTGTGCCTTCAGCTAGAACAGTTTTTAAACAGAAGTTGCCACACTTGGTCTGTCAGAGAGAGTAGCTGCAGTTAGATGCAATGATTGACTTTTTGTTGCACTTGTGGACTGCTGCGGTGAATGTGAAACAAAAGATACCTGCTAAAAACCTCTGTTGAGATTTATTGGTCTCAGGTGCCATCATTGGTTTGTGTTTCCTGCTGTGCTGCAAAATACAGAACGACATTACATAAATATAAAAGCTATTCCTGGGGACAAATCAGCTTTGTGTTGGTGTGATTCACCTGGTGATTTCATAGAATCGTAGAACAATTTAAGTTGGAAAGGACCCACAAGGATCATCAAGTCCAACTCCCATTAGGCACAGGACAAAAACCCCAAGATCACACAAGGTGACTAAGGGCATTGTCCAAGCGTCTCTTAAACACCACAAGATTTGGAGCCATGACCACCTCCCTGGGGAGCCTGTTCCAATGCTCCACCACCCTCTGGGTGAAAAACTTTTTTCTAACATTTTTCTGCATTTGTAGCAGTTCTCTTGGCTTCTTCGACATCATTGCTGCAATAGCTTCTGATGTTGCGTGGATCTCGTGTTGTGGACAAATGGAGGTTGGGAACTAGATAAACTGCCAGTTTTTGTCAGTCCGCTTGAGCTTATGGTGGACTTGAGACCTTCAGTGTTGACTTCCTTAAGTTTCTGGAGCATTTCTGGGCTTCATGAATGCACTATTCATCATCTTCATCTCCTTCGATTCGGAGAATAAATAAGGTCAAGTAATTAATGTTAGAGGGTGCGTCTGTCATGCAACATAAGAGCCCATCACCATTGGGTCATGCCACGATGCTGATGTCAGAGAGTCCCTGAAGTAGCCAACCAAGACTCTGGGCCTTCTCCAGGAACAGAACAGGAAAAAAAGAAAAAGAAATCTGCATTCTTACATACCCCTTAGGTTGTCTTTGTGTTTGTTTATGGTGATTATAGACTGATCTGAAGGTAATACTTGCAGTGTCTTAAGTTGACAACTTAGCATGTTAACCCATGCTACAAGTTGATGCAAGTCTTTGGACTGTCTTATTCTGCCATAGTCCACTTATCCCTGTTGATTTGTACCTCAAACCAACAGACAGCCCAACAGGGTGCTCATGTTTGTGAGTGTTAGGTGCTGGATCTGGCTCGATCTAGTGCCAGATTTGGAAGGGCAGCAGAGGAATTTGTTTCACTGAAGTTGCTGGCAGTCATTTTTCACCCCCCTCCTGAAGTGCAGCAGCTGTTTGCCAGATGCATGCAGTGTCAGCATGCTCACACATGCAAAACAGGTAAACGACGTTACCAACCTTCTGTTCCTGGGGTGTAACAATTAATCTAGGTCAGAACCCACCACTGCTACCCTTGGTCCTTGAATTGAGTGAAGTGACAGCTTTTCAGTACCTAAAGGGGGATTACAAGATAGAAGGGGAGAGACTTTTCAGCTGGTCTAATTGCAGTATGGCAAGGGGGAACGGTTGCAAGCTGAAGGAGGGGAAATTTANCCTCCCTGGATCTTTGTTCGTGAAACCTAGCCATGACGACGATTAGGCACTGGGATAGGCCAGGATGTGCATCTAGCTCTGATGGAAATGGCTGGTTGTCAGACTGTAAGCTTGCCTTCTCAACATGCATCTCCCTGTGCAGCAGATACAAGGGAGCCCACAGTTTTTAAATCTTCCTAGAGCTGTTCTAGATCAGTTAACCTCTCGATGTGCAATCCTCCAGACCTCAGTCTCAGAAGCATCTGAGTGTAACAGAGATGTGTGCTGGAGTTGCAAATTTGAACTGTACTTAATGATTTGCCAGGCAAACGCCTTTCTAAAACCTTGTCCTCAATATAAACATTGGATGTTTTCCATTTTACGGGGTATGCAAAAGATCAAGATAGGGAGACAGATGATGCGATCACAGAAAGTTTTTCTCTAGCAAGTGATGATAAAATCACTTTGTGTCATGATACTTACCTAGCAGGGGAGACACCATGATCAAGCAGGTGGTTTTCCCAGGGCGAGGCTCATCCCTTGCACTCCGGGTGTGCTGACCCCTGCAATTTCCCCAAATACAGGAAACTTGACTGCATAATTTGTGGTAGTGGGGGACAGCGTTTGCGCTCTCCCCTGAAATAAATCTCAGCATAAAAAAGATGTGGACCTGTTGGAACGAGTCCAGATGAGGGCCGCAAAGATGATTAAAGGACTGGAGAACCTCCCTTATGAATATAGGCTGAAACAGTTGGGATTGTTCAGCCTGGAAAAGAGAAGGCTTTGAGGGGATCTTATAGCAGTTTTCCAGTATCTAAAGGGGGATTATAAGACAGAAGGGGAGAGACTTTTTAAGCGGTCAGACTGTGATAGGACAAGGGGGAATGGTTATAAGATGAAGGAGGGGAAATTTAGATTAGAGATTATGAGGAAGTTTTTTACCCAGAGAGTGGTTAGGCACTGGAACAGGTTGCCCAGAGAGGTTGTGGATGCCCCATCCCTGGCAGTGTTCAAGGCCAGGCTGGATGCGGCCCTGGGCAACCTGGTCTGGTGATTGGCATCCCTGCTCAGTGTGGGGAGGTTGGAACTAGATAATCTTTAAGGTCCCTTCCAACCTGGCCATTCTATGATAATGCCTGTGTATTGTGCAGAAATTTCAGTTCTTTAAGGAGAAATGTACCAAATACTTAATTTTTGTTTTGCCTTCCTCATCTAATTCATGTCTCTGGAAAATTAAAGCTAACAGTTTGGCTGGGCTGATGAGTTTGGTTGCTGCATCTTGAACATTTAATTTTTCCTTATGCTCTGGCGTCTGTTATTCTTTTAGCACAATCACACTGAATATCAATTAGGAGGCAGGAAGATGATTGTGGAAAACCTGGGTGAGGGGGATGAGATGCTGACTAGGATTTTTGGCTGTTTTGAGTGGGGCTGCATGTTTACTCTGAATTCTGTGGGAACTTTGAAAACTTTTCAGTATTAAACTACATGTACTCTGCAGCAATATGAGATTTTGAGATCCCTGTGATTTGCATTCTTCTCTCTAAAATCACAATAAGTGGTCTCTTCCACAGGCAGAAAGATAAGACAAATGGTCAGTGCCAAAGTTATTTAGCAGATGGTGCTTGAGTGGTAAGCAACATCATCATTTCAAGTGTAAGGCACATAATGGGTGTCTACCGGCCTGGTAAATGAGACCCCTAGTTGTTACTCACACGCTTCTGTATCCCATCCTGCAGTATGCTGCCATCTGTCAAGACATTGAGCCAGGCCTCACTTAAATAAATAATTAAATCCATGTCCCACTTCTTCCCAAAGCTCTTGCTATCTCCTGGGTTGAACAAAAACCATGTGTATATGCACTGTATGGGTTTATGTATGTAATATACACGAGGGAAGGGGCAACACAGATACAAATAAGAGAAATGCACCTTTGAGTTCTGTCATTTGGGACAGATGATGCTAAGGCATGGTAAACATTTTCAGAAAAATATTCTTTACTTTTCTAGTTGTCATTATAAACCAAGTGGAAACAGTAATGACTCTTCTTGTGAATTAATCTGCTCTTCCTCTGTCTTCTGGGCAGAGTGTGACAAGCTGCGACGGGATGGCTACCGGAGCTCGCAGTATTACTCTCAGGGCCCAACCTTCTCCTCATCCTCCAGCGCAATCTGTGGAAGTTACCAGGATGACTATGAAGAACTTGAACAAAAGGTAATGGCGGGAGCAAAGGGATAGAAAGAATACATGCCTGGTGCGGTTTTAATTGCCTGCCATAACACTGTTCAAATGAGGTAGAATTTCTAGAAGATCATGAATGTGCATATTCCTTTGAATTACAGTGATACTAGTTTATCTGACTTTTGTAGCCTCCTAAAAATTCCAGTCTACCCATGTGTTTATATAAAGTTCCAACTGGAAAAATAGTTGTGAAAGCCATAAGGAGTTTGGTAATGTTCTGGAAGGAAGACCTCAGCAAGGATAGCTGTTCTGAATCTATAAAGTGTTTTCATTCAAGTAGCTAGAAAAGGTATTAGCCAGCCATCAGTGTACTCGAACTGTAACAGCAATATGTGCCCACTCTGCATTGCCAATAAAGGCAGGCAGTTTTATTAGGTAGAGGCTTTGTCTAATGCATCACAACTGGTTTTGCGTAAAGGCATGCAGAAGAATGAAAGATTGCCCACTAAGTTGTGTCTGTCAGATTTCAGTTTGATTCATGCTTCTCATGTTTTTATGCCCACATCTCAACTCTGGGTATGCTTAACTTAGGATCTAGAACTCAATTAAGCAAATAAAGAAAGAGGAGGGATAGTTGAGCATAAGTCCTAAAAAGTTGTGAAGACATACTGTTACATACATCAACTTATACATGTTTCAATTACAGAACTAGTAAGTTGGATTAATGTTCTAAAAAAGCAAATAAATTTTGCTCTCTGGTCCTTACCTTACTCTGTTGTCCCTGTGGGCTCTGAAAGAGAAGCAAACTTTGTTGTTGCAGGCTAGGACATTACTGCAGGGGTAGACAGGAAGATGCACTGGAGCCTGGCTCTCCAAAGCTGAATTGCTGGCATTCCTGGGATTTTCAAGATGAATATTCTAGAATACTTTGCTGCAAACTACTGTTGCTCAGGGAGTGGGAGGATGTCCTTGATTATAATGCAATTTAATTTCTTTGAATTACTACTAAACCATGTGTGCTTCTGTAGTATAGATCAAATAACTCTGTTTCTATACAAGGCATGCAAACCTTGAAAACTCACTTTAAAAGGTACAATATGTTCAGTTCTCTCCTCCATGGTTTTCAGTCACAAGATGCTGTGGAATATGTACAGTCTCTCATCCAGGTGGTGATTACATTATATCTGTGTATTGGCAGTGAATGTTAGAGCATCTTGTTTAGCTGTGTGTGGTATGTATGGGCAGGGAGCAGAGAATATAAAGCACATTCATGCTGTGGAATGCATAATGATAATTTGCAAAACCTTATTGAAATCAGTGGAATTTTGTTTTCCACTGGGGAGAGTATTAACACACTCTTTATTCCTATGGATGTATTTCACATAATATACATACATATATGTTATCAACTCTCCTTAGCCAACACTGTGCAGCATATGACCATCTGCACAGGTAAAACTAACATAACATTCAAAAAATACAAATACACTTTTTTTAACAATTCCAGTGAGAGCATATAAGCATGGGTGAGGCCTCTTAAGAGCTGTTATCTTTGGTTAAGGTTTTTCTGGAGTGATAACATGTTACTAACAATTTCTGTGCATTTTGAAAAAAAATCTGCAGTTCATTAGGTTTCAAGGATAGGACTGCACTACCACTTCAAATTGGAATAGTTTCCTTTAAATGAAAGGATGATTCAGAGCTGTGGGGAAAGATAGTTGCCAAACTGACAGTCTTAGATATTACTGATTATCTTGGAACCATAACCTTGCTGCTCTTATCAACAGCTCAGAAAGGTATAAATCCCTTGTAAAAGGCATTATGATTCTCCCTCCATGGTGTACAACTGAGTATTTAGTGGACTTCTTTGACCAGTATCTTTAAGTGGGTATTTATTGTAATGGCATGAAATTTTACTCTTTTTTTAGTATGAACACATACCACAACGGATCACTAAACTTGAATTATAATCCCATTGGTAAAGTGCCAAGCAATTCTAATTAGTCTTATGCCTTGAGCAAGTCATATTTCAGCTGTCAGAAGAGTTCTTCAGCAACAGTGTGGAACTGGGGTCACCAAAATCCTGTGATTGAAAATGTGAACTCACCACCACTAGATGAAAGCTTTATAGCTTTGTTGTCTATTCAGAACAAAACCCCCAACATGTAAATTCTGCACATCCAGTACTTAATAGTTGAAATTGGAGAACAGCAGAATAATTATGGATGGATGAATGGCTATTTACTGTTTGGAAGTTTGCTTCTAAATTGATGTAATTGCCAGCTTGCAGAAAAACTATTTTTTGTTGCATGGCAATTTCACAAAGAAATGATCTTTCCCCACGCTTTTTAATCTGCTTTACAAAAAATATGTATAGCCAGATATTTTGCTTGTCTGTCTGCACTGGAGACAATATGAAAGCATGGCTAGGTGATGCAAGACCTCAATCCACAAACGTGCTCAGGTTTTGTGGAGGTAGGTGTCTGTCAGCAGAGGGTAATACTCCTACCACAAAGCATATGGCTCAGTGTGAGTCTTAGAAAATGTCTTAGATAGACAGAACATTTGCTGTTCCAAAGGAGAACCAGTAGGGAGAAGGAGGCAAGTTAGCCCAACTGAAAAATGAGCAAACAAAATTAGAAAACACAGAAAGCTGAAGTCTCTGAGTGGTCGTTGATAGAAAAGGAAGTTCTTGGAACAACACTTTTAATATTGGTTCTTACAAGTTATATTAACAGAACACAGGCCAAGCTTCACTGCAGTACTGATCCTAATTGAGTTTGTTGGAGATTAAATTGGTTTAATCTGGATTTTACATCTCCATATTGCGACCAGTGCCCTCCTTTTCATCTCTAGCATACCACTGTTGGTGACACAACTTGGGAGCTATTCCCGTCCCTCAGTTAACTGAAGTTAAAGATATATTAACATGTTGCTTTCAAACTCTGGTTTTCCATATGTTCTATAATGTATACATTGTGTATATTAATGTATTTCTTCTGTGTGGTTTTTTTTCATGTTCTTTTTTCTTTCCCTTTTTATTGCTCACTCTCTTTGTTTCTTTTTGTCTCACTCAACAGTCTAGTCTGTTAGACTGCATCTCTCAGTCTTGCATTAGCGCCTGCTGTAACTTGCTTCCCTGGAGCAACAAGGTACCTTGCCCACGAGTGGACCATCCAGCTGCCATACCTGCAGCTTGATGTTTCTTGTAGCATTTAGTATATGTGCAATCTTATTCTGCTCTTAGCCTTCAGTCTTACCTGCTTCTGGTTTCTGCTTAAAAAAAAAATTAAAAAATCAAATGCTCAACAGAAGAATGCCATGCAGGTTTGTTTCCTTTATTTTTCTTCATTACATCTGGTCTTCAGTCCAATATCCTCTGTTTTCTTGGCTCACTGAAATTTTAAAATCTTTTTGTCTATTAACATTTACTTCCTTTGAACCCCTCCCCCAGTGAACACTGTGTTTTATTTAAATAGCTGCTTCATTGGTGTTTAATTAGCCAAGGAAAACCTTTACTAATTTGGAGTAATGTATTTTTCTTAAATGATGAATATGAGCTACAGAGAGTACTTGCTCCCAGGCATGCAGTATATCATGTCTTTATTCCATCTACAAAAATGTTTGTGTGCCAAAATGTCATGGTATTTTTCCCTAGCTCCTGTCATTTGGCTTATGAACTTTGCCTTGATACAGTCTGTTAAGCCTCAGGTGCCAAAAGATTTATTTTGCTTATTCATGTGGAAAAAAAAAAAAAGTATATTTTTGCCACTCATTCAAACTGTTAGTTGTCTCTTCAGTATCTGCAAGAGACTGTTCAGTATCATGAGTGAAAACACATGCATTAACTCTGTTGGCTTAAACAACTCAAGGAGGTCTAATCCAAAACTTTACTCAGTGTTAAGAGGGGCTGAAGCAGTTAGGCACTCCAGTTTGGATGTTCTGAGAGCCCTGATGCATGGGCCCTAGCAGAACTGGTGGTGCTTTTAGGTGGTGGTGCATGGGGTGCTCTTGTAAGCAGCACATGTATTTTATGTGCTTCATGTTTTTCTTGACAAGTACTGCATAATTTACTGATTTGAAACAGCAGCTCAAAGCATAAAATGCCAAGGCATAAGGAAGTGAGTATAGAAACTCCTTGAACAAGCAAGAGAGGGTTTCATCACTCACCACATGCACTGTGTAACTGCTGCAGGAACTGTGGATGCTGAATGTTTACATGGGTTCAGAAAACAACTGGGTAAATTCTTGTGGGATAGAGAACTCATTCCAATGCTGAGAGAATATTCAGGGGAGGGTATCCATTGTAGCATTCTCTGGTGTAATTTCACCTGTAGGTCATTAATTGGCTGTTATAATACAGATACTCAGCAGGCCTTTAAGAGCTCTGAACTGATGCAATACAGCTGTTAACGTTTTTAATCTCCTTGCAACAGACTAGAGGAAGAAGAAAAGAACATTTCTGCAGTGCTGGTTAAGATGATAACTTGCTTGATTGGCAGTATTTTTTGCTGACCAAAAAAAAGATCCCTTCCTTACTGAGACAGCGAAGGCTATGAAGTGAAGGATTTAGTAGGATAGCACAGTTGGCTAGTGCAACTGAAGATCTGTGTGTGGAAGTAATAAAAGGGAATATTCTATGAAAAATGAGGGAAATAGTCTTGGCACTTTGGTCTGGAGGACACTAAATAGAGCAAGGCATGACTAATCCCACTTAGGTGTAAATTCATATAAATTTATAATGTGGCAGTGCTCCATAACATAGTGTGAAACCCCATGGGTTGAAGCAGGCACATAGAGTGACATTCTCAATTGACCAAGAAAGAAGCATTTAAAGTTTTAGGGCTTGTTTGTTTGTTTTCTCGGTTATTGTTTGTCTTGATCCCATTGCATTAGCTAAAAGGGCACTTGAAACCATCAAACCTAGTAAAAGACTGGAAAAGAAATGGAATGTTGGCAAATTGTAAGACAGCTAAATCTGCATAGCTGCTTCTGCAACATTTTTTCCCCTCCATTTTGTTTTTCTCAAAAATTATAGTTTTAGAAGTGATTACAGTAGATAGTGAGGTAAATGATGTGTCTAGAAGTTTGAAGTCCTTTGTTGAAAAGTAAGATTTGTATGGATTGAATTTTCCACCTGGAGGTCCCATCTTTTTTCTAACAATGTAGTGTAAACCCCTGGAATATAAACAGAGTATTTAGGTAGAGTGTGCTGCAAGATGTAGAGCTTGTCATCTGGGACCTCTCAAATAGTACAAATGTGCTGAGACAGTGAAACCCTTTTGTTGTATCTCAGCAACTGAGTAGTCTGGGAGACAATATGTCAACAAGGCATTGGAGATACTCTGGCTTACTGAGCTGTAGAGCCTGTCTACAGGGTACTTATAGGCCATTTTTCTCCTGGGTTCTCATTTCAGCTCCCATTTGAAAGTTTATGATTTTTCTTCTCTAATGCATGTACATGGAAACACTGGTTGCTGCTTTCACATCCCACCTTTCCTTCTTTGCATGTCCATTAAAAAGGTCAAAGTCCAACAAATTTTGATGAGGAGATGAGTCTTAACATTGCATAGAAATCTGGCCATTTAAGTCTAGCAGTAAAGTTATGAATCAGAGATGCTTTAAAAATGGGACAAGAGCTTTTTATTCTGTTATGAACATAGTGTTTATAATGAGCTTTGCTAAGCAGATAGATAATCTCCAAGTACTGCCTAGTCCAGTTTTGTTTCTGATACAGAAAACCTTACTTGAGGTGACATTCCTGTTACACATCAATAATTCACTGTGCTTTGAATCTGGGAATATTTGAAAAAAATTTTTAAATCCCTCTTTTCATCGTGATTATAGAAGTAAATCACTTCTGTGTGAAGAAAGCTGAAAGCTGACCTGCTGTTTTCCTCTATGTGGAGAGAAGTTGTATATGGCTTTGTCATGGCTGTTAAAGTATCTTCACATCAAAAAAACCCCAAACCCTATACTACTATCATTGTCATCCTTTGCAAGAAAGAAGTAAGTAGAGACAGTCATACTTCTTCAGGAGCCACGGAAAGTGTACCTGCAGATGAAATGTGAACATACATCCAAAACCACCTGCAGCTCTCTTACTAAATTATTTTGTAGAAGTACCCATCACTGGCCTATGGCAGAATTCTTCCTGATACAGTGCTTTGAACTCAACTGCACAACTGAGTTTTCAGTTACTTTTAATTTGTTCTGTGCTTACTGGGCTGAGTAATTTCTATCTCATCTTCCTCCATCTGTCCCTAATTTTCTCAGCTTTTAATTCTGCAAAATTTGTGGTTGTTGCTCCACTTTTTTTTTTAATAATCAGAATTACCTTGTAGATGATGCTTCAGTTCTTTAGTTTTTCCATTTATATACTGTAATAGAGAAAGTATTCTTCTTGGTTTGGTTAATAGCCTTGAAAGGGAAGGATGCCTTTGTAACCAGTATCTCTGCCACTTGACATATTGGAGTAGCCCCTGGTGACTGCTCTGTGACAGCTGAGACCTGGCACTGCAGCTGAGTCTGAATGTGAGTGATATTCATGCTGACAGTATCAACCAAGCAGAGTATATGAAGGTCACTGGAACTCATCCTCATCCCACACAAACTGCCAAGCTCTCCCTTGCTGCCCAATTCAGGCAGAGGAAAGCTCTGTTGAGAATGTGGGAAATGGTATTACTTTGCCTCAACCTCAGTTACTCCTTTAAGTGCACACACTTGCCACTGTGACAGTGGGCTAGCACCTTGGACACTGGGCTAGCCACATCATTTACAGACCCTTTCTCTCATCTGTTTTTGAACCTAACTGGGGGGGAAGCGTGGCCTGGAGGCAGCTTTCCCTTCTGCAATGGCATTCCTTTCCCAAATTGTTTAAGTTAATGAAGGTTTTTATGAATTTGAGTGATTTGAGGTGGGAATGACCTTGTGTTTGTGTGTTAAGTACATACACATATGTGTGCCCACACTATACATGTGCATAAACAGTGTATGTACAAACTCATAAAAAGATAAGAATTCACTGTTTTTTACAGAAAATATTTTAAGAACAATGCAGACTTGAAAAAATACTGGTGTCCTTCAAGGAGCTTGTATTGAAAAAACTGATGGGCCTTTCACAGGGCTGAGCCTTTCCTACAGAGGAGCATTTATCCCATCTGCAGCCTCTCTAGTAAAGAAATGCAAGACTGACAGAAATGGATTAGCTCTCAGATTTTAAAGTGTGGTTCCAAACTGTAGGATGACATTAGTAATAATTTCATTGCTTGAAATGGTTTTTTAGTATTATTATTATTATTATCTGAAGAGTTTTTGGTTTTCTATTCTTTTACTTTTTGCCTGGAAGTTGCTTTTGTTTTTTTATTTATTTTAAATTAAATAAAATATTGGGACCTGTCCTAAAGGATGTAGAGCCATAGCATAATAGAGTAAATAAATGACTATTTATTTATAAACAGCAGAAGTTCCTCGTGGTAACAGGAAGAAAATTAAAATCAGAAATGAGAAACAGTGGTTGCAGCACAGTTTCTGGGCATGTCTCTTGTATAGCACTCAGAGTCAAGAGAAAATAGATCACTTAGACTGAAAACCCATAACAGTTTAAAAAAACCCATCTGTTATAAATAGCTGTGATGTTTCTTTCCATGCCTGTGTACAGCAGTGAGGGAGTAACTACCAGGAGTGGCAGTGATCCAGTACTGATAACCCTATTTTGGGTAGGCTGCTTTCCAAAGAGAGATCTCTGCTGGTGCTGCAACTTCACCCAACTCCTCTTCCATGGTTTTCTTCTCTTTCTTGTTTTGTCTGGGGACAGGGTGAGGTGAAGGTTTGTTTTGCTTCAGGTCTTCCTTCCTCTCCTGCTTCTGGGATTCCCTGGGGTTCTTTGCTGGCAGGAGTGGAGAGGAGAGAAGGCTGCTGCTCCAGGATTTGTTTGAAGCTTGTAAACACCTGCTAGAAGCCCGTGCCCTGAAACCTGCCTGTCCTTGAGGTTTGCCATGGACTACTGCTGTCCTGTCAGTAAAAAGCTACATTATGGCTTGCTCTGCCATCACTGGCATGCAAGTCAGGACCCTGTAATGAAAACAGATTTGCTCCCTGAAAGCAAATGGCTTTTTTTTTTTTTGGCTTATAACTTTGTCTGCTTGTTAGACTTTTGCACAAGCTGTTGCAGCCTGTTTTTCTGGAGCAGAAAGGTTTTTGTTTCATTGATTAGTTTGGTTTTCTTAAGTGAAACACCCATCATGACAAAGAATGAATTTTGAAATGACTGTTTTATGACTACTGATAGTGTTAACTGCCTCACCTGTAAAAATTGGGCTCAATGAACCCCTTAAGTGTGGCGTGAGTTTCTCCAAGGCCAAGGCAAAGTTATTCTTGCTGCCTCGCTGATCTGTGGTTGTTGATTTTGTGGAGTACATTGGCTTGTTCTTCTACTGAGCTCTTCCAAAATCTGTCTCTTTGTAACATACTTCTTGCTGAGATCTTACACATCCTTACAACTTAGTGCAGCTGCAGTGATTAAGTCTTATCTTCCTAATAGGGTACTGAGAAGGGAGAGAGGAAGAGAAGGCAAACCACAGTGCAGTGAGAGGGGTGTTATTCACTCCAGGGATGATGTCAGTGTGCAAGATAATTAGTTACTGTGCTTTGCTATGCTCAAGAACACTCTTCTTTCTTGTGTTCATATATATTCCTTAGACTGATCAGATAGCTTGGGTAAATACACTCCAGGTGTTTTGTTGTGGGTTGTTGGTTTGTCTTTTAAATTACTCTTTATATAAGCCACAGTCTGATATTTGTGAGGGTGTACTTTGCTCCACAAGCAATTGTGCTGACTGCAGTGGCAATACCTTTGTAATACCCCAGTCCTGTCTTTGGGTTTGGGTTTTTTTTGGTAGCAAACTTACATTGTTGCATGTATTTCTGTTTGTAGAGTCCTGCCTCTTCCCCAGAAGAAGAAAATCTTACTAGCATCAAGAGGCCTAAAACTCCAGTTTCAAATGAATTATCAGATATCAACACCCAAACCAACTGGACTAAGTCACTCCCACTGCCAACACCAGAAGAGAAGATGCGACAACAAGCACAGGCAGTCCAAACAGATGTGGTTCCTATTAATGTGACTGGTAGGCTTTTAATTTCAGTAATTACATTGCATTGATGAGGGAGGGAAGGGACAAAAGGGGATTCATACAGTTGGATAGTATTTTGACACTCACGTGTTTCATGCATGAATTTTAATTGCTTATTGCACCTTTCTGTGAAAACGGGTTTTTTTGTGTTTAATGATCTTCTGTTCAAATTTAATGAGTAAACCTCAAAATCCCTTAAAATGATTCCTAATGAAAATAGTCTGCGTAACATGGACTTGAAACAGCATAACATACTGATGAAATACAAGAAGAGGATTGATAAATAGCAGTGTTTTGCTGTGGACTGCACTGAAGATATATAATGGAAAATCATGCTTTATGCAATGCTAATGATATTTCAGATTTTTTTTTCTACAATTTTATGTAAGAACAGTTATTGCAGACTTTTGTATTCTAGAGACTAAATGTTAGAAATTTCAAGGAAAAGAACCCTAGGGTCTTACAGGAGATTTAGATGTCCAGGAGAGTAGAATAAGAACAGCAAAAGTTAATGGGGCTACATCTTAGAATCACAGAATCATTATGGTTGGAAAGGACCTCTTGAGATCATGGAGTCCAACCATCCACCCAACACTACCATGCTCACCACTGAACCACATCCCTAAGCACAACATCTGCACACTTTTTGGACATTTCCAGGGATGGTGATTCCATGACCTCTCTGGGCAGCCTGTTCCAATGTCTGATAACTCTCTTAGTGAAGAAATTCTTCTTAATACCCAATCTGAAGCTCCCATGGTGCAACTTGAAGCCATTTCCTCTTTATCACTCATTACATGGGAGAAGAGACTGAACCCCACCTTACTACCACCTCCTTTCAGGTAGTTGTAGAGAGCAAGAAGGTTCCCCCCAAGCCACCTCTTCTTCAATCTAAACAACCCCAGTTCCCTCAGCCACTCTTCATAACACCTGTGCTTTAGACCTTTCACCAACTTTATTGCCTTTCTTTGGACGTGCTCCAGCAGCTCAATGTCCTTCTTGTATTGAGGGGTCCAAAACTGAACACAGTATTCAAGATGTGACCTCACCACTGCCGAATACAGGGGTCTAATCACTTCCCTAGTCCTACTGACCACAATATTTCTGATCCAAGCCAGGATGCTCTTGGCCTTCATAGCCACCTGGGCACACTGCTGGCTTATGTTCAGCTGGCTATCAACTAGTACCCCCAAATCTATTTTCTGCTGAGCAGTTTTCTAGCCATTCTCCCCAAGCCTGTAGCACAGGACTCTTGGTAAGATGTTCCACTTATGTGACCATTGTCCCATATTTTCTTGTTATGAACTGTGTATTAACTCTTCAGTTTGAAAATGCTCTTTGGTTTTACAGTTGCAGAAATCCCCACTCTGTTGAAGTTAAATTATGTTAAAGCCTAATACTAAACAGAGATTTTGCTGTGTGTAAATTGAACTGTGCAAGAGTGAATTATCACTTCAATTTAATTATTCCTCTTCTGCACAGTATCAAGATTTTTCGTTATTGATTAATTAAAATAACTGAATGATTCAACTATTAGTTAATTCAAATAAATGCCAAAGCCAGCATGAGTCAATATCCAGTTTATTTCCAGTGCCATATGGCACACTCTGACATCATGCTCACTCTTACAATCAATAGCTTACAATATTTAGTTTTGTTTTGAAAGTAAATTAGGTATTCTCTTTCCCTGTGTGACTACCAGTAATTTTTAACTGTATTTTTATAAACTATTATTTTAAATACTGTTAATAGTAGAGACAAACATCAGAGAGCTCTGAGGAATCAACAAGAAGTGTTTGGTTAAATAAACAGTAGAAAATATTTGAAACAAATAGCATGAAGTCAACTGAAAATTGCAAACACCTTGCTCTGGAAAATTGATGGAACAAAAATAAATGCAATGCTGAAATGTTACTAGGCCAGCAGACATTGTCTAGGGGGATGTAGGATACAGGTACAGAAGGCCCAGTTATGGGAACAATGGATAATCTGACAGAACCGATAAGCTTGAGCAGGGCTTAGGTATTGTGACAGCAGGAACAGGGTGTACTTAACAGAAAGAGTAATCTGCTGTTTGATTTAATGATCCTGCATACTGAAAATGTATTGGGGAAGTAAACAGATGGGAAGAAAAATGAGGTAAAAGAGATCAAATAACCCTCCTAGATTTGAATCAGTGTCACTGGGAATGTTACCATATTTGGATAAATTAGATTTGTGACTTCAACCAGCTTAACTTGACTGGTGTAGTAGAAGCCTTGTGTCCCCTGAATTGTTTGGTTTGCACTCAGCAAACTCAGCAGTTCTCAACTTTTATGATAAAAACAGTGCATGTGCGTATTACACCTCACCTTTCTAGGCTGTCCTGTTGAGCATTTATTCTGTTATAATGGTAGTCAGAAGGGATAGAAAGGGAAGGCAGCAAAAGGAGATGGCAGTATGTGGACTGCCTTTCCGTTGGAATAATTATATTACTACTANGGCAGCAAAAGGAGATGGCAGTATGTGGACTGTCTCTAGGATCCACCATTTCCTTTCCCTTGGAATAATTATATTACTACTGTGAAACAAGGCAAGCAGCAGTACAGACTACGAGCCACACACAATGCACAAGAAAAAAAAGCTGCTGTCCTTGTTCCTTTTTAAAAAGTCACAATCTGCTCTCCTCCTCTGCCCTCCTACACACTGAGTGATTTTATTTTGGAAGTTCCTTATGGTACTGCACAAGGCAGGAAAAAAAAGACCAAAAATTCTGTGCCGTTGATTCAACATGCTGTGGAACAAACCATCACTGGTTTTTGTTTTGATTTGGCTTTTTCCCTTGCTTGCTCTTTTTCTCACTCTCCCAGAGGAGAGGTCAAAAACCTTCCCTTTTATGACTCCTGGCATGAAATAAAAAGGTTAACCTCTGAAGAGGCTGCTGGCAATTGACAGCATTTTCAACAGTGCATTAGTAATGATTCTGCTACAATGGCCTCTCACGTGGCTGTGCAGTAAATGCTCCATGAGTTCAGCTTTCAGGGCTCTTCCATGAACAGATTGCAACTAATACAGTAGTAGCAAAAATCTGTTGGCTAGCCTGAAGGTGCAGGGGCATTGCATTAGGCTGACAAGCTGCTGACAGCATCCAGATTTGGGAGCAGTTTTAGTCTTTGGGAGTGCTTGGGCTGAGCTTACTGTGGCCTGGAAGGGATTGGGTGGAATTCTCAGTGGTGGCCAGTCTTTGCTTTTACATATCCTGGTGGTTAAAAGATGTGTAATGGTGTCTGCTCTCGTGGGTTTTCCAGAACTAACTTTCTTTGCAGATGGAGGAGTCTGGTGGTGGTTGAGGTGATCAGCTCTGGACTGGATGCTGCAAAACATTTAAGCATTTGCTTGAGTCCAGCTTAACTGACATCAGTGACATTTAAGCACATACTTAAATATTTTCAGTGAATCCAAGGAAACCAAGTAAACTTTATAAGGAATGCCTAGATGTTTTGTTGGAAACCTGTAACAGAAGGAGAAAAGTATTCTTAAATCTGCAAAATATATTTAACATTAACAACAATATTTTCTTTAAAAAAATTACAATGAATAAGGGAAAAAAAGACTGAGATGTTCTGATTTTGTTTGGTGGAATTTATTGAAGCTGCTGCTTTGGAATTCTACACATTTATGCAGTGGCTTTGAAAAGCTTTTCTGTATCAAAAGCTGCTGAAGATGGATTGGTTGAGTTAGCTCTTGGGTAGCTCAAGGGAAGAAGTTACTGTGGATCAGCTGACACAGTAACATTTCCCCATGGTCATCCTGTTTGTGCTTCATGTAAACGACTCTCTCCTTGTTTGCACCCTCTACTTATCATTTACAATTTTATTCCAGGGCATTCAAGGTTGTATTTTCATTTTCTTACAACTCTTGATAAAGATATGTACAGAGAAGCAAAACTTTTCCCTTCAAATTCTTTGGATTTGTTATAATGTGGCTAGAATGATTATTAGCCTGCATGGCAGAATTACCTAATGGTCCTAGTTCTGATCCCTTAAAGGTCAGATACCCTAATAGTGGTGATGTCCCAGATAATGACAGTGTATAGTCTGTCTCAATATTTCAGGGGTTCTACTAGGGTGGTGGGATCCATAGCTCTAAATTTTACAGATCCCATGGGTTCCTCCTCCTTTGATCTGCCCTGACTTTAATCTATCCAAAATTTGGATAATACTGGCACTTCTCTGTAGCTGCAAGGATTCCAGTTAGCACAAGTGCAGCTCATGGGAGCACAAGGCTCCGGTCAAACAGAGTCAGAGTCTTTATGTTTACAATATGGTGAATGGAACTGCTACGTTTATTCCATGCATTTTCACAAGTCCACATGCTATACTTCAGTGTATGACTGTATCTTTGTTACAGTAGTAATGAGGTTTTCTATGCTATTTGCACGACACACATCATACTGATGTGCAGTCAGCCAGGGATAATATTTATGATGTATTAGTTACTGTGCATTAATCACTTTTTAGAGGTAAATAATTTGGTCATCAGTTAAAAAAAAAAAGCCTACAAAGCAAAAAACATATACATGTATATCAGTTTTCTTCCACATTTTTAAATAGTTTATCTAAAGGACACTTAGTGCTTTAAAATGCTTTAGCTTCTAAAAAGGGAACTTATGTGTGAAATAAGTGGGGTGGTTGTTAGATTTTTAGAAGTTACAGAGAATTCACTTAGCTCACAATCTATAGGGCAAGTTTTATCTTACTGCTAGTAAAATGGCCAAATTATAAACCTCTAAACAAAAGTGAGTTCCTAAAGAAAAGCTGCTTAATGATAGTGGTGCTTCTGGGTCCCATTATGATACAGCACATGGTTATCATAAGGCTTTGTCTGGCAACATGCACTTACACATTTTTTTGGCTCTTGGCAGTGTGTATTTTTATAATCATTTATAAAGTTTCAATTTTAAGCAGCTTCCACTCTGACTGAAATATTTATGAGGCCACATGATAAGTTTGATCTCTGCATGCTTCATAATACTTATTTATATTCATGTTAAAAGATCACCACCAGAAACGTGGTACACTTGACAGGTTCAGAGCAACTTGGAATGAAAAAGAAGCATCTCCTGTGATTTAATAATGGAGCTGTGCAAAGATGTTGTAATAGCTGTTGCCAATAGCAATATCTGTTCCTACTTAAACCATTGTGATCTTTCATTTTCATGAGCAGATTTTGCTTTTTGTGCAGCTCATTACTTTAAAATAAAACAACAAAACCACACCAAAAAACCCATAAAGAAATTACAAAGGGCCAAATTAAAGCAAGGATTCTGTTCACTTGTGGAATTAGAGCTGCTCTTACCAGATCTAAACTCAGGAAGTCAAATTTCCTAAGACCTGCAGTACAGTGTGTGTAAAGCCTTACTGTGACGGTATGCTGTATCTTCTGTCAGTGTAAACCTTCATATAGGGACCAAGCTAACATCATTTATTAATGCTTTTTTTTCCCATTTCTGCAATGAAATTAGTGGAAGAAAGTGCATGATGTCAGCGTGCTTGGAAGTAATGTTGCTTTGCTTGTTCTACCATGTATTAGGGGAGAATTTCGACCGCCAAGCCAGCATTCGGCGGTCTCTAATTTACACAGACACGGTGGTAAGACGGCCGAAGAAAGTCAAAAGGAGAAAGACTATTACAGGAATCCCTGACAACATACAAAAGGAGCTAGGTATGGCTCATCAGAACTGTATTCCATCCACTGTTCATTGTCACTGCTTGTCATTACTTGACTAATAACATTACCAGTGCTCATGAAATCAATACAGTCTGATAGCCTATTACAGTTCCAAATTCGTGTGTTCCTTTTTGCCACATCGGGAAATTAGGACTTCCATCTGTTGAAGGGAATGGGGCATTTGGAGAATGGTGTACAGGTACAGTGGAGATCTCCAGAGAGGCAAGGTTTCTGTTCTTTAATGCTTTTCCTGGAGAGCTAGTCGACCGCTCCAGGATGAAGCAAAATGTAAGTAGGCAGGCATATTGGCTTGCAAACAAGTACTCAGTAGAGTAAAACAATTCATAGATGCCTTCTTGAATTTGCCAAGAGTTGCATCAGCAGTGAAAAACCTGTATATTTTCCAGCTCAGTTTACATCTAATTGGTGACCCCTTAAGTATCAGTCTTACTTGATTGGAAGTAATTTACATGGGCTTATTAGCTATTGCATCTATTCCAAAGGAAAATGCATACTCAGTCACATTTACACTATGTCAGACTGTCCTCTTTCACAGTTAGTAGCATACATGATACTCAAAGCTGATGAAGCAGTCTACATTTTGGCAGACCTTTCAGACACTTTTTGCAGAACTCTGATTTTAACCTGGGCATTCTTACTTTTTTTCTTTTAAAATAGATGTTTCAGTTTTTCCCAAACGATAACCTCACAGATAAAATAACACTCCCCTTCCCTTTTTTTGCAGTAGAGGAAGAAAGCCTTTAAAAATAATTACAGAACATAATTTCAGGTGCTTTGCATGTGGAATTGTCTCATAATGATGATTTCAGTAAGTTTTACTACCTTGCATTTTGCATCTATTTCTCCTTTGAATTATGCTTTCAAGTCTTGGTTCTTTGTCTAGATTTTTCAGAAGCAGAAGCAAAAGTACATAACTTGTCTGGTTTGAAGTGAGCTAGAGGGACAAGCATAGAGAAAGCCAAGAAACAAGCAAGTACATGAAAAGCAACTTTTGAGTGGAACTGTGCTCCTTTAACATCTATAATAAAATAGTGCCCTGCCATGGGAATCCTTTGCCTCAAGAAAGAAAATTCAATTGCCCAGACTCTGTTAGGACAGCTAAAGTGAAGCAGCTGTACACTTCATTTCTTTTGGATCTCACATGATGATTTTATTTCTGAAAGCTACTGTGAGATTTGTCCAAACCTGTCAGGTGTCTTTGTCCAGCTTTTCTTGTGGGATGGATGCTGGGTTTTGCCTGTTGTAGGGAGAGTAGGGGTTTGCTTCCTCCTTCTTCACTGTGCATGGTGGGCCTTGCCACCTGGCAGGAGACAATTTCCAGATCTGGAGTCCTCCTGGAGGTTAAAATTAGAATTTGTTATTTCCCGAGAGAAAATGACACACTTATCAGCTCTGCAATCAACTATAAACAAGGTTGAGAGTTAAATAAAGTAAATTTGTTCTAACCAAACAAAGATCAAAGCTGGAAACAAAGCTACATAAAACTTAATATTGAATTATTCTTAACAAAAGGTTCCCTGCTCCTTTTTTAGATCTCTCTGAGGCTAATCCTTCAGATACCATGTTTACAGCTAATTCGAGGAGTAGCAGAAACAACCCTTATCCTCTCTCATCTGTTCAGGATCTGTTCTTCCACTTCAAACTAAATTGCTTTGCTCTTTTGTTTAGAGCTGAGTTGAAGTAACCTGTGCTCCTTAAAAACACTTGTGCTGCTTAAATGCAAAACTGATACAGGACATTGCTTAAATTGTTCATTTTCAGGGTTGTTACAGTGGTCTTGAGTCTAGTGTGGTGTTCTGAAAATCACACACTTATCCAAGATCATTATTTTTGGTGGAGATTATCTCTTGACACATGTAGGACCTACCTTGAGGGCAGATAGGAGAGAAAAGCAGAGTGAAGCAGAATGTTTTGTTCCACACTACCATTTGTCACTTGTTGGGATTCCCAATGCTCTGTGAGGCATGTGGATTTTGAAATAGGTAACAAAACTACTTGGGTGGATAAGTGGAGAATGCTTCCTGCCGGCAGCATTTCCAGAACATCAACGTTATGTTTGTGATGACTTCAGACAGAGGTTTAATGCTTGAAAACATCAATTCTGGTTTACCTGGTGGAATAAAGTGAGAATGCACTTGGCATCTATCTTAAAAAGAATTCTTCAGTTGTTATCTTAAAAGAAGTTTGTGACTTTTGCCTATCTGTTTGCTATGGGTGACGGGTTTTATGGTCTTGCTTCTGGTCTTTCATCTCTACGCTGAGCACATTTCATGTTGCACTCCTTGAAGATTTTCCTTGGCTCCTATTTTAAGCTGCAGAAATTTCAGAGTTGACAGTACCTCACTGTAGGAGCTCTTCTCTGGACAATTCTCTGGCCCTCAATCGGCAGGCACATAGGGCTTCAGCCATCTGCCCCTCCTGTGGAAGTTGTCAGAGGGGCTTCGTGTTACTTCCGTGGTGATTGTATGTCATCCAGACAGCAAAATGTATGCCAGGAAAATTCTCTGATAGCAGTAGCCATCCTGTTAGAGCGTTGCTTTCCATCATCAGAAACAAAGTGCACTTGAAAAGAGAACAGTGATCAGTGTCTTCATTTCACAGAAAGGAAACTAGGCATGCTGCAGTAAAGTGACTTAGCTGGAGTCACCCACCAGGCCGCTGGCAAGGCTGGGAATAAATTAAGTCTCCCCATCCTTCTTCAGTACTCCTTCTGCCTTTTCTCCCTGTCACTCCCCAAATATTTCTGTAGCTGTCCTTTCCCTATTTCTCTTACAGTGTCCCAAAACAAACAGTGATTTGTTTTAGAACATTCCACAGTTCATTTGATCGGAACAAGGATCCGGACTAAACTCCAAATCAAGCAATTGCATTGTGCTTATTGACATTCTCCCTGTGGTTTCAGCTGAATAAATCTCTCCATTTCTCCCCTACAGCATTACTGTGAATGGCTATAATATTTACACAAAGATTAAAATCCCTTGGTACACCAGAGTTGCTGTGCACAGGCTAAATAACCAACACATACGGCAGATTCTTGTTACCTCTTGTTTATCCTTCAGGAGGAAGCAGAAACTTGAGAGAACCTCAAAGCTTTAACCAAGCTTGAACTATTTTCATTTTTGGAAGAGCTTCTACCAGGCCAAGCTGCTGGGGTTCTCCCCTGACTACTTTGGCTCCTTTGAAACAAAAAGACCAAATAGTTGAGAAAGCCTACGCTAATTACTGGCCTGAGCTCAGCAACCATGGTATCTTCATAGAGTTTAGCCAAATGTCCTGAAAGGAATCATTAACTGCACCCATGAGGCATGTGCTGACAGTATCTTTAAACATTCCTACTTTTGAGTGTTGTAATAATGCTGTGTTTTCACAGGTGTCTTCCAGTGATGAACCAGTCTCTCTACATAGACTGGAAACTTCCACATAAAAAATGTTTGTAAATAAAATGTGATGGGATAGATGGGACAGAACAAGAACATGAGATGCCTACCAATTTAGAGATGCCAGTTATTTTCTGAAAAGTTATTTTTTAACAACAGGACCCTCTCAGTACTACTTAGCAGAGCATCACTCAAATAAGAGGAGAAGGCAAAGCATTCCTCTCTCTGCCAAATGCAGCAATGCAAAAATTAGGTTTGCATACCTCTGAATTACCTTCATTGTTTTACAGAGCATAGATATATGTATTTAATGGAGTCAGTGTTGGATCAAAGCTTCAGAAAGGGCAAGAAACTTCTTCAGATGGTACCTTACATACAAACCAGTATTCTCACCTCAGGCAAGAAGGTGATTCTCAAACAGAAGTTTGGTGGAGATAAGCAGCTCTCTGGGATAACCGATTGTAGGCCTTGCTCATTTCTTAGCTCTTGATTATCTACAGCTTCCTTCACATGTTCCAACTCTCCAGATGAAATAAAGGCAGCAAAATGCCTTCATGTTTCCATGGTCCCTTCTCTACATAAGTGCTCTAGGGTCTGGCTGAGACCAGCTTTCTTTTTGTGAAGGTAACAAGTTACCTGGTTGTGAGTGTTTCTCCCGAGTTCTGCACTGGTGCAGTCCTAGGCACCAGGGGTGTCCCAGACTCCCTCCCTGTCTTGCAGGAGGAGCAAGTCCTAGACCTGAATATTGCTTCCACCACAATTAATCTTCCAAATAAATACACCTCACCAAATCTAGGGAGAGGAAGCTATCTTCAAGTTTTCCACGTTTTGGTTTCTTCTTCTTCTGCCAGACATTTTTCTTCTCTTTAATGAAGCAGACATTTTATGTCCTCTTTTACTTTTTGAAAAATGTCTTCTAATTTTGTGCTTTGTATATACTTTCCTTGAATTATTTCAATATCTTTTTCGGGTCCACCTTAAGATACAATTCAGGATCTTTATAGCTCTGTGTGGGTTTTTTTTTCCCATCTACTTTTTTTTCCTTCCTAACCAAAGGGTTCAGAAGGTTAGAATGATCTCCAGTGCTTTTCATTAGCTTATTTACCTGCCTTCTGTTTTCAGTAGCACACAATGAGTTGTCATCTATAGGACCTCCTGTCAGTCATCAGTATGAATATGACTGACACCTGAACTGTCAAACCCTCATTTCCTTTCTTGTGGCAAAGCTCAGACCCCATGTTAGTTCCAGAAGGTGTCCCACATGCCATTTGGGACTACTGAAGCTTCTCTTTTGACATGCCTTAGAGGAAACAGTTCCATCTCAGCAGTATGGAGGCACATAAGTCCTGATCTTTGGGAACTCAGCTGTTCCATTGAAGACTCTTCTTAATTGATACTCTTTTCCAATTTCTCCCTTCATCACAAGTAGTCATTTAAATTATAGGTCCAACAGGTAAGAAGAGTCCCAGAAACACAGTGACTTACAGAAACACCACACAATTACCCAGCTGACTAAAGCAAGTAATTCTGCACCTACTTCAAGTTGCAGCTTTACCAGTCTTTGGCCAGAATATCTTTCTTTGAGTTACTGTGTCTTTTAAGTAATAGTGGTTTTATTTCACTAATAGTGGTACTTTCTCAACACTCTGTTTCCAGTAATGTTCACCCAGAGATAAGAGTGTTAGAAAGTAGGTATGATCTGCTTTTTGATAATGGGGGATGAAAAGCAGACATGCCAGGAATATAATCTATTTAAGTTAAGTGAAATGAACAAAATCAAGAAAACTTAAATTCACTGTGTTTCCATCAAAGTTCTCCCTTTCAGAGTGACAGTGATACATGCAAGGATTAAGGATATTTTTCAGATGATAGGATTGAGAAGTATCACAGGATTCTCTGCTATATTTTTCTCCCCTCTGAGAGATTACAGATGTTTTGTGGAGCACAGTGAAAATTCCTTGAAATTACCAGAAGCCAAATGTACTTGTCTGTTTGTTGTTGAGTGTCTATTAAAAATCATCTGGTATGTAAGTAGTAGGGTAAAATAGATGAAGAATTTCTGGGATTTATTTGTAACAGTGGAGGCTGCAGTGCCTGCACAGTGACTTGGCTAGGTCACCAGGTTTAGAAGAGGATTGCTAGCTGGGGCATGAGGAGAAGATGAAAGCAACAAACTTTAGGAATGTGCCTGTGGCACAAGAGAGAAGTGCTTGTAGTAGAAATGATCAGTCAGAAGAAGTTTGGGAAGAAAGATTACTTCTGTATACTAGTTGAAACAAGCAGGGTTTTCGTGATACCAACACAACCTCTCCCGCCCTCAGTCTTCTATGCTTATTTCAGTGCAGGAGACCCTTCTGCTGTTTCTTTGCAGCAAGCTACTGGTGCCACTGGCTCAGCCAGAGTCAAAAGGAGATAAGGAGTCCTCTAGTATCTAGTACCTGGCCCTAGGGATTACATGCAAACACTTCCTTTTTTTCCATCAGATTTGCAGTCAGTCTCAATCCCTGTCATCTCTAAGGAGCAACACCAGTAACTACCAGAGTCAGGGAAAACTGGTGTAACCTGTATATACCTGTCTTAGATTAAGAGCTTGGAGCTAAGGCATGCATTTGAACCTCTTCTCTGTGCTTCCATGCAGGAATTGTTAAATATGTTGCATGTTTGGCTTGTTCCAGATAGTGGGTGTTCTTCACTTGCTGCTGGAGTCTATACTAAACGTGCATTAGAGAAGAGTATTTGCCATATTTTCAGCATAGCAAGAAGTAGGGTAATAAAGAAAAAGGGAGTGTAGATACAGATCTCCTGTGGTGGGCATAGCACTGGCTGCAGGGCTGCTGGACACAGGATAATATTAAATATAGACAAGATGATTATTAATTACTTTCAGCCACATTTATCATACCACCAAATTGCAGCCATTTCTGACTTCATAACATGCAGCATCTGTAACCTGATACCCAGTTCTGCAATATTTTTTTGCTGCCATATGCTCAGACATTGCCCCTGCACCTAGGTGGGCTTGTGGGTGGTATTTTTTAAAAGCTCTGATTCAGTTCCAGGATTTTGGTGTTGCAGAAATCTTCTCACTTCTGATTGCTATTTATTTAAGTAGAATTTTTCTGCTTTTCAGAGTTATTCTGCGAGTGAGGCTCTTACAGTGCATTTTTAAACTGCAAACAAAATACTCCTCATTACTCCTCTCTGAATTCCACCAGAATCTTAAAACCCTCAACCTTTTAAGATAATACCCAAGTCTTAAATGTTTCTTCAGTTGTTTTTTTGAACCATTTCCCTTGAAGATTTATGTTCTTTCTTTTCTTCAGGAGACGGAACTGTAAAAAGAGCAATTGCTGTATTCAAAGGGGCAAGTAAATCCTCACAGCTTTGCATGAGATTGTCCATTCATGTAAAGCCAACACCAAAGCTGAAGTAATTTCTAAAAAAAAAAAAAAATAATCAAAACCTCACTGTCATGTTCTTGTAATAGCAATAACCATGAAAAGTCCCTTCCCTAACCATATCCTGTGTAATGATTGAAGGATGTGGCCCTGTAGTTTGTACTTCTGAGACTGGGCTGTCTTTCCCTCTCTGAACCCTGTATGCATTTTGGCTCTGAACCATTTTAACTACCAGAGCCTTGCCCTGGTACAAAGACCTGCCCTGAAGGGCTTCCCTGCAGTACTGAGGACAGAAAGTTTACTGCTGTTGAGTCAATTTATGCAATTTTCATGAGCACATTAGACTGAACCCTAAGTTGCTTCTATTCTAGGAACAAACACAGGGTTAGTTAGCGCTGATGCTCAGCATCCTGCAGTGGTTGATGCTGGCCTCTTGTTAGCATGCTTCTCTGGCACTGCTCTGGTCTGGGCCAGCCATCCCTCAGGCTTTGTCTGGGTATGGGTGCCAGGGAATGGGGCAGGAGCTGCCCCTACCTAGGCATTTTGGTACAGGCATCCTTGGCCTCTTTCACCTAGTGGCTTAGGTGTAGCACCAAGTTTTAATTTGTATTTCTGACATCGCTGTGCATTTGCTGTAAAGAGCATGTCCCAGTAATGCATTCTAACACTGCTGATTTTCAGAGGAGGAAAGGGGAGATTAGCAAGTCCAGTGTTGTTCTGCTTTGCCATTTGCCTTCCCTAGTAGTGGCATTTTAACAAGTGTAAACCATTGATGTGCATACGCTGCTTGTGAAATAGAGTACATTTAGCTTCCTGTGTGAACACAAACATACTACATACTGATATGAGGTGCTCTCAGCCACAGGTCAGTATGTGGCAGTATTAGATACTTGCTGTAGTGCTGACAGCTTCATTGTCCACCAGCCCCATCCTGCTGTGTGTCTGTGTGTGTGTGTATTTATGTGCATGTGTGTTTCTCAGTGGTAGAAAGAAGAAAAATACCCCATCTCTTTGCTTATCTACATAACTTAGTATGCATATTCTTACTGCTAGATATTTTTAGTTGGCTAGCTGTTATTAGTGATGTCATGATTCCGGAAACGATGTTTTTTCTCTCTCTTAACCAAAAGAGGAGACCAATTCTATAGAAAAAATACACAGGGAAAGCAAAATTAAATTCTTTTTCTTACTGTACAGTTCTTAATAACTATATACAGAATATGCAAATTCTTCTCTTGATTGGCTGCAGTAGTCCATCTGTTCTGACAGTATCTCATATTAAATTATCCAAGATGTTTGCCAGCATCCAAGCATTCAGCTTTGCTGCAAACCTCCACCAGAAGCAGAAAGAGGCTACATTTTCATGAGAGCAAGAGACTCTACACAAAGGAAACTAAATAGCCTTCAAGCTGCTAAAAGACTACTTTTGTGCCTGGGGGAAAGAAGTAAACAATCTTTTTGTGTGTGCTGCTTTCACTGTAGCCTTTTCAGAGCTCTCTTTTCCTTATCCTAAATGCTTCTTTGCCTGCCAAGAATAAGGATAATTAAATGTCCTTTAAGTGGTGTTTAAAGCTGCATGATGAGAATACCTATCCTTCTGATCCAGTTCCATAGTAAATATAAAAGGAGAACATGAGGCGTGCTACTTCATCACTCCTGAGACTAGCTAAGGCGGAGACTTGAAATAACCAATTTTCCCCACAGTGACATATGCAGCATCCTTACAAGCATCTCCAGCAGCACGCTCGTGTCTGCTATTTATACAGTAATGCAACTGAATTGAAAAGCAACAGCCTCACACAGACTAATTTTAAAGCAGTGCTCTGGTTTGTGATTTTAAAAGGCAGCTACCAATAAAAATGTAAGTTTTAAAGAACCCTAGAGTCCTTTTGAATGACCTGATGATAACTATATTTTGAACTCAAAGTTTATTTTCGTGTCAATATATGATTACTTTTTTTAAAAAAGTAGTTATTTCTTTGTTTCCTGATGGTGCTGAGGATGAGACAACCATCAGTACTGGCTGTTTCTTTTCCCTACTTCTTAGAGTTTTCCTTTGTGATAAATAGGAAGTTGTGTGGAGAAATACTGTGTAATGGTTTTCTTTGTAGTGTTGGATAATGTCTTTGTATAAATGCTGTTGTAGCTTATATATTGTTTGTAATGAAACAATGCATGTTTCGATGTGTTAGCCTCCATTCAGGTGAACTGCAAGACTTGGAGAGCTATTGGTGTCTTCTGAAAATATTTTTATGAAGTGCAATGCTTTTAAAAAGCAGATCTGATTATTCACATTGCTATCCAGATTTCCTTCCGCTTTTCTTTATTGCATGAGGCATTAGCATGGAAACACCCTCCACATTTCTCAGGCTTTTGTCTGTTCCTGCTGCTTTGCCTACTGGAAATCAAACAGTACTACTTGGTTTCTGACATAACTGATTACTATGGAAATTATTACCATGTTATAAACAGAGGATTTCATGTGTCGGATGTGCGACAGGAATGCAGACGATTCTGTAAGCAGAGGGTTCCTGGTAATAAGGAAAAAGGGAAGAGAAGTACAGTAAACATACAATGGCTATGCAAAATCTGTTGTTGCAGATTCTTTTTCAGAAGACATAACCTGTAAGAGTGTGGGGATCAAGCAGTTTGCTGGGGCTTTTTTGTTTTGTTTTTACATGAGTAAGAAGAGAAATGTAAATTTGTGCTTTAAGAAATAATGATTTTATTTTGACTCCAGCAGTTGGCACTGGCCAAAGTGATTTCCGAGGACATTCCATGTATGTCCCAGATCACTGTTCCACGCTGGGGAGACTGGACAGCTATCGATCTGCTATGCAGCGCTCTGAAACCAAGGACACCAGCTGCCAGACAGAGGAAGTTAAAGTTGTGCCCCCTTCAATGAGAAGAATACGAGCTCAGAAAGGACAAGGCATTGCAGCCCAGATGTCTCAGTTCTCCAGCTCATCTGGAAACATGTCAGTGATGAGTGATTCTGCTGCAGTTATATTTCCCTCTCGCCAAAATAGCGACATAGGTTTTCACAGCTTGCCTCGGGCTGGTGCAAGGGTGTCTCTGCAATCCCTAGAGCAGACACAGAGCATCTCTAGGCAGACAGAAGACATTGCTGGCACTTTACCCCACCAGATAAGTAAATTGCAGGTGGATGATAGTGTTGTGCATCTGAGGAATAATCCCACGACAGGGACCCTGTCGAGGCCAAAGTCTCAAGAAGTGCGGAGCTATGAAAGCGAAAAGTCCACAAGCCCAGCATGTGTGGTCTCTCCTCATGCCACCTACTCAACAAGCATTATACCCAATGCAACACTCTCATCCTCCTCAGAAGTTATTGTTATTCACACTGCCCAGAGTGTTGGATCATTGGATAGTAAAATTACCAGCTCCACCACCTACCCAAAGCCAAGAGACAATCCTGTTTCCAACAGCACAGTAAGTGGGAAAGAAGATCACCATTCTTCAAGTGGTAACTGGAGTGAAAGTAGCTCCACACGTCACTCACAGACTTCGGATACCATCCCATCTAATAATGTCACGATGCTTTCTCTTGGTGACTCTGCTGTCTCTCTTAGCACTCCTGGAAATGCAGAGGCTGGGTCTCAGAGCATGAGCTACAGCTGTAGGAACAATCTTGCTTTACCAAACCCTTCCCAGGACAGTGATGGTAGGAGTGAATCTAGCTACTCAGGGGAGCGAGCACAAGCAGCAGTGAACAGCACAGAGCATTGGCTGTACAAGTCTGCAGAAAACAGTGAGACTCCCTCATGCAAGGTGGTTTGTACCACACCAGGCTGTGCCACTCCTGGTAGCAATCTGAGCAGCAGCAGCCTGGAGAGGACTTCAGTCAGGGATGACTCTACTTCTCTGTATTCTGTGGACCATGATGGTTATTATGGTTCTATGCATACAGACTCTGGACTGAAGTCAGACATGTCATGCAATAGTACTAATGGTTTTGGGAACCCCAGAGACAGCGTGATAAATGTCTTTGAAGGAAAGGAGAAGAAACATCAGGATGGCCAGTCATGCCAAGGTGACAAATCCCTTGCAAGAAACATCTCTCTGAAAAAGGCAAAGAAGCCACCTTTGCCACCATCCAGAACAGACTCACTCAGAAGGATGCCCAAGAAAAAAGGCCAGTCCAATGGACAGGTACTTGATGAAACCCTCATTGCCACCCTCCAGCAATCTCTGCAGTTGAATCTCAAGTGCAAAAATGGCAGCTCCCCTTCCCAGAGCCCCTGCAGTGATTATGAGGATCCCTGGGTGTTGCGCTCCCGCAGCCAAAGCTCGGTCAGTGCAAGCAGCAGCATGATGTCCACCACCACTCCCAACCTGTACTCCATCTGCACAGTCACTCCCTCTCAGAGTGAGACAAGTAGCATCAAATCGGAGTATGCTGACCAGTGGGGTTACTACAGTGACTATGCCGCAGTGGCAGATGACCAGGTAAAATCCCCAGTGACCCATTCTGCCAGTGTATCGTCTGCTCTCAGTGATTACAGCATCAGCCACTTCAGTGATGGCTCAAGGGCTTCTGTGCCACAAGTGCCCAGTGGAACGGCCAAACCAAAGAGCACTTCTCCGGAGAAATCCCACCGAGTCACATCACCATCGAGTGGGTACTCCAGCCAGTCCAATACACCCACTGCACTTACACCAGTGCCTGTATTATTAAAATCTGCATCATCAGGAAATGGGAAATCCAAGCTGAAGCCTAAAGTGCCTGAAAGGAAATCTTCTCTTCTGTCTTCAGTCTCCATGTCTTCATCTTCCACTTCTCTTTCTTCAAATACATCTACTGAAGGGAGTGTGAGTGTGAAGAAATTGGACCCCACTCTGAGCTCTCCTCCAGATTCTGGTACACCTCCTCCACCACCTCCTCTTCCAGCACCTACTCCCCATCATCCTGAACTTTCTCCTCCTCCTCCCCCTCCTCCACCAGCAGAAGTCATGGATCTGTCACCATTGCCAGCCTCACCCACATTCCCCCCTCCTCCACCAGAAGCTGATGTAAATTCTTCCTTTGCCCAGCCTGTCCCATGGTTTCCACAAGAAGCATCCATCAGTTCTTTCTCTAGTCCTGTTCCATCTCCTTGTACATTACCCTTAGCTGTCCCACCACCAGCACCACCTCTTGACCCCAAACTAAAAGGTGCAACAATACACCCACAGTATTCCTTTAAGAAACGTAACAAAGAAGATTCTTGCTACAGTCCAGTGAAACAGCCACTCAACAAGCAAGACACATTGAGACCTGTGATGCCCTTAATAACTACCAAAGCATTGCAAATGGTGCAGCTGAGGTCTGTGAAAAAAGTGACAGAAGGTGAACAGTCACCTGAATCTGCTTCTGAAACCATCTCTCAGGAAAAGGATACTGTAAATTCATCATCACAGACTTACCTAAAGCCATCTCTCTCACTAAGACTCAGTAGCAGCTTAGGTGAAGAGGAAATGAAAACTGAAGGCACTTCATTTAAAAACTCAGTTCAAACACTGGCTGGGGCTTCTCCGCTCCTTCTCTATGATAACATACCCACACTTGACAGCAGTCAAAACCCCGCGAGTGCAGTATGTCTAAACAAGTCTTGCAAAGCTGATGCACTGGGGACAGCTACTAAAGACACACCTGAGTCTTCAGCGCAGAGCGAAGACCTCCGTTCTGGCATGTCACTTCAGGGGTCACCAGCATCTCCCAACAAGACTCAGGTTGTATTGCCAAGTAAGAAACCACCTCCTATTTCAAAGAAACCCAAACTGTTCCTTGTTGTACCACCTCCACAGTTAGATCTTACAGTGGAGAAAATAGCTGAAGTGAGTGATACAGTCAGAAGCACATCAAGCCCAACTAAGAGAGACACTGTGCTTGCACACTGCGAAGAGGCGAGAAATTGTCTTACAGATGGACTCAGTTCTAGCGAGATGGACTCTGGCAGCCTGGTTCCTGAGGGAGGAGCTGCTGGATTCACCTTCTCTGAGACAGTGGGAGCTAATGCCTTTGTGGTGCAGCGTGCTGCATCACCAGTTCAAGAAGAACCCAGGCAGGAGGAGCCGTCTGCTTTTGATGAAGGAAGCAGTTCAGGCAGCAGCCACGATAGCGGCAGTAACGCTGACAGGCACATCTCTCAAGAGAACGAAAGCGGTGAGTCTCTCTTCTCTGACTCTTTTTCAGATGCAGCAGTAGCTATTTTGGAAAGGCTGGGGAGTGAGAATAGCAGTCCTAGCATTCAGGTGGGCTTCTGTATATAAAAGAACCTATTGTAGTAATTATAACTAAAAGCCTAAAGAAAGTTGTAGGAAACTGATTAATACTTCATGAGATTTCTTCTAATTCCTTTCTGACTCCTCATTATAGCAGACATGGGAAGAAAATGATGCTTTATTTTATGGTGCTAGAATTAAAAAGAATTAAAACATGCTACAAGAACATGATTTACTTTGTTAATTCTGATTTTGCATTTTAGTAGAAAGTGTACACAATTTCTTTCAGTATTGTTCTCCACCTGTGTATGTGAACAAGAATAGACATTTCATGCAGTGCAGTTTCTGAAATAACAGTAATGACAACAGTCTGTCTAACAGACTCTTGGATGCTTTGTCTTAGAGGCAGTAAGGTTTGGTTTCAGGATTATATGCCTTTTGGATTCACATGATGGACTGACATTATTGTTCATTCTTTCTGCATAGTGGAGGTATTTGAATCGGATACAGCAAATAGTTCATTCCTGCTGAGCAATAGTTATGGGGAAGAGACGGATGGAGTGGCAACACCAGCGAGACCAAGGACTACTGAGGATCTTTTTGCAGCCATTCACAGGTACTGCAGGAATTGCCCTTCCCATACTGTCATGTCTGGTAGTCCTCTCAAAAACTAATTAACATTGTTTTACTAAAACACCCAGTTACAGCAGTCATTGCTTTAACAGAAAGCACAAGTTTATCAACTTTCTACTAAGGCTATATATGAAAAAGATAAGGAAAAGAACTGTGTTTTATTGTTTTACAAATACACTTAATTCTGAACTAAAGGCTACCAGATTAAATCAGTCAAGATTATATTATAAATACCCTGCCCATTAAAATATCAAGTTACGTCTAGTATTTATTGTACTGTTCTCAATCTGCCATATTAACTCTACTGTTGCTTTTTCTGTGTATCTTTTTGTTTTCATTCTTGTTCTTCTCCATCTCTTTTTACTCTCTTCGCTGCTTATATGGTGCAGTTTGGGACAGAGGCTCAACGCTAATGCTTCATGGCAAGCGTGGCTGAAACTGGCAAGTAACACAACATGTCAGTCATATGGCAAAACATATGGCAAACGCTGGATTATCGTTTGCCATAATCCAGCCTGAGGTCAGGTGTTTTGTGTCCAACTGGTTCATGAATGAAATGTGCAGTACTGGCTCTGTTATTAATGACATTATTCATTTCCCTTAAAATCATCTTGAATAGGCAATTAGATTTTTGTGCTGTTCATGTTAGGTTGTTGAAAAAAGAAAAGGAAAAAAAAAAGCTTAAAACCACAAAATGAAACATATGCACCATTTAAACAGTACACACAGAAGACCATTACCACTCTGAACTACTGAGCTCGCTTTTAGACTAGAATCGACGTAGTGGTAGTGCCATCTTGTGGCATTGTCTTGTACTTCAAAATGCAGAGGGGTCATCTCTTAGCTGCTTACAGAAAGTGCTTGGCAGCATCTGTATAGGTTTGTCTAGGTGTGTAGTCAGTTTCGCAGAAGTTTAGGGATTGGAAGGGACCTCTGGAGATCATCTAGTCCAAATCTAGTTTGCACATCTGTGTGTGAGTTCTGCTTTAGGAGCACTGAGGGATGGGAAAAGCCTGTTGTGAGAGCATGGCTAGGAGCTGTAAGAATGCAGCATGTGGGTTGCAAATGCTGGCTTTTAATTTTCGAAACGATTCTGTTTCAGATGGAAACTGACTTTTTGTAATTTACAGTTACCCTTAGCACTTGGCCTGTAGGAGCTGTTCTAGGAATGGTCTTTTGCATTCATGTTGCATGATAATCACTAGGACTGCAACATATCTCTTCTTAAAATGAGATATTCTGTCCAGTAGCCTTTCTCCATTATGTATGCAGAATAGAGAGTGGATCTCTGTGTGTATGTACATACATGGAATTCATGAGTTTATGGGGAAATGGACAATGGAACTGGATGCGACATAGTTAAAACTGTTTGACAAATTCATTATTAAGACCTTGCTTTTGCTGGCTTTGGACTTGAACCACTATCTTCCTTGATTATAATTAAAAATGAAGGTTTTTTATTTGTTCCCCCCCCAACTATTCTAAAAGGTAATTTCAGCGATTGGCACTCTTGAAAATGTGCTTTGGAGTAAGACAAGAAATTTAGTGGTCTGTGCATTAAGGACAGGAAGAACAATCTAAGTTTAAGTGACAGTTTTGTTTGAATATATACCCTATCTCTGTCTGAAAAGCCACCAAAACCAAATTTGGTTGTTAAGTTTCTGCCATAATTCATACATGCTCAGAAAAGCTGGTTAGATGCTGACAGCAAACTGACTGCTCTGCACGGCATTCACAGTCTGACTGAATTATTTCAGGTCAGGATAAATAAATCTTTCCATGCAGATCTTTGTAATTGAGTTTTGCTTTCTGTTTATTTGGAATTTCATTTGGGTTCTGGCAGCAGTACAACCCCAGTATTGCAGTGTTTAAAGATACCTACAGGCAACCAAAACCCTTACCAAGAGAAATCTGCCTGTAGCTAATGTGCAAACATGTTCGCATACAGACTTGCAGAGCATCCAAGCTCCTAACAGTACTGACACACAGTTAGACCTAAACAAGGTACTTAATGTACACTGCTGGAGTCATCATTTTATTTATCCCTATGCTGTCTTCTGGTGTCCATTCATCCTCAGGCTGAGTGCATGTCGCTAGTACATCTTCATCCAGAAAGGCAGGTGGAGGCAGCAGCAGCTGAAAATAACAGCTGCTAGAGCTCCCTGTGGGGGGTTATCATAAGTGATCTGTACATAAACTTCACCATTTAAGAGAGACAGAGTCTTGGCAGAGTTTATGGCAATGTCTGTTGCTGCCACCTACTCAGCTGATGGATCCTGCTACTTTGTTTTCTGAGATTTTTTTTTATTATCAGTAGGCTGCAATGCATAAAGACATTTGAGCTTGCTTTAGCAAAATCTCAAGGCCTTTCAGAAAGTACAACAAAAGTTCAGATTAAGTAGAAACCTGTTCTGCAAGGGGAACAGTCTGTATTGAGCACATGCTCAATATAAGTTAATAGAGAATTATAGCATGGTAACCTTATGTTTGTAACAAATCTGCTGAGTTCTAA
This sequence comes from Bucco capensis, assembly GCA_013396975.1. Classification (NCBI taxonomy): domain Eukaryota; kingdom Metazoa; phylum Chordata; class Aves; order Piciformes; family Bucconidae; genus Bucco; species Bucco capensis. The sequence goes on along the minus strand of VWZO01013725.1, from coordinate 69,349 downwards.
ACTCTTGACAAAATGGCATGTGTAAAATCAGCCTTTCTGAATGAATTCTTGCTTAACCTGCAAAGAAGCAAAGCAGCTTTGCTACAGATACCAGGCATGTGATACATATCTTTAAGATTTCTAATAATGTGAAAATGGGGCAATAGAAGTTGAGTTTCCACTAATTCCCAATTCCATGATTGTTTCTTAGTTTTGTTTTTGTTATCCCTGCACTTTACGTTTAAATCAAAAAACGCTCTGTCCTTTGCATTTGGAAAGGTAACTTTCATGTCAGGAAGTTGTTCTCTCCATTTAGTTGAAGAGTTGCAATAACAAAGCACCAACAGAACTGTGAATTTTATCTGTGGAACTTAATAGAAGCTGGGAAACTCACTTTTCACTATTAATTTCTGTTTGGGTTGGGGAGGGCTTTTTTTTTTTTCTTTTGTTAATAGTCATTTAATCCAGAATGGTTACATGTGCCTCCCTTCACTTCATTTTAACTTCAGCAGCAATGCATTGCAGTATCATTTTCTAAAGGGAAGTGTGCTAAACTACACTTCTAGTTCTCCAGAGAGCATCAAATGAAATAGTAAAATAAAACAAAACAGTACATGCTCAAGTCTCCAACTACCAGACAAATGGCATTGAGTATAATTTTTGTAATGCTTTGTTCTTAGCAGTTGAATACTGACTCTAGAAAACCTGATTCACTAAATTCTCTAAAGTGTTTTGGACATCGGTGTTGCCACTTTTAGTAGTTTTATTGTTTCAGATTTGCAGAAAAAGAACAATAAATTTAGCTTATACCTCCAGTACCTGCATTAATGCCTGTAACAGTTTTGGTGGTGTTCTCACTCTTGCTTTAGATTTAGATGACTTCTCTCTTATCTCTCTGCTTTAGCTCAATTCATTGTCATCCTTCTAAGCTGAGTTTAACTAGGGGAGGTAAAAAGTTTCATGTTTTGGTTGATCCTCTTTTGTTTTTCAAACTCAGATCCAAAAGGAAAGTCCTTGGCCGTAAAGACTCTGAAGAGGACCGTACCCGCAACCACTCTCCATCGCCCCCCGTAACTCCCACTGGTGCTTCCCCTACCTTAGCTACCCTCAAACAAGTTGGATCAATTCAGAGAAGCATTCGCAAAAGCAGCACCAGCAATGACAACTTCAAAGCCCTGCTGCTGAAGAAAGGGAGCCGCTGTGACACCAGTTCCCGCATGTCTGCAGCAGAGATGTTGAAGAACACTGACCCGCGGTTCCACCGGACAAAGACGGATGCTTCCCCTGACCTTCCTGACAGCCCTGCCAGCTGCTCACCCAGCAAGAGCAAACGGGCTCAGGAAGAGTGGGCTAAGAGTGAGGGCTTGATGCCAAGGAGCATGTCCTTCTCTGGCACTAGGTACGGCCGGTCACGAACACCTCCTTCTGCTGCCAGCAGCAAGTACAATGTCCGTAACCGTATCCAGAGCAGTCCCATGACCGTCATTAGTGAAGGAGATGGAGAAGTGGTGGAACAGTCAGAGGGCAGGGTCCGAAGGACTTCGGAAGAGCAGCAAGAAAGGCAGCTAGATATGTTTAACAGTGATGAAATGGACATGAATGACTTTCCATATGCTGTGGAGGCAGGCTGCAAGGAGACCTTGGATCCAACCCATCTAGACTTAATGACTCAACCAGGTACTCCAAGGAAGTATCTAAGCCCTTCAGCTGAAGAAAGTTAAAAGACAGTGACAAAAGGCACTGGGTATTAGTCAAGAAAATGACAGAGGACTAGATTCCAGAAGAAAGCCCAGACCAGGACAAGTTTACTTTGCTGAGCATTTATTCCATGGACTGCATGTGTGTGTTTAAGTGCTAAAGCAATGATAGTTCTGCATGGCTGGGTTGGGGTAGGGAGGACTAGCTTTGAATGAGTGGTCTGTGGCTTAAAGGAAGTTAACAGTTGAATTTTTTGTGTAAAGCCTTAGAAGTCCTCTTGGGGGTGGGAGTTTTCTCAGAGCCTTTAGGGGTGTGAAGTTTTTCTTTTTCTTGAGTCTGCAAAGGTGCAAGCAAAATTTAGGAGTAAGCCTGAAAAACAAATGGGAAGGCTCCTGTGGTACAAGCTGGACTTTTGCTTCAAAAGCATTGTAGTGGTGCAGCATAGTGCATTCGTTAAGCAGAGAGAGGCATGATGAGACACACTCACCTGTGAGAAGGTAGTAGGGTTGGTGCTGGTGTTACAGGGCTTATTACTGGGGATCTGCCCCAGTGCTCGATGAAGTGTGTCCTGCTAAAGCAATTAGGTCACCAGGTTATGTATTGGTCCAGGGTCCTTTTTTTTTTGTTCTGAGGGAAAATTAAACACATAGTTAAAGTGGAAAATGGTGCTGAGATTTATAACACACTACCAGCTGCTATGCAGCCACACACGTGCACTTGGTGAAACACTCATTTCCAAGTGAATTGCTTCCTTGACTAGAGTATTCCCTTAGAGAACTGGAACCACTGGATGTGTGCAGAGGATGGGAGCAGACAACAGAGAAGTGGGAGAGGAATTAAGCAGTGTACTGCTAGAATTTGGAAGGCTTATGTTGCTGAATTAGAAAGCAAAATTTGACTGTGAGAACTTGCACTACAGAGCTGTAGGTGGAGCCTGTCTTTCAAAATTGAACCTGGGAGTTGTTTTTTGCCAGAAGTTTGTCTTCCATTTGTCAAAATGGGAAGAATACTACTTTTCATCACTTGAAATACAGATACTTGCTAACTTTTGGTTACCAAAGAATAAGTTACACTTTCCTCTTTGATTTGCCTGCAGTATTTCTCTTCTTTTTTAACGTTAATAATTTAGTGAGGTCGTTTTTATTGTATATTTTACAGATAATAAAAACATTTAACGGTTTTCCGATTGTAAAGAAGACCATTAATTAAAACTGAAATACTGGTTGGAGTTTTTGGTTCTTAGTAGGAATGAAGCTTTCCATTTTTAAGAAGAATTTCGCATTACTTGATGGCGTGCGCAGTTTTTGTATTGATTGTAAATATTGAAAGTTGTTAAAATATCTTTTGATCTCCTTACCGTAGACTTTATACATTTTTAGATTGCTTTTAAGAAGAAAAAGCACTCTTTGTAGATTATTTATTTTAGAGAAATATGCTTGTAATCTCTTTCTTCAATCCTTTACTTGTTAGTAATGTAAATTTCAGGGGCCTTTGTTTAACTCTTCCCTTCGTAAGAGGGGAATAGTGATGAAAATGCTGTGACTTTGCTTCAATAAAGAAAAAGGCTGCCAGTTGCCATATTGTCTTTTGAGTTGATTAAAATCTCCTTCAAAAGATGTGTCCCACAGTGTATGGCAACCCACTGAAAACCATAAATGAAGCATCCAGCTACTAACTGCATTCTTCATTGCAAAATTCACTAACTCACTTTAGAGACAACTAACCTTACTTAAATATTCATCCCATTCTGGCATCTTAATGCTGAGGCTAGAAAAATTGAAATAATCCTAGTTTTTTCCAGTATTATTTGTGTTTCTACTATTTCTCTCTTACTTGTAACCTGTCCCAGAAAACTAAAATTCTTGGAGAACCAGATTATAAGCAGAGTGAGAGAGAAGTGAAATGAAGTGGAGAGGGTGAATCCAGCTGCACTTACTGGAACAAGGGTGGGGTTAACTGGTACAGAGCAAACTTTTTACCATTTTTGCATGCTAATTATATTTAAAGAACCATTGGATTTTTTTTTTAATTAAATGAAAACCTGATTGGATTAAGTAGATCATTTCAGATATATTAATACTGATCTGAGTGCAAAAAATTCTGCAGCTGCTGAATGCTTCATGGGTATGGCTTTAGTGTTTCTCCCAGAGCTTATCACATGAAATATGTGCTATGTCCTTTTCACAGCAGGTACTGTCCCTTTCAAAGCTATGTGTAAATGCTAACCAGTCCTAATACCACCATCATCCAGAGAAATCTTGACAGGTGGGCCTCATGTGAACCTCATGAAGCTCAACAAGGCCAAGTGCAAGGTCCTGCACCTGGATCGGGGCAATCCCAAGCACAGATGCAGGCTGGGTGACACGTGGATTGAGAGCAGCCCTGTGGAGAAGGACTTGATGATGTTGGTGGATGAAAACCTAAATATGAGCCAGCAATGTGCAGTTGCAGCACAGAAAGCAAATCACATTCTGGGCTGCATCAAAAGAAGCATGGCCAGTAATTTGAGGGAGGTGATTCTGCCACTCTGCTCTGCACTGGTGAGAACTCCCTTGGAGTACTGTGCTCAGCGATGGGTCACCCAGAATAAGACAGACATGGATCTGCTTGAGTGAGTCCAGAGATGGGCTACAGAAATATCTGGAGCCTGGAGCACCTACCCTGTGAGGACAGGCTGAGAGAGTTTGTGGTGTTCAACCTGGAAAAGAGAAAGCTCCAGGGAAACATTAGAGTTGCATTCCAGTGCTTAACAGGGGCCTACAGGAAAAATGGGGAGGGAGTCTATCAGGGAGTGTAGTGATAGGACAAGGGGTAGTGGTTTTAAACTGAAAGAGGCTATGTTTAGATTAGATAGTAAGAAGAAATTCTTTACAGTGAGAGTGGTGAGACACTAGAACAGGTTTCCCAGAGAAGTTGTGAATGCCCTCTCTCTGGCAGTGTTCCAAATCAGGTTGGATGAGGCCTTGAGCAACTTGGTCTAATGGAAGGTGTCCCTGCCCGTGGCAGGGGCATAGGAACTAGATGATCTTTAAGGTCTTTTCCAGCACAAACCATTCTATGATTTTATGATCATAACAGGAAAATACTCAGGTTTTGCTTTATTGTTTACAACTGGGGAAATCATTCAAGTACAAACTACAGTACTGGAGAAAAGCCTAGTTCTGGCATCTGAAGTTTCTGCAGTACTTTTGCAGCATTGTGCATGAATTGCCTGTAGGAGGGAGCTTAGACAGCTTCTTTTCCTGCTGCTGGCCAACTGATGCTGCCAGACAGTTTTATAGGCTATATGAGGATCTCTTCGGAAAATCCAGGCTTATGTACATACTATCTTGTCAATGCAGGTAGGTGAGATTAAATTTACAGGAAGCAGGGGCTGAATTTCTTCTCTGGCCACAGGTAGCCTTGATGCTCATCTAATCCCACATCTGGTTAAGGTGAGTTTGGATTGAGGCTCAGATTTTGGCTAGTGTGCACAGGGCAGTGTTTATGTAGCCCTACTGATGTTGCCACATGACTACATTTTACACAATATAAGATACAGTGAAATGCATAAAATGTGCATTAAATGTGAAAATGAAAAATGTGGAAATGAAATACATTAAATGTACATTAAGTTATAAGCACTATTACACATAGTGCTTAAAATGATACTTTTTTAGGCAACTGATGTAACTTCTATTGGAGATATCACCATGTCTTCTCCCCACTGCCATCGTCCTCTGTAGCAGCACATAGAAGTGGTTAGTAGCTCAGTTTTCTCAGCAATACAGTTCTTGGCTCAGTTTTCTGCTACAGATCCTTAAGAGCACAACAGCTTTAGACTATGTTTTCTGTACTGGAAGCAACTTTGGTGTGTATATAATTATGATAAGGAAAATGTTTAATTGTCTGTTATGCATCCAACTTCAAAGCTACTTTCTTCCATTATAAGCTTCCTCCATAGGAAGGTTTTGTGATTGTGGCTTTATTGGTCAACCAGATTAAGTTTAGCAAACTTACACTAAAGACATCCAGAGCAGTAGGAGAGGAGGAAAAATACAAACTTTGGCTGTGCTAAAGAGAAAAAGGAGACTGTTGTCATCTTGACACTTAATGAATCATACTGTTACAGAGCTTGTTCAGAGTTTACAGTTGCTTTACAGTTCATCTCTAAAAGAATCATCAATGAAGCTAGATGTGAGATTAATTTCTGGTTTTTCTTTTATTTGGAATGGTTTTCAACTTCCATATTTTCCTTAATTTTTCTCTATATTAACTCATTCTGTGCTTCCTTTGTTTATATTTGAAGTTCATTCTTACTGCTGTCACATGTAGGCAGTCCCAAACACCCTTGTAATTAGAGCTCTTCAGTCATTACATTAATACATTTATAAGACTCTGTGGCAGTTACAAGCCTTCATTCTTTATATACTGGAATTTATTACCTTAATTTAAATGTAGGATGGTTATGCAAGGAGCAATGGCTTGGTGAGAGGAGGTTTGGAAGGTTACTAGAAATCAGTTAAAAGAATTGGGAAATAAGTGGATTTGATGCAGGAAATTTTGAGGAGCCAGACTGGATGCTGGTTCATGTATAAGGCTTGGCCTGAAAGAAGGCACAGAATAATGACAGAAGAGGCAAAGCAGGGAGTCTACTGAGAAGTACAGTGAATGCACAGAATGACAGTAAGGTGTGAGGCGAGCAGATTCTTGAAGGTAAGGTAAAGAAGCTTCAGCAAGTACAGAAGTTAGGAAAAGGCAAAGGAGCAATGGGATAGTCACAGCAAGGGGAGAGAAAAAATACAGCCTATGTGTTTCTTCACAATTCAAAGAGTTTAGAAGTCAGTCATACATGGAAAAAAAGTGTTCTAGAAGAGGAAAAAAAGCAAAATTATGAGAGCTTAGAGAAGCAGTAATAAGTTGAAGCGAGGAATGCTCTAGGACACCTCAGGCAGCACTGGGAAAGTGGCTACAAGCTCGAGCACAACTCTCGAAAGGGTTCTGTACAGAAAAGCTGTGCCTGAAATCTAGAAAGAATATTGGATCAGGAAGATTAATGTCCAGTGATTTCTATGGACTGGCTACAGTTCTCCAGACACCTATGTTGTGGTAACTTGCTAAGCCTTCAGTCGTTTCTTGGAGTGAAGAGAGGCCACCTGTGTGTGCAGCATAGGGATAAATGTCTTCATAATATAGTACATTTAAGTGATTCAAAATGATGTGTTGTTTGCTTCTGTAAGAGAAGAAGAGGATAGACTTTAACAATAAAGTGTTAAAAATTTCACAGTGACAATCAGGAATTGTTTTATCTCATTTATGAAAAGAGCACAAAGCTACAAATTACATTAGCTTTCTGAGTTCCCTCTTATACTTTATTTTCTGAATAACTTCTAGAAGCTTTTTCTTTCATGGTTGAGACTAGAAAATTCTTCTGGAATAAACCCAATAATTTTCTTGGTTCTGAAGAGGTGTTATCAACTTTAAATCAGAGTGCAGCATTAAACTGTTGCAGGTATTATGACTGTAGCCTTGCTGGTGTGAATTAATAAACACTCAACAAAGTAAAATAAATGTTTCATAAAGAAGTGCTGTGTCATATATTGTTCTGAAAGACTGAGTAAAAAAATCTTAATAGTGCTTCCCCAGCAGAATGAGTACATTTTCTGTTGCAAATTCAGCTCTTTGCAGATAGGTTCTTTCACATGATGTGCAACAAACCTTTTACTGGCCAATCAGTTCTTTTCCCAGCAATGCTAATGCAAAATGTCATTGATTTTGTAGTAGGAAAGTGTCTGTTAATAGTGAATCCAAATGTGTGTGAGTATACACAGAAGAGCGAAAGGCCACTCCCGATGTACTTGAGTTGCTTCTGTCTGTAGTGTACTGCTTTATTTGTGCACCAACCTTCAGAAATTCTAGCTACTGAAAGAACAACAACAAAAAAAAGTAAAAATCAGGAGATATGTTGCAGAAGTTTCTGCACATTCATTACATTTAAAAAAAAAATAACAGCTGATTTGTGTGTGTGTGTGGAAATACATTACAAAAGCAATTAGATAAAATCTGGCAGCACAAAAGAGAAATACAGGAAACAGAATGTCCTGTTTGCCATCTGAATAAGAATGCTTTCACAGTGGCAATATTTGAGGATTGCTTAACTCCAGGCTTGTTCTTGTACCTCTCAGTACTAAACTAGTATGTTCTTTAAAGTCAGTCAACTGTACAGTGTTAGCTCCTGAAGGCAGAAATTTTTATCTCCATTTTTGTGCAACCCAGTGTGATAAGAGTGTTAGAAATGTAGCTAGTAATTTCATTTGGAAAAAATAAACTAATTGCTAAGCCAGTTTAAAGCCAGTGAATATCTCGTACAGTGACAAGAGCAGTCAGTGCCTCGTGCAGCATCACCAGTTGAGAAGCTGCCCTAGTGTGGAGTCTGAAAGATGGTCCCATCCTTCTCTCCTCAATCAGAATGTTGTCATGCACTGCCTGCAGAATAGTGATTGCTGTAAATTACTGTGCCAACTGGGAGCTGCAGTGTACTGAAAAGGAAGAAAGAAAAAGCAAAGCCCAGATTTATCTAATCAGTACAGCAGTCACAAGCTAAGGACTGATAATGATTTGAATATATTAACTTCTCGAGTCCTAATACAAAGCAAAATTACATTTCAGAAAGGAGATCTGAAAACAAAGTGTGGTTCTGGGGTAGCTTATATCCACTTGCAAGTCATGGACATGACATGCAGTACCAAACCACTGGTGATCCCATGTAAGACTGGCATATTTCCATACACTGCACACTTGATCTTTTAGGGCAAAGTTCTCTTATCCAGGATCAACCAAACTTAAATTCCACAGAAGGGTTTCTGTGATGTGCAAGGAAAAAAAGTGTTTCTTAATGTAATATTCAAGTGTGTAGCCCTTTTTTTATTCCAGCATGGAACATTCATAGGATTCTTTTTCTCTATTTGCTGATGCAGCTTTTTGCAAAATTTGTCAGAAGTGGCATGTGGGCACATGAAGCAGTTGATAGGTTTTTTTCTCTGAGTAAAAAAAAATCACCAGCACTACTTTACAACTTTGTTACTAGACACAACCCTAGGCAAGTGAGCTTGTGTAAAATAAAAGCTTTTTCTGAAGTGCAGTTCTGAAGACCAGGAATGACTATGCAACAACTTGGTCATTTAATTCATAGGATGAGTTTCTTGCATGATGTGACAACCTCTGTAGACCCAGGTTGGATTCGGGGAAAAAAGAATCTCAAAAATTACTTTCTGTGACACAAACATGCTCAGTCTCAAATGATCACCAGTCTCTGGGAAATTGTAGTGACCTCTTAGAAGAGAAACTGTTTGTCTATTTTAGGAGTTATCTAAAATACTTGCTGAGAAAAGAGAGATGAAAGTATATTGACAATAAACTGGAAGTGTCTTTCTCAAAAGTCATTCTGGTTGTTACTCTTGTTTGTAGACTTTTCCTTCTTTAGGGAAGCCTCACCTTATGTCATCTATTAATTTATGTAGAATGCCCTAGCAGTATTTATTCAACAGGTATTTCCTCATCCTGCTTCAAACACCTTGCTAGCATCAAGACTTGGTGATCACAGAATGGTAGGGGACCTTTGGGAATCATCTAATGCAACCTTCTGCCAAAGCAGGTTCACCTAGATCAGGTTGCACAGGATTGTGCCCAGGTAGGTTTTGAAAGTCTCCAGAGAAGGAGAGTCCACAACATCTCTGAGCAGCCTTTTGCAGTGCTCCATCACTCTCAAAGGTTTTCCTTATATTTAAATACTGGTGTATCTTCCAGAAGGCCTGCTGAGAATAATAAATGTGAAGGGAGCCTAAGCTTGATTGTCCTTTATGCCTTACTCTGTAGACCATGGACTCCTAAAGTTCATCTGGGAAAATGCCACAGTGGCAGCAACTCTTGTTTCTGTACCAGCCCACGTGCATACATCACAGCACAAGAGACCTACAGCCTTGTTGGCTCTTCAGTTATTATAGGTAGCTGAAGCATTTTAGTTTACTAGACTGAATTCAGAGTTTCTTGTGGCTACATTTCTCTCACCTCTTCGAACACAATCTGCCAACCCTTTGTCTCCACTACCTTTCCTCTCTCATAGCATATCCACTTTCCATAGTCACAATCCTAGATGCCTTCTCTTCCAGCAGAACTCCAGAGATTGACTGTGACCTCGAAGCTCTCACTCACCATCCTGTTTCACACCCAGCTCCCACAAACTAGAAGTTCAGCTCTGTGTCCTTAGCCATCCCACCTTGTCCTTGCACTGATGAAAGGACTGCAAACAGCTACAGATTGCAGTGACACCACTTCAGCAGTAACAGTATGGACAGGTGCTTACTCAGTGGACTTAAATGCATGGTGGGAGATGCCTCTGCCATCAGAGCCCAATATCCATTTGTTCCCACAATGTGGGAACACCTACCATAGCCTGTTACCCTACACCTTGCAAGGATGTTGCCCACAATCTATTTTACTGTGAGCTCTTCACCTGCAAATATTTGGGCTTTCTAAGTATCTGTGAAGATATGTGGCCCTGGGACAACAGACAGTGTATGAAACATCTTTTCAATTAACAAATTGATAAGATAAATGGCCACTTACCTTGATTTGCCTTTCTCAAGAACTTGATGTCCCAAGGGATGCTACCTGGAAAAGCAGAATTCCATCAAATAGGGCTCAACTGGGAACACTGAGAACAACAGAAAAGATCCACATTTTTTCTGGCAGTCATCAATTGCACACTTCAGCAGTCTGTAACTCTGAGAAGGTACTGGAATCTGGAATTCAGTTTGTTTCCTTCATATTTGCAAAGTACTCAAGGTTTTTCCTCACCTCCCCTAGCTCCTGTGGAACAATGTTTTTATTGTGATAGTTGAACAACCAGTGTGGGATAATAAGAGAAGATTGGCAAGGAGGATTATAAATACATTCAAGTGACTTGCAGCTGGAGTGTAGAGAAACACATATATCAAACTAATTGTTGTTTAGCCTTGTATGTTTGACAAAGAGAACATCTGTGTTTAGATAACAACACAGGCCTATGATAAACTTCGAAGCTCCTTATCAGACATGCTTGAGATTCCTGCCCTGCTGTTGAAAAGACCAAAGCACAGTAGTAAACTATGCCTGCATGAATCACTGAAATACAGGTGGAAACAGCAGGTTTGGCAGCCCTCTAGGAAAGACTGAGCTCTACAGTGCCTGTGTCCCTGCCTGCCTGCCTCTGCCTGGGTTTTGCTTCAAGGATTGCCCAGTTGGCAAGGTAACTCTTTGCATTTCATCTGTGGTTTTGCAGGTTTTCCTGAATCCTGGCTGTGCTGACTCACATGTTTTGATGTAGTCAGCAGGATCCAGGAACAGACATGCCTTGGTTGGTAAAAAAGTCAGAGACTGGGGAAGCTATGGTGGTGGCTCCCTGTATTCCAGGATGGCCCAGTACTGAGCACTGGACCCCTATGGACACTTCTCTGGCAACATGGGCTCCACCAGAAATGTCACCTGAAATCACAGAATCACCAAGGCTGGAAAAGACCCCCAGGATCACCAAGTCCAGCCTATGACCCAACAATACGGCATCAGCTAAACCATGCCACTAAGTGCCATGTCCGATCTCCTCTTAAACACCTCCAGGGGCGACGATTCCACCACCTCCCTGGGCAGTCCATTCCAGTGCCCAACCATCCTCTGTGTGAGGAAGTGCTTCCTAATGTCCAGCCTAAACCTCCCTTGCTGCAGTTTCAGGCCGTGCCCTCTTCTCCTGTCACTAGTTGCCAGGGAGAAAAGTGTGACCCCTACCTGACTACAACTTCCTTTCAGGTAGTTGTAGAGAATGATAAGGTCCCCCCTGAGTCTTCTCTTCTCCAAGCTGAACAGCCCTAGAGCTCCCTAAGCCTCTCCTCATACAACTTTCCCTCCAGCCCCTTCACCAGTCTCATTGCTCTCCTCTGGACCTGCTCCAGCACCTCAATATCTTTCTTGAAGTGAGGGGCCCAAAACTGAACACATAGATGGTAGAGCAGTGGTTACTCTGCAGGCAACTGAAACAGCTGTGCATAGGTTGCCATGGAAAGCAGTATCAGAGTCTTCTTGCAAGTTAGTGGGGAGATAGGATAGTGATTGGTTATTGACCTTAGAGTTCTTGATCATGAACTTGTAGCATTATGGAGTGAAATGAGAGAACTGGAAAAGGAAGTTGGGACTTCACAAGATGCAAAGACAATCACATAAGAAGTGCTTATTACACAAGCAGAGCAGTGCTGTGGGCTGCAAGGTGCTGTAGACCGATTGGCAGCTCATATTGCTAATAAACAAAGAGGCAGATACAAAAAAAAGTAAGGTTACAGGTCCATGCTCTCACCACAAAACATTTATGGGATCCCAAGGAATGGGATGGAAATATCTGGGGTGAATCCTTGGACTCCAAGATTAAGTATGAATTGGATTTAGAAGGCAGGCAGGTGGTAGAAGCATGATCCCCTTATGCAAAAGAAGGGCCAGAAGAAACAAGGTGATGGCAGAATGCAGGTCACACATACTTACACCCTGAAAAAGTTAGGGGGATTTTTAGGGCTTTATCAGCGGGGAAGGCTTACTGGCATGGATTTTGTGAGCTTGGGATAGTGGAACTGCACCTATTTTGCACCCTAATGGGTTAAAAATGTTTATTAAGCCCTATAGCCAGTGATTATCAGATACAAGGATACACTCAGTTGCAAAATATCATAAATCCTGACAGGCAAGATATTACTGCACCTACACTATATCAAAGGTTCTGTGCAGCAGTTTTAACAGTGCATGTGGAAGCTGTTGAATTAGCATTGTCCCTTGGAAGTTGGTGTGCAATGAAGGAAGGTATTAATATAGTGTGGCAGATGGGGATGGCTCTTGCTTGATTATGAGATCCAATCTGGACAGAGTAGCAGTAGTGAGAAGTATCAAAATGCAGCCTTTAGGAGAAGTGCCTGCATCACTAAAACCTTGATTATACCAGCAGTCATAAATACTACCAGTAATCTATGTGCCCTAACTTGAGGCAAATTGGGATTGTAGCTTCAGGACTGTCTGTGCAGGTGGTTGAAAAAGGCAAGCTGGCAAAACCAGAAAGAATAATATATCATGGGTGATAAAGAAACAAATGTGGAATGATTTTTCACAAGTTGGTGTTCCATAATCAGAAATGAATGGGATCACAACATCAGAGATCATAGAATCATAGAATGGTCAGAGTTGGAAGGGACATCTTGAGGTCATCTAGTCCAAATCCTCTGCTGTGAGCAGGACACCTATAATTAGATCAGGCTGCTCAGAGCCTTATCCAACCTGACATTGAATGTTTCCAGGGATGAGTGTCCACCACCTCTTTGGGCAACCTGTTCCAGTGCTTTGCTGCCCTCACTGTGAAAAATTTCTTTCTTATATCCTTTAGTTTAAAGCCATTACCCCTTCTCCTCTCACAACAGGCATTGCTAAGAAGACTGTCTTACAGACTTCCTTTAAGTGCTGACAAGCCACAGTAAGGCCTCTCTGGAGCCTCTTCTCCTCCAGGCTGAATAACTCCAACTCTCTCAACCCTTCCTTATAGGAGAAGTGTTTCAACTCTCTGATCACTTTTGTGGCCTTCCTCTGGACCCTCTCCAACAGGTTCATGTCTCTCTTATGCTGAGAACTCCAGAACTGAATGGAGTATTCCAGATGAGGTCTCACCAAAGCAGAGCAGAAGGGCAGAATCACCTCTCTTAATCAGCTGGCCATGCTTCTTTTGATGCAGCTCAGAATTCACTTAGCCTTCTGAGGTGCAAGTGTGTGTTGTTGGCTCATATCAAACTTTTAATCCACCAAAATATTTCGTTGATGGCAAAAGATAGTGGCTATGCAAAGAAAAACAACCCTGCCCTCAGCCTCTCCACCAACTCCAGATCCACCCTCCAGCCCACCTGACACCTCAAGGCAAAGCACTACTTGGCAAATGCCAAAATGGCAGAAATGAAAGTTTGGCAGGTCCCCCAAAATTACCACCACTGAGCCTTTTACCCTAAGAGGGACCAATTCCCCTATGTTCCTTTCGCTATAAAGTGGTGGTCTGAAGTTCCTGTATTACATAGTAATATAAATAAAAAGAAGCCACATCACAGATCTGTGGATTAGGAGGGAAATCCAACCCATGCCCTCTGAGTAGGAAATGCTCTTCCATTTACCACAATAGCAATAACTGCCACAATTAAAGAATATATTTTGGGTATTGATGTACTGGCAGGACAAATAGTTGAAATGTGGAATGGTCACTTCTGCTTTGGGACTTCACAAGCAGGATTCACTATTTGATCTGTAACTGTCTTGTGTGGATTCACAAAGTGAGATCCTATTGTGCTGCCTGTGTCTGCCAAAGTGGTAACTGTAAAACAGTATCGTATTCCGGGGAGGAAATGACTCAAACCATTCAGCCACTTCAACAAGTGGGAATCATTAAGGAAACCATGACTGCCCTTAATAATCCTATTTGGCCTGTTGTAAACCAGACAGCACTTGGAGAATGACTGTAGATTATAGAGTATTGAATAAAGTAACTCCCCTGCTTGCAGTTACAATACCAGACGTGGTTACTCATAGAAAAAAATGAGCAAATGTTTACACCTCTGGAACATGGTGATAGATCTCGGTCACGGTTTCTTTTTGATAGCCAGTGCTTTGGAAAGTGAAAACAAGCTAGCCTTTATCTGGCAACAAAAGCAATATACTTTTCATGTACTGCCTCAGGGATACAAAGACAGTCCCTCCATTTGCTGCCAAATGATAGTAGCTGATGTAGCACTGTGGCCAGGTACAGTTACGTTTATATTGATGCTCTATTGATTATGGCAGAGTCACAACAAGAAATTGAAGTGGCTGCCAAATTGTTGAAAGTGCATTTACAGCACCGAGGCTGGGCTAGTAATCCAAAGAAAATACAGAACCCTAGTAGTACTGTACAATTTGTGGGAATAGTTTGGCATGCACAAGTTAGAGAAATACCAAATAAGGTACAGTAAGCAGTCCAGCAGTTTCCTGTACTAACCACAGTAAAACAGCTACAGACCTTCTTGGGTCTTTGAGGGTATCAAAGAACGTCTATCCCACATCTGCTGGTATTAGTGCGCCCTCTGCAGGCATTGACTAGGAAGAAGGTTGGTTAGCAGTGCACCAAGCAACAAGAAGAAACCTCTGATGCCTGCAAAAATGCTTTTACTTAATTACACACTCCTAGAGGAGGATTAGAAGAATTATTTTGAATTAGAAGTAAAAATTCTAGGTGATATAGTTTTATGGGGACTGTGCCATATAACCGTGCTAAAAAAATCAGAAAGAACCTGTAGAATTTTGGTCCAAAGTATTACAAGGCTTCACTGTATATTATATCCTAGTGGAAAAACAAATCTTAGCTGCAGTTTGGGCACTACAAGAAATGGCCAGAATCACTGGCCAAGACAACATGATGGTGGACACACTCATACTTATTCATGGGTGGATTACTCATGGTATCATTAGGGCCTGTGCAAGGGGTAGCTCAGGCAGCCACACACTGGAAAGGGAAATGTTCTTTACAGTAATGATTTCTACCAGGAAAACCACAAGTAAACACTCTACACACCACTATTCTAGGAACTGTATCAGTTAATCAAATGCCCACAGTAGGGGAAACTGTTCTCCTTGGAGACAGCCCTACTTCCATGGAGGAAGCTCCACCTTGCAAGGGGTTAATAGAACATGAAAAAGAGGTCTGTTCTACTGATGGAAGTGCAATGTACAGGGCAACTAGACAAAGACAATGGACAGCAGTTCATGTCTCTGATTCCAGGAATTATATAATGGGAAAGAGGTGTACAGGCATCTAATCACTGGGCTGAATTGATTGCAGCACCTCTTGCTATCCTGGAAGGGAAGGCACATTACTCACACAGTGGCAGCGGGGGTTGTATACAAAAGCCTTACCATGTGGTTACCCTGCTGCACCCAAGAGCTCCTCAACAAATACAAAGTAACCAAGGAATACACTTCAGCAGACATAATGTCCAAAGTTGGGCTCAAGGGCTGGGATTAGAGTGGATAGTCCACACTGCCTACCATCTGCAAGCAATTGGCTTGATTGAAAAAATGAATGGGATGTTAAAGGAACAATTTAAAAAGTTATCTAGTATTAAAACTTTACAACATTGTAAACAGCTGGAATATTCATAATCAAACACCCTATAACAACATCTCCAGTACAAAACACAATGAGGACTGAAATTCTCCCAGATGGTGTTTCTCCCAAAATATGAACTACAGGGGAAATTGAATTGTTTACACTGGTGGATTGTGTGGTGGGACCGTGGCCTGTTAACATCCTCTGTTGATAAGATTCTTGAGTTTTTGTATTTCAGGCATTACAGATGCACACCTGTGCCTTATCTGAAGGAGGCAGCATTGGAACCAATTTACTGGTGTCACAAACATATTGAAGTTCAACCTGAAAAAGCCCAAGCCATAGCTCTTGAATCTCAATGGACAATTACTTCACATCAGCTATCAAACCTAGAGTACTATTACTTGATGGAGCTGGATCAATGGTGTACATATTACTGGAAGGAGATGATGTTTCTGTTTTCCTCCCTTATCACAGGTTGGCTTGTCATGCTTTGTAGTCTTATACTATAAGCATGTGCCCTGGATACATTTCCATGAGTTCAACATGCAAATACTTGGATTTGGTTGGCCTCTACTGTAACTAACTCTTGGTCCTTTTGTATTGAGGGAGGATTAAGAGCTGCAGATGTTTTGACAACGTGTTTCACTGGTGTGCCAACCCCAGTAGCTGTATTACAGGATTACACTGTGCTAAGTGCTTTTGCTACTTATGTTCTTCACTGCAATTTTTTCTGAGCAGGTGATGGCTGTATGCCAAAGGAACAGTACAAAATTGATTGGCAGTGGACTATCTCTTTCTTTGACACCATAAATGCTGCACTGATTTTGAAGGATGGAGTTGTCATCATAACTGACAAATCAGCCAATGTAGAGGAAGACATTCAACATCCCCAGAACTTAATCCATCAAATGAAACAATCTACTGCTGGTGCCTGGCTAGCTGAGTGGTTTAATTCCCTGACAGGATGGGTGAGACATCTGATTCAGAGCATTACTGTGGGGATATGTTTCTGTGTTTATTACATGCCTCTGTAAATTACTGCAAGCCCACATGGACACCTCCAGCTTTGCCAGCCCCAGTGGAAGTGGTCCCTTGAGTGAGGAGGTGGAATGTAGGATAATAATGGAAGATTGGTGAGGAGGATTATAAACATGCTTAAGTGACCCACAGCTGGGATGTAGAAAAACACATGCATCATGCTAATTGTATGGGGAAAACAGTAGGTTTGGTGATCTTCTATCATGGACTGAGCTCAGCAGTGCCTGTGTCCCTGCTTGTTTGCCTCTGCCCAGGGATCCCCCAGTTGGTGAGGTAATGAAAATAAATATACTCTTTGCATTTTATCTGTGGTTTTGTGGTTGTTCCTGCATACTGCCTGTGCTGACTCACACCACCAAGGAGGGGAAAATGTGTAATTATGGAAAGTAATATGTAATTTGATGTGATATAATCTACATAAATTGTGGCATTGTAAGAAAAAAAAAAGTGGGGCTTTTGCATAAGAATCACACCAGTGAACACCCATAGCAAGAAGCTAACAGCTTTTGCTGTATTACAGGCTAATTCAGGCTAGGTTTTGACTCAGATGATGGTTTAGTTGTTGAAAATGAAAACAGTTCCCTAATGCAGGAAATAGGTACTAGTATTACTAACTTTATTATTCTGGAGGTTGCCTTTGGATTATAGGGACAAAAACCATTTGGTGGCACTGCACAACTTAATCCACATCTGGCAGACACACTCATTTCTGTTCTTTCTTCAGCAAAGGTACTCAAGTCCAATAGATTAATTCCATCACCTTGATGTTCAAGTGGCATTAATGGGAGACTGCAAAGGTGGACACAGAGTGGATGTGCACCAGGCTCACTGAGGTATCACCTGTATTTTCAGAAGAAAGCTAAGTAAAAACAGTGTTACATAGAAACTCAACAGATCAGCTAAAGAGCATGGAGTTCAAGAAAGCAGCTATCTTGGTGGCTTGTTCAAAGGCTGCATTTGCTCCTTTAATTCTGTACAGAGGGGAGTAATACCACAAATAAATCTAATATTACTTTATTGTTCTGCCATAGTTCTGTGAATAGCAAAGTATGAATGCTTGGGAGTTTTTTTCTGTACCTTCACATCTTGTTGGATTCTCTGCTGCATTTTTTGCATAGTGCACACTGCAATAATGTGTTCACCCTATTTATGGAGTCTTTCTTCTATGTGGATATTAGTGTCGTACAAGAGATGAATATTACCAGTCTTTCCCTTAGTTAGGTTACTATTACAATATTTTCCTTGAAACTTGAGTTTCAATAAAACTAAAAGAAGCTTTATATTTTTGAAATTATCTGATTTCATACAGATATCACAAAGGAGCCATAAAAGAATGGAAAAGCCAGTAGGAGGAGAAGAAATGACCCCAACATCCCATGCAACATAATCATATTACAATAGATTAGTTTCCTAAGAAAACATTGGTACCCAGCACACTCTTTCTCCTCAGCTATGCAGTAGGCTCCTAGCACTGTGACCAAAGGGAGTAAGTCTGAAGGATCAGTACTAGTCCTGAACATTTTGTAGGAAGCCTATTAGGAATGGAGGCAGCTCCCTGTGGGCTAAGCACTTTACAGACTTGACAAAAAGTGTTCCTGGCTCTAGAAAGTGTTATTCATCTCAGCTGTCTTCTCAGTGGAGAAAGAGTTAAATTTACTCACAGATGGGCACAATAAAAGATCACAGTTGCCTGTGGGATTGGAAAGGCTAGGCCAGGTAGTAGCAGCTAAGTAATTCTCAAGGAAGTCAAGGGCAGCACTAGCATAATGATGGCTTAAGGGTTCCTTTAATTCCTGGGAACTCCTTGATCTCTGCAAAAATGAGGCCACAGGCGAAAATTTTTAAACAAGTTAAAGTTAGTTTTGGAGGAGCTTTGAAAAGCTCATGGAAGGTGGCAGATGCATCTCAAGACATTTGTAATGCTGAACCTTGTTTTCCCATGGCTTACCAGGCACTGTTTGATACAGGTAATTTTATGTGCAGAGTGTTATATTACAATATTTGTTGCTGTTTTATTTACAGTGATCCTGAAAAGAAGTAATTTCTTCTGTTGGAAGGATCCTTGCCTTCATACTACTGTGTTGGGGAAAATTTCTTGTTCAGGGATCTGCACTAAAGCTGAAGAAAGACCTTGTACAATATAGAAAACAGCCATGGAAATCTTCTTAAAATGGTTGTAATCAAGCAGTTTCAAATGTTCAAGTTGATTTAAATAGTACAGAAATTGCCCTATCAATGTTTGTTCTTCAGCACAAATTACATTTAATCTGAAATTACAATTTTCTGGGTGGTGCAAGCAGTGGAATCAGAGGATGCAATACTTAAAGGCATTCAAGAGAAAGAAATTGAAAAGCAGATTTAGAAGGACCTGTGTTAAATGCTTTTGCTGGTAAACAGGACATAGCTTTAAAGCCTTCTCTTTTCATTCTTGTCCTTAAGCTGACTGTTGAAAGGACTACTACCCATTAGCTTCTGTGTCCTCGATTAACCCAAAATCTAGATTAAAGGTGCCCTGTCAGATGTATGGAGGTTGTGGATTAAAATTGGATAGCAGTAGGTGTTATCTTTTCTAATTATCAGACCCCCTGAAAGATAAGACACCCTGCCCTCTCTAAAGCCAGGCCTGTGGATTGCTGCAGTTTTGTGTTCAGTGAATTAAGGTAATGAAAATCAGTGCTCATCGATCCCTGTGGCTGTGCAGTGAACATCATGATTCACCAGGTACTTGGCAAGCCTTTCTGGGGTACAGCTGGGGTGCTAAAGCTCTCCCCTTGGTGTTGGGGAAAGTGCTCCTTGTCCCCCTATATGTACATTACTCACCTTTAGCTGTCTGTAAGGCCTTGTAACTCCTGTGCTGTTACCTTGTTAGCTGATCACAGGCACCCCAGACGAAGGTGTGCAGGCAGGAGACACAGGAGCAATCTCTGATGGAGCTTGAAAGCCATCCAACCCTCTTCATGGGAGTGCTTTGTGAGGGAAACTGAGACAAAAAGTAGTAAGTGCTAGTCTAACCAGAGCAAAGTATTAAATATTGCCAGCTGCACTGATTCACCAGATGCTTACTGAACGGTTCAATATAGCTCTACTGAACTGTCCCGTGGCCTTCCGGATGAAGGGACTGCTTGGCTCAGCACTCCTGCATGGCACCTCTGGAGCTCATGGGTACCTTTGGCAGTTTGTTCTTGTTTCCAGGAGCCTGAAGCATACAGGTAAACATCTCCTCACGGAAAAGCTTGGTCGAACACCCCCTTTAAGGCAGGAGGAGGAGGAAGACAAGAGGAGGGAAAGCGCCTGTTAAGAGCAGCTGATCTACACCAACCCAAGGTACCAGCGGTTATTTAGCCGCCAGCAGCTGTTTGGCTGCTTGAGGTACACATGAGAGGAAATGTGACCTTCACTGCAACTGTCACAAACTGGGATTGTGACTGTCGGGGGCTGAGAAAGTGGATTAGAGCCTTAATTAAGGGATGGTAACATGACGACAGCAGCTGCCATTTTGAACGCCTCTTCCCCCCTCCTCAGCCACGGCTTGCAGCCACCATGGCAGCAGCGCTGGGCCGGCTCGCCATGGGCTGCTGGATGAGAGGGGGGTGGAGCCACAGCCCTCTGCAGGCAAGCAAGGCCTGGTTGGGACAGATCAGGGTCTCCTTGCCCACCCGCCCAGAGAGGGCTTGTCAGCACCAGCCTGGGCACCATCAGCTCTGCCCAGTGCCCTCCTCACCGTTCTTGCCTGAATGGCATTGTCCAGCACGTTTCAACCCAATATATGGCAGCTCTCAAAGCTCCCACTTGTAGGCTAATGCATATTTAACCCTTGGGCATAGGCAGTGCTGTTTGGGCCTTCAAGCTCTGGCTTGTCAGGAGTGCTGTAATGGTATGGACAACATGGACAATATAGTGTCAAAATTTATGGTTCAAAACCAGTTAACTGGGAAAATATCGGTTGAAGTACTTTATAGTGTTAGGTCTGACTACAGTAATTTGAGAGAATGCCTGGGCAAAGGCAAAGAGCTTGCTTTACAAAGGCCTGGCACAGCACTGGGGGAACAGAGGGGGCGAACAGGACTTACTGAGGGTTCCCTAGGGCTCAAATCTGTGAAATCCCACCTCTGCTTCCCAAAAGCTGTTAGGGGTGGGGATCTCCGATTTCCCCAAACAAACTGAGTCTTCCAGAAAATGGGAATTCAGCCTCAGGGCCTGTGCTGTTAAATATGATGGACAGCTGCCTAATGGAGAGAAAGGCCTTTCTGTGCCCTTCTCCTCTGGGAGATGCACAGAGCCCAGCTCATGCCATGTCATTATAGTGAAAATTTGTTTTCAGCTCTTCAGAAATCAGTATAACCACTCTAAATACAAGCCATTCTGGAACATTATCTTCTAATAAAGCTAGAAAAGTTATATTTATTGGAAATTAATACACTTGGTGTAAATACTTCATGATGCCCAGTCCCAAGTAAAACTAAAAATCTGTTAATAAATAAAATCAGACAAACCAAATCATAAATATCTCTGACAACTGTGTAGTTAGCTGGCGAGGGAGGGTGGAGTTGTTTGGTAGGAGTCCAGATAGCAGCCAAAATATTTGTATTACTTCAGCCTGTATCCAGCCTTGCTAGTTATATTATTGAGAACAATATGCTGTGTTTATTACAGAGGACATCTCCCTTAGGCTCCACACTCACATACCTTTCCTGTTCTCCAGAAGACCTGGTCATCCAAATTATGAACTACTGTGTAACAAAAATCATGACATAGCATGATTATTTACTAACAATTAGACTGAAGTGAATAAATTCCATGATTAAAAATTCCAAAGTGTTTCACTTATGGACAGTTTCTGAGAGAGAAGTCAGTGAATAATTTATTTGCTATAAGCATTTAGTTCATTCATATTTGATGTTTTTTGTGCAATTTTCCTCCTTAAAAGTTCGTTTAAAAAAAAAAGAGGAAAAAAAAAAAAAGGAAAATTCTAGCCAGAATAAGAATGCTGACTCAACTTCCCATATAGATGAAACTTATATTTTTAAGAGTTATTTTGCTGCTAGAGCATATATAGTCCATGCTGTTGGAGTTTGTGCTGGCAAAAGTAGTTGTACATCTGTATTTGGAGACATTACTGGCATAGAGACCCAAGTAAAATCCTTGCAAGCATAGATTAAGCCAAATGTTTTATTTTGGAGACAGTTCATTCTTGGCCACTGTGGTATTATTGAACTATCATAAAGACATTCTGACTTGATGTCAGGGCTTGTTTTTGTTTTGAAAATTATTCCACTCCAGCGAAGCCATGATCTAAATATCTAGTCAAGATATTTGTTACAAACAAACATTTCTCTTTCTTCAGACAAATGTGTGTGCTGAAATGCTCGTTCTTCCTTTCCTAGACCAAGAGTGGAAAATAGTTACTTCCTAAGACCAAGCAGTGACTGTCCTGTTTTGAAAACACATTTTATCATTGGCAAGTACAAAGCAGTCAGTCACGAGGTAGTTTTTAGTTCAGCAAAGATTAGGTGCCAGATGTTCAATCTGTGTACAAGCAGGAATCAATTTTATCCAAGATGCTAGGTTCTGAGCTCATACTGTGGCTGCAAAGAGCTGTGTCATCTTTTCTTCCTTCAGATAAAATAGGAGAGACAGGTTATTCTATTAAAATGAAACCGTGGTGTTATTATTGAGGATACATGCTGCATATTTCAGTGGATATTTAGTTGAAATTTTGTATAAACTACCTGTATTTTTTTTTCTTTAAATGTCCTTTGAGCAAGAAGCTTTGATGCATGTGAGATGTTTATGCATCTTAGTCTACAGAGTAATGGACCCATGTTGTTGAGGGACTGGCAGCTCTGACAGAACAAGCACAGAGATTGCCCTCTAGGCTTTTGAAAGCCTCCTTAATAAGAAGGAGCTTGTATTGTTCCATAGTTTCATGCAAAGTATAACTCTCATGATGGTTGTTAGTATTTTCTTAATGGAAAACTGAAATACAATTACCCTTCACATCAAGGTGAGTTCACAACTTCTAAGACTTTACATGTGTATTAGTAGACATTAATATTTAATAAGTCCTAATCTTAATCAGATGTAAACAAAAAGAAAAATGTATATTAGGACCTTGTGGTTCTAAAGTACAGTGTCAGGGTTAAACTCAACTCTGGCTCCATGTGAAATTTCATAGTACCAGATTTTCAAAGAAATAGACATCTGATTTCATTCAAAACTTGGAAATTATGAACAAAATTTGCTTTGATATAATTTTAGAGCATAGAAACTGAAAAGGACCTGGAGAAGACATCTAATTCAGTTCTTGCTCCAGCTAGGTTCCTTCTGACAGGTGTTTGTCTGGCTTCTGACTGTGTCCACAGATGGTGCTGCCAGTGCTTTACTCTACTTTCAGACAGCAATTCACTTAGACAAATTTCTTTTCTGGCTTAATCTTGCTGCACTTCAAGCTCACTCTAGTACCAGTTAAGATTGCTGCAGGCATGAAGGATGTTTGTTTTATTTTTGAAAACTGAATGTCTCTCTTCAGTCTTCTTGTCTACAGCCTTAACTCTAACATGTTTCTTTTAGATGATGTGCTCTAAACTTCACCTTTCAGATTAGTGGAGGTGAGAAAATGAAATATTTTTCCCTCTACACTTGTTGCTGTACTGCCAGACACAAATCCTTTTCAGATCGTGAGCTCTTTGCTTGGATGCTGAGGGTGCTTGCCCCAAGGATCTGACAGCTGCTCCACAACCAGTAGCACTCATACCAATAACAGTAGTTACTGATATGTGTCACCACAGACTGATATGATCAGAGGTAGCTTCTAGGCAATAGAGATTGATTTCAGTATGTTTGCATGAGAAATGTCCTCTCTTTTCTTTTACTGGACTTTCTCTTTGGAATGGAGATTTAAGAGGGAGATTCTGGTTAGCTTAAAACCCACTAGGGACAATGAACAAGCAAGATTAGACAAATCTGTGTTGGAATGAGGTAAGGGATACCAATTCCAGATGGAATAAAAAGACGTCTTGGAAAGAAGAGTTTAAGTCATGGGGGTGTTGCTGTTCACATGGATTTGAGCAAGTATCAGTTTTTAGTTGTCTACACTAATGCAACCAACTCTCAAATCCTGCCTTAGATAAATAGTTTCTGTTTATCCAATAAATACTATCTGAGAGACAGTCAGTCTCTATATTCTCAGAGAGAATAGCAATTCTCTACTAGTTCCAGAAGTATATTAGTCTTGATCACAAGTTATGTCAGTCAACAAGTTATCTTAATTGTAACTAAGGTAACTGGAGAGCAGTTTAGAATGATGAGCCCAGAGAGTGGGTTTACCTGGTAAGGGTGAACCAGAAATTGTGGTGAAGAACAGTGCAGCTCATTTCAGAACACAGCAGGTCTTTTAAGGCTAAACATACTCAATTCAATATGATGATGGCTGAATTTTCAAGCATACCTGTACAATTCTGTTGAAGTTAGTGGAATATACAGATAATAGGGGCAGAAGTGATTTATCTTTTGAATCTCAAACTTTTGGACCTTGATGATCAGGTTCTTTGGGGCTTTTATATTTTTCCAGCTTTCATTGCAGCTGACAACTGCATGTATCAAATATTAAGGAGGCAAACACAATGCAAGGAGATGGTGCAACTGGCACACCACCCTTAAATTTAACTACCTGCAGCTAACAAGTGGCCTCTCTTTCTTCTTTGCTCTGCTGTACAGTGGAACAGTGTTCTGGTGTTCTGGTTTGGGTTTTTTAAAAGGAATGTTGTACATTCACAAAGGGGGAATGGCTGATACACCTCATGACAGCTGCTGGAATCACAATGTGCAAGTCAGGACAGCATTTGGGTTAGGAGTTAGATCAAGACTGTACACAGTAATAGCTGTTATGCTGATGAGCCACAGACAAATGTAGTGTCATGGAATAGCTGATACCTGCAAGAAAGAAGCCAACATAACTTCTGAGGCTGTCATGATCTGTAGTAGCCACCTTCCATAACAAAATCATCTGTCAACCTAGAGAAAATGCTCTCCTGTAAGAAAGAATTAAAGATAATGTCTGTGTCTAAATGTAAGCCTGTGCAGGCCTTCCTGAGAAACTCACCATTGCCACCAATGCACTTGAATGAGATTTACTTTGCTCCAGTGATGAAGGGGAAGGAAGTATAATGATGTTTTGAAATTCAGACTGGATTTTTTTGTGCATTTGATTTTAATAAATTTTCCCTAATTCTTTCACAGGCTGCACCAAATAGTCACAGGGTTTATTGTTGCAGACTTGTAAATTGGAAAAGGAGTCAAGCCAGTAGTCTGGACTGGTGGGAACTTGTAGACCTTGGCAAGTAGCTTGCAGCAACAGTCTGTGCTGTAGCGTGGTGCTGCTGGAGTTTTCCACTCAGAATGATCAGATTTTCTCTGGTTGTCCTCATTGTTCAGCTGTGATAAAAGACAGCCTTTTTTAGCCACAGTGCATGTTTGAGCCTTTGGGACAATTGCTGGAAATTTTGTAGAGGTCAGGTATTTATTTGCTTTCCTGAGAGCTGTTGTGATCATTCCAGAGCACTGCAGAATGATGTGATGTTGACACACACAGGTTGAGTAAATCAGCTTGTCAGAAATCAATTGAAAATAAACACATAAATAAAGAAAAAGCCAATCTTGAATAGATACGTGCTAAAAGCCCTTTTTGTGACTGGTGAATATGTAGCTGAGGGTTTGTAGAGGGACAGATTCCCACCTGGCCTGAACTTATTTCCTTGCATGACATGCTTTGTTAACTGAAATACCCAGTCTGGGATCATTTGGTGCTATGCTATGTGCATGCTTGCCACAAATGGAAGGTAGAGAATACTAGAATGATGTGAAGTCTCATTCCCTCACTTTGAGTCTCTTCCTTCATTAATTCATTGGTTTGGAGCCTCATTTGGAATCTTTTTGCTCATTTTAAAGGCCATAGCAGTTCCACATTTGTGCCTTGAGGGGCTGCATGCTTCAGCTAAGGTGCTTCCGTAGGAAGTTTATTTGGTGCTGCTGGGCTGCAGTGTGCTCTCTTCATAAGGAGGCACTGGATCTGGAGAGAGCTCAATGTGAGCCTCATCCATGGGAGTCTTCATGGTGGCCTCTTCATAGGATGGAGGCAAACACACAGTGAGGAACGTGGCATCAGGAAGCAGAGTGGAATAGTGGAAACTCTGTTCACTGTTCCAGGGCAGTACAGAAAGGAAATTAGACACCTCATGCTCAGGCAAGGCCTCAGGGAGGTCAATGCTGAAGATTTGCCTCTGTGGAGTGGGGTGCTGGCAACGGCGGTACAGGAAGAGCAGCAGAAATGCCAGGAAAAGCATCATGGTGGCAGGCAAAACGATGCACAAAAATGGTTCTATGTCATCTTTGGTTGAACTTGTCTGCTGTCTGCTCTGTAATCAAAGCAAATAGGTAGTGTGTTGGATTCCTGGACACCTCTTAGCCTGAGAGAAAAGAAACATTCAGCACCTCCCTCCGCTATCACCTAGCCACTGCTCTTTCAAGATACATTCTGTCTGCATCAGTGGCACTTGAGCAATGTACTTTGAAGATTTGTGAATTGTTGAATTACATTTGCTAGTCCTTTAAAACAAAATAATTTGACAACTAGAGATAAAAGAAATGAGGATTTGCAAAAAGTGGTGAGTTTCTAGCAAACCCTGTCTTTCCACCCTGTCAAGTGGAAAAAAAACCAACCTGAAACTTGGTGTGAGAGTTTATTACTCTTGGACTATGCTGGGACCAGTCCTCTTTGTGAGATACTGGTTAAGCTTTTGAAACCTGGGAGAACACTGAATTGCAGAAAACTAGGGCTGGTGATCCACTGTCTAGTAGCATATCTTGCTCTTTGAAAAACTCTGTTTATGTTAAAGAACAAATATTACAACTAACCCTTTCATCAGGACCCAGTGCCTACCATACCTGTTTTTTTGGGCTGTTCTAAGTTTACAGGGCAGCCTCAAAAAAACCATGGTGTGTCAGGACAGCCTGGACTGGAGCTCTTTCTTGAGTCTGTTCTGACAGCTGTCCAAGAATCATTTTCTGTGTTTAAAATAATGGAAAAATAACTTCTAGGGTAAGAGTAATAGCACCTGTGACTATTCAGTCACCTTAATAGCCTGCAAAACACAGCACAAAAAGCCTCTATCTCCCAGCTTTTGAATTGTGCTGTAGTGTTAACAGGAGTTATAAGTTTGGGTGTTTTTTTTTAAATAACATTTACGGTTTTCTGTTGTATTAGCTTCACTTATTAAACTTAATATATCTTATTTCCAGTCTGACTTTACCTAGCTGTATATCTTAATAACTGGATTTCTTTTGGAGACTAGTCTAGAGAGGAGGAAAACTACACACCCTAAAATGCTATCTATTATCAAATCATTCCTTTTGTGTGTACTCGAAGATTATAATCAGATGGCTTTTTCACACCTTCACAGTGAGACTAAACAGATCAATGTGTCAAATTTCCTTTATTTTGAAGGAAGGCAGCTTTTCAAGCTAGGAGAACTCAAGTGGTTCTTTCCTCAAAGCATTTTGAAGCAGCTAATGGCTTTGTCAAAAGGGCCAGTGACTCCAGTGCCCCCTTCTTAGTCTACAGAAACTCTCTCTGCTTATTCTTCCAAGAATTGTGGTCATTCTTTTAGCTGCAAAATCACATTGTAACCTATGGACAATTGGTTATCTACCAGGCATTTGTTACCTCTCTAATTCTTTGTCATATTATGAAATATTTAGTATATGGTCATTGTCCCAGTTTTGCTGGGACAGAACCATAGGATAGCCATGGGCTGCAGGCAATTAGCAATTTGGAGTCAGCCAGAGCAGTTGCCCTGAGCTTGCTACAGGTGTATCCCATACCATAGACCTCATCCTCAATATAAAGGGGGTTTGAAGGGTTTTCTCTTTAGGCTTATTTTGACCCTGCTCTTCCTTCTTCTGTGGACAGGGAGACTACTGTGCATTCACTGGGCTGAGTATACCTTTGGATACTTTACACTGGTATTGGTTTGGCTGTCATATTAAATTTGCTTTCATTCCAACCCAAGGGCCTTCTCTCCTATTCCCATTTCCCCTTCTCTGCTGGAGAGGGGTAATTTGGTGATAGAGCAACCTCTGTAGTTTAGTACCAGATATTGGCTAAACAGAGACAGTTGTGCCTAAGAAAAAACAAATAGATTTTGATTTCTAACAAATTGTGTGTGGAAGATTTCTGCTTTTTTTTCCTGAGGTAATGTGGATCTCAGGCCAAAGCCATTAAAGTAATCTTAAAATACATTGAAGCTATTGTGGGTTGGCTATAAAGCTTTTTTATTATCCAGCTCTTTTTTACGACAGCAATCCTTACTAAAGAACTATCTCATATTTACTGATCATTTCTTATTAAAGAGTTTCTGGCAGTACAAGCTGTCATCTTACCTGACCAATAAATGCACTACAAGGAAACAGCAGAGTTGGAAGAAACTATTTCAGCTAGCATTCTAATGCAGGCATTAAGTCATCTTTTAAAAAATGAGATTTTAAGAATGTTTGTTTACATTTTGTTGTTTTGTCTTATGACATACATAAAAAAAGTGACCCAAGAGTACTTAGGGAGCTGGCAAAAGAGCTCACCAAGCCCCTCACCATCAATTTTCAACAGTCCTGGTCAACAGGGGAGGTACCAGATGACTGGAGGGTGGCTAATGTGACACCTATCTACAAGAAGGGCTGGAAGGAAGACCCAGGCAACTCCAGGCCTGTCAGCCTGACTTTGGTACCAGGAAAGATCATGGAGAGGATCATCTTGAGCGAGCTCTCACAGCAATTGCAGGGCAGCCAAGGCATCAGGGCCAGCCAGCATGGGTTTATGAAAGGAAGTCTTGGTTAACTAACCTGATCTCTTTCTATGACCATGTGACTTGCCTTTTGGATGGGGGGAAGGCTGTGGATGTTGTCTACTTGGACTTTGGTAAGGCCTTTGACACAGTCTCCCACAGCATTCTCCTGGAGAAACTGGCTGATCATGGTATAGACAAATGTTTCACTGGGTTAAAAACTGGCTGGATGGCCATTCCCAGGGAGTTGTGATTAACCAACTGAAATTTAGGTGGCTACCAGTTACCAGTGGTGTCCCTAAGGGCTCAGTTTTGGGGCCAGTCTTGTTTGGCATCTTTATTGATGACCTGGATGTGGAGATTGAGAGCACCCTCAGTAAGTTTGCAGACTACACCAAATTGTGTGGGAGTGTTGATCTGCTGGAGGGCAGGGAGGCTCTGCAGAA
Organism: Bucco capensis; assembly: GCA_013396975.1. NCBI lineage: Eukaryota > Metazoa > Chordata > Aves > Piciformes > Bucconidae > Bucco > Bucco capensis. Next base: position 40,190 of record VWZO01013725.1, on the reverse strand, counting down.
GGACTTGGACAGGTTGGATCCATGGGCTGAGGCCAATTGTGTGAGGTTCAATAAGGCCAAGTGCTGTGTCCTGCACTTTGGGCACAACAACCCCAGGCAATGCTACAGGCTTGGGGATGAGTGGCTGGAAAGCTGCCCAGCAGAGAGGGACCTGGGAGTGCTGGTGAACAGCTGGCTTTGAATGAGCCAGCAGGTATATATAAAAAGTATTGTTTTTTGAGGGGCAAATTTGCATCTAATTGTAAGAACATGGAAAAAGAGAAACTGTTTGTAATATGAGCTATCTCAGATGGCCACAGTGTAAAGTAGGTCTAAAAGAACAACCTAGACTAATTTGGGTGTTAGTATGATTACTGGGCTGAAAACTATACATCTAAGAGTAAATTTAAGCCTTTGAGGCCGAATAAATGCCAGCATTTTGGTAATCTGTGAATCTTTAGCTTGAACCACAGTGCACAAAACTTTTAGTTACGTTACTGTGTATAAAGTGTCAACTAGGGAATAAGAGCTCAGTAGCTCAGGGTATGCTTTGCAGGATGTGTAGAGTAGTGACTGAGTCAGGAGACCAGGGGAAGAGAGAGGACTGCCTGCTAGCTAGGGATAGTGAATGCCCTTCTGTGGAGCTGTGTTTGTTACTGAATGCTCTAGAGGGAGCAAGACAGTTCAGCTGGAGGAGTATGTTGTGGATTAGCCATTAGCTCTACTCTCAGTGCCTGGGTTGAGATCAGAGATGCAGAAATTCTGCATCTCTGTTGCTGCCTCTGAAGGTTAAAGAGCAGTGTCCCAAGACTGCCAGGATTTATTACTCTAAGGGATCTAGGCAGAAATGACAGGTAATTATGAAACACTTCATGTCCTCTTGTACTCTCTAGTTTGGACTAGATGATCGTTGTAGGTCCCTTCTAAGTGAAATATTCTATTTAAAACAACTACACAAGTGCTCAGTGACTATGTATTCAGTAATGTGTATAAAACAAGAAATTTCTTTGAAGAAGATGCAGTAAATAAGGCCCTGGGCTGATAAATGTGGGGAGAGTAGAACACTGAATGGCTAGTAATGAAATGAGTATCATTCTGTGCAGTTGTGAAAGAACAGTGTGTTTTACTACAGTCTGCAAAGTAATAGCATGTGAAGTAGGTAGGATTAAGGATTTGGTAAGGTATTTTTCTGTATGCTAACAGGTAATGTTAAGGACCAGTCTTTCTCAGTCTGTTTCAGAGAGGCTTTTTAAACACAGCCTTAGCTTTCCTATTTGGGTGAAATAATCCGTAGGCTACTTAGTGTATTATTTGAGTTTAATTTTTTTTAAATTGCCCCATACATGCCCAGAGCATGAAACATAAATCACAGGAGTTACCTTTTGATACTGCTTCCTGCTAAAACATTTTACATCTACTGACTTTACATTGAGATGCAGTTAAAAAAGCTGATTAGCTTCTTGCAGGTATATCCAAATATATGTCAAAAGCACTGTAAGACAGTACTTTTGTATTAGTCTCTGGGGATTTTTTTGTGGTTTTGTGCCCATTTCTGGGATGAGTGGCTAAGAGGTGACTGAAGAATGTTGCCAAACTCCTGAAATTTGGGACTTTAAAAAAATCTTACTGCCTTAAAATCTCCAGATTATACAAAAAAAAAAAAAAAAGAAATAATTTTAATGAGATTAAACAGGTCACTTAGAAAAAAAAAATTGATCTGCAGTTCTAATCTAAAACTGTAAACTGAACTAAAATTAACTTCTAAAACTGAAGCTAATAAAATGAGGAAAGGAACCAGTGTGTACAGGTATCAGAAATAACTGCCAAAACTGAATTTTTAATAACTGAAATGAAAGCATAAGCAAATAAACCAACTGCAGGACATATAAAATAAAATCCTCTAGCATTTAACAACTGGAATTTCCAAACCAAACATATAAAGTGACTGAGGGAATTATTTGGTAGTGTTTTCTTGGCTGGTTTGGTTTTGATGCTGTTGTTTCACTGGAGGTCAGTGTACTCTACTTGTGTCATCTCAAGCAACTATTGTTGGGTTTGTTATTGCCAAAAATAAGACACCAATTTCCAGCATGAAATAAGTTACAGGCAAATAAGTGCAGGAAAATATTCTCTACAAGGAAAAACTTTTTCACAGTGAGGGTGACAGAACACTGGCACAGGCTGCCCAGGAGGCTGTGGAGTCTCCTTGTCTGGAGCCATTGCAGAGCTGCCTGGACACATTCCTGTGTGACCTTGTCTAGGTGATCCTGCTCTGGCAGGGGGGTTGGACTAGATGATCTTTCTAGGGCCCTTCCAACCCCTAATATTCTTTAACACAGAATCACAGAGAAAAAGCAGAAAAGTGCATTGGGGTAAAAAGGATTATGTTTCTAAAAAGTCCTCTGTTTGTTCAGAGCTGATTTTTAGTAGGAAGGTTTGGCCACTGTAGGGTCATGTTTATTCTCTTCCTCACATTTATATCTCTGTAGGAACTGAAGCAGAGGGTCAGTTTTCCCAAACACTGATCAAAGACTAGAATTGGTAAAGCCTCTCATTAGTAATCTGTTTGCCTACATTTTTTTTTAACATGCTGAGCGTGTATAGTTGCCAGCTCACAGCTTACATGACCCATATCAGTTTTGATGAGCTTTTACTTGTTCATGTTAGTAAATGAATGAAATGCAGAGTGCAGCCCTGTTGTGTGGCATTTCCATGATAAGTAATGGAATGTGTTCAGAACTGAACTCTTTGTCTAGACAGAAGAAACTTGGTACCTGGCTTTGAAGGGTAGGACCTAAATAAGGCCAAATATAAGTTTAAAGGAAGCTTTTGTGTAAGGATAGAAAAATGTAAGTTTACTTGGCTTCCTTAAATTCCCATTGAAGTGATTGCTGTATTTGTGCTAGGATTTATTATGTTGTTAATGATTAGCTAGAGTACTTAGAAAATTATTGAAATTACTTTTATTAATGTAGCCTGTATTTATACTAATATCCTTTGAAGTTGAATCGGGAAATCAGCACTTCTGACTTTGAAGTCATGAGGCTGTGGTCCATGCATAGGTGCTTTTCCAAGCTCCATCATACTTCTTAAAGCTGATTCATTATTGCTTGTAAAAATAAAACCCATAAATCTCTGCCAACAGAAAAAACATTTTTATGTGGTTTTGTATATATTGATTATGACACATAACCTTAAGGTGAGCCTAGATTTACACTGAATTTCCAAGTACTCGTTAAAATGTGATTCTGGTGATGCTTTTTGTTTCTCACTGTCGGACAACTCAGTGTGTGAAGACATTGCCATTCTAACTCTAGCAGTGTTACTGATGAGGTAGAGTTTGTTAAAATCATATAGACATTTTAATATTACTTATTCTCTCATTTTGATCTCCCACTCCTACCTGCTTTTCTTTTACAACAATGTACTTGATATCTCAGCGTGGCCAGTTCATTTGCTAATGCTACTTGACTTAGACATTTACTGGGAATATATGTGCACCTTAAATTATTATTTCTGATCAGATCAACAGTTTTGCTCTCTCCCAGACAAAGGCAGAAAGGCAGGCTGCTTTTTCATCTCAGAGGCTAGTTCCCTCCCCCCACTTGCCTGCATGTGATCCTCTCTCACAGAAGTAATCAGCACACAGCTTAGGGAACAAGAGTTCATTGCTGGCTGTTACTGACTCTTAACATCTGCAGAAAGGCTTCGTGGGACCAGATCCAAAGCATAAACATGCATTTAAAAGAAAGAAAATCAAGGAATAGCAGAATGCCTTATGCTTAAAGGGAGTAATTATACTACTTTACCTGCTGCTCCAGTAAGACTTTGCCATCTAATGTTTTTCTTTCCCCACAAATATGTTTAAAACAACAGCAATAAATAAAATCTCAGACTATGTAATTGAGCAGCACTGCTTTGATATGTCTCAATACCCAGGTATTTACTCAGTGCTATACCCTGAGGCATTACACAGACATACACACACATGCAAAGTCAAAGGATATGCTAGAGACGAGCAGAGGAGTACAGACCTGGAGCTCTGTTTCGGGAAGCGGCCCACCTGGTTCACTGTTTAGCCAGTCATAGTTGCCTCTGTCAGCATGTCCAAATTTTATCCAGCTGCTGCCCAAGAGCCACCTCATGCTGTCATTAACCTGATCTTCTTGTCTTCGTGCCTCCAGCTTGCTTTGCTGCTTGCAAGTGTGTCCCCGCCTCCCAGCCTTGTCCCAGCTGGGCTGCTCTCAGCTAATGATCCCTCTTAAATGATATCCCCTTTATAGTGGAGGAAAAAAAAGTTAGACACCCCCCCCACACACATGTTGTCTGGAAGCCAAGCAAATAGATCTCAGAGCCTCTCTCCACTTCCAGCTCAATCTCTCTGGATTTGCTTCAGTGGCCTACATTACCAGCAAAGCTGGCATCAGGTATCTGGGAGCTGGAGCTGATAGCGGCTCTGATTGGAGCACTCTCTGCATTAGGATTATTAAAAGGGGAATTTGCGTGTGAATCTGAGCCCACATGGTCATCACTCCATGTGGATAAATAATGCTCTGTGTTTGGGTATCTAATAAACGCTTTTCCCAACCAAATAAAATAAATAAACCCTGCGTTTCTAAGCGGAGAGCGAAGGTTCCCTCTCAGTTCTGCAGTGCAAGGAGGAACCACAATCCAGGCAGGTTTTTCCTCCCTGATGGTGGAATATACAGAAAATAGTGAGAGTGCTTTCTGGGTAGAGAGGCAAGGACACAAGGCTAAATGCTGTGCTGAATTATTTAGCAGTGTTAGGATGTAGATGTTAATGATAAATCCAGAGAGAGAGCTCTGCCAGGAAAGCTTTGGTCACTGAGAGTATATGATTGCTTTCAGTAATAATGAGTTGTCAGTTCAGTTAAATAAGGGCTCATTTACAGCTTTCAAGGATGTATATTGTTAAATGACAATTGTTTCCAGTGAGAAACCTTTGTGGTGTTTATCCAGGAAAAAAAAAAAAAAGATTACTGATGTATGTTAACTTTTGAAGGGAGAAATATTTAAGTTGAAAGCTGAATCAAGGTTTGACTGTCATTGAAAAGTTAGAGGTGTCTTTTCTGCTTTGCTATTGGGGAAACTGTTGGTAATATCCCATTCAACTGTGATAAATTTTACGTAGTTTCTTAAGGCTAACATCTTCAAGCAAAGTTGTGTTTGGGACTGACAGTAGAAAACTGGGCCCTGAACTCTAATCTTTTATCTGTTGCCTGGACTTCCCTTTGTCAACTCTTCTTTTGATCTGATGGGTCCCAGAAAACTGCAGGCATTACTGGCAGCAGGCTGAACTCTTGCAGCTCTAGCAGTGGCAGTCCTAAGTGCCAGAACTTCTCAGCTCTAAGGAGAGGACCCTGGAAGGACCTGTTCCAAGACCGGTTGTGATCCCTGTAACTGCAGCATGCAGGAGGGATTTACCCTGCAGGAGAGCCTGGGCTATGGGAAAGAGAGGAGCCTTTTTGGTAAAGCCATCTCATTTTGTTACCAAAGTTAACAGGTGAGCAGTGGACAGGGAGCAATGATATTGGATGAGTATTTGGTCTTGGTGCTGAAGCAGCTGCTCTGTTCATAGGAAACTGCACCCAGGTCTTGCTTCTGCTGAGGGGAGGTCCTGCTCAAAGCTAGAAATGTTGGCTCAGCAAAGCTTTTGCACTCTTGTGAGAAGACTCTTCCTTTCACTGATGCCTCACTCATCACCTTGAAAAGCACTTTCAGAGGTAGTGAGTACTTTCAGCTGCAGCCAGAGTCCAGGGGAGTTATGTTGTGAATTACAACATCCCCTGAGAAGCTGAGTCCTAAATGTGGCTTAACAGGTCACACCAAGACAGCAAAATACTTCTGATTTGCTGCCTTGACACTTGGTATGGAAGCAAGAATGACAACCAACTTTCCCAAATCAGTGTCAAGAAAATACATTCCTTAAGGAGTTGTGAAACAGTGTAGCTTAAATCTGTCATCTCACATGCAAGCAGGAAACATTCATATACTATCTTAATTAGGGTCTTAATCATACAGCCCCTAAGAATATTAATGCTATTTTTAAATGCTTGCTGTAACTTTGCTTTGGGACTGTCATGAATAATGAGGAGAATGAAAAAGTTGCCTACTTACAGTATAAACACCATGCTTATCATCCATGGATTCTAGTTTGATTAATTTTAGCCAAAAAGTACGGTGTGTATTTTCAAGGCTCACTGACCTGATTTACCAAGTGCTGCTTTGAATTCTTGACCACTCTGGAAAAAGTTTAAGAATGATTTAAATTGGTAGAGCTGAGGCCAACTGGGAATTTGGGGAAATGTGGTGGCCTTTGTCATGCAGGTAATTAGAATATAAAATAATGATTGTCTCTCTGGCTTTTTATATAATCAGTAGACTCAGCAGGAAGATTAGTGAGAGTAATGGGAATACAGTCTTTCTACTGCCAGTGGTCAGGCATCCATTTGACACCCTGCTTTTGTAGAGAAGATGTGCTCTTGTGCAGAGCTGAAACAGTACCACTCAAGACTGGGTTTGTGATGGTAAATCTGTTGCAGGATGGGGCACACATGACACTTATTTCTCCTTCTCACAAAGAGTTCATAAATGCCACCATAACTTGAACATGCTGTAGTGTGGAATTGGAGGGGAGGAGGAATGCCCTTGCTGCCAAGCTCCATGGCCAGATGTCAGGCTTGCTGCTTTGAAACACAGGGGAAGCCAACCTTTGGAGGTCTTCAGAACTTTGACATGGCCAAAACTTCCCCCACTTTCCCTCTACTGGGATTGTTCTTTGAAGTACTTTAATCTAACAGTTATCCTGTCAAGTATTCTGGAAAAAAATAGCTGGCATGGAATGGTACCACCAAAACGATGAATACGTGGTAAAGGCTTGTAAAACAGTGCCAATGTGATGTTTTTAATATCAATTCCAATGTTCTATCAGGGAAGCAGGAAGAGACTTTGAGGAAGCCACTGCAGAAAATAGGCTCCTCCACTGTCCTCAGTATGAAGCTTGAAATGTCTGTCATAAATAATTCATTTTTCTGATTTGCTGAGATGTTTGAGGCTAGCAGGGTAAGTCTAGGCTCTGTTGCCACTAATACTGGTAGGGAAGAGGATATCCACAGTGCCCTAGATGCCTTTCAAATCTCTTGCTGGTTTTTTCTTTTCTTTTGCTGCTTTCCACAGGTGATGGTGAACCATCTCTCCTTGAATGAGTGTGCTGCTGTGAGGGAGGGTGTGAGGGTTAACCTGAATAATGCAAAACTAGGAATTACAGTGGGTGAGGTACTACAACTGGACATGGTACTGTGTGGTCTGATGTAGATTTGTAAGATGAAATGGAGAGAGATGCTCACTTTTGCCTATTATCAGCTGGTAGGTGCTTCTGTGTCCTTCAGGCAGGAGTGATGTTGGCTTCTCTCCATTCCCTTTCACCTGGGTAATTAAGCAATTCATAGTGACTTTTTTTGCTAAATTTTTCATGATAATGAGATTTTTGCCTTTTTTTTTTGTTGTTAAACATCAATACACTTTTTTTTTTTCTTCTGAAAAGCAATCTCCTCCTCTCCATCAAACTAAACCCCCTGTCACTTCAAAGGGTAGATAAGAGTTGGCATAGCCTTGCTCACAACCAGTGTTCTGGTGAGCTGCACTTCCTCATGGCCAGTAGGTATTGATCTGGTGCTGCAGTAGGGTAGCTGAATGCAAACCATTAGAGAGAGTGCCAGTGACAGACCTTACATTGCTGCCAGGGCAGGATTGCCTCCTGCAGAATATCCCTTAGAGTTCTGTGAGTGTAACAATGCTTAAAAAGCTCTGAGGCCATGGCAGTGGCTGGTGACTAACCAGCATCCATCTCACAATGCTGTCTAGAGCTTTGGGCTAAAGCCTGGGAAACATTTTTTTAAAGGGAAAGGGACTAACCTCAGAGAGTATGACACATTTTTCCAGCTCTCCTAAACTCTGTGTGTACAATCAAAGAGCTTGGGAATTGATTTCAGTACTGGTTTGTGTTTGGGGGGAAGGGAAGTTGGGTTGCGATTTTTGTTGAGGGAAGTGGGAATTTAACATTTGGATGTGTTTTCTGTTTTCAGACTGAGCTATGCCCATTTTATTTATCCTGTCCTCCTGATGTTGTCAGATCCTCACCTCTTTTGCACTAATGTTGGTGAGTATTGTGCTGCCATCCTGGGCTGTGACTCTGCTATGACAGTCATTGTGGACTCTGTGCTAAGGGGCAGTTGTTAAGCTCTGTGTATTGTCTTAACTGTCATAGCTGAGTGGGCTGTGGGCCAGTTTGCAACTGTATTATATTACTGATATTTAACATAATTGAGATCAAACAAGGGGACTTTTTTTGCTTTAGTAAAGCTTAACTCAAAATGCATTTATCTGGCATGAGGAATACACTGTCAAGATGGCCATGGCAGTGCAGTTACCCTGGTATCTGAACTCTGGTTGCTGGAATATTTAGGCAGGCTAATTCATCCCAGCACTGTAGCCTCCTGGTGACTGTGTGGCTTCCTGCTCTGCAGCCTGTGGCATGGCTTATCAGGTGCTTTGCCTTTTGTCTTCAAGAAAAAAAATGTTCTTGACTGATGCTGCTTTGCTGTGAGGGATTCATCCTTTCAGGCTGTCACCTGCAAATAAACATCCTCTGATTCTCCAAGGTACATGAGACTGTTTTTGCAATTTGTGCTGGCTCAAGGATGCTATGTACATTAGTAAACCTGAACTTTATAGTGTATCACCTAGCTAAAAAAACCCTAGAATTTAAAAAACCAATTATAGTTGCACAAAATATAGGAATAGAATAGACTTATCCAGTTTATGTAATAATACTTCCACCATTTTATTATAACTTTACTAAACATGTCCAGGTCAATTTACTTTTTTGAGTGATTCAGAATTACCACTGTTCTGCTTGGGAATCCTGAGCTTTAGCTGGAAACTGAGAATGATCTACAAGTTGTCCTGTATCAGTAATAAGCAGTGGAGGTTACCCAGCTCTCACTGACCAGCCTCTAGCACAGGGCAGGCAGGGTACTTGCTTCTCCTTAACCCTAGCTCATCACTGGTTAGGTGGTCTCTCTTAACTATAGACTGCATCCATAGAAGAACTGGGGCTGTAAAGTGGGAGACACACGTTGAGTGTTGTGCTCAGCTGTCAAGAGAAGGATGCCTCTTGGCCTTCAAGCAAGGGAGAAAATTATTCCTGTCCGAGAACATCTGAAATCATATGGAACTCCCTGAATTGAAGTGTGCATTATTTAACAGAGTTAAACTGAGAAGCTTTGGACAATTTTTGTGGTGTTTTAGTTTAGGTGAACTGGAACATCTCTTTGCTTGAAATAACGTTTTGTGTACTGTTGCAACTCAGAGTTCACATCTTGAAGGTGAATCTCCAGTTGTGAATCTAAAGATTTCTACTTCCCACTTATGCAGAAGATGCACAGCTTCCTGCAGCCTGTAAAATAAAGTTCACTATAGAAATCAAATGCATGAAGAAAATCTTCTGTATAAAAAAGGCCCCAAATCTGCAGACAGGGCAAGAACTTTTTCTCAAGTGCACTTGTTAATGGTTCAACTTATCAGCAGAACTGTGATTCAGCCTAGATTCAAGGATATGACTCTTGTTGCACAGAGGCAGATCAGCTAGCCTCAAATGCACAAAGCTTTGTTACCAGAGCTTAGTGTATATTGACCACAAAGTTACCTGAAGGGGCAGGGAAAAGAAGCAAACTTTTCCCCACTAGTCAGGTGGGAAGAGAAGTGAAGCAGTCCCAGGCAGGTGTGTCCTCAGTGCAGCAGGTGTCCCACTAACTCTCTGCTGAGTACAATTGCATTGTTTTCATTGTGAGATTCTCAAACTCCCCATTGGTTGCTTTAGCTTATGATGTCAACTGCATCACACTTGATGTGGTGCATGTGCTGCATCCTGATTGCTAAGCTTTGTTGCATATGCATTATTGGGTAATGCCTACTGGATAAATAAAGAGAATTTACCCTAGCAGGTCCTGAAATTACCTACTAAACTGCAATGGGAAGGCTGGAGCTATAGACTGGAAACCAAAATGTCAGGAGGCAGAGTGGAAAAGGATGAGTCAAACACAAAAGGAAGACATTCTCCAGCATAAGGAGTATAAAAATGTTTCAGAATTGACCAGTGCTAGGATAAGAGGACTTAGGACAGTGAGGTAAAGGCACTGCCACAGTGTCTTCAGGATGGGGAGGTAAGAGTTTATAGAGGTGTAAGTAGAAATTGTGCTATGTGACTGGAGTTGAAAGGCTCTTGGTGTTGATAGAGGTAAGGGACCATGCAACATCCTCAACAGGAAACCACAGATACAAAGGCTTTAAGTGTGGCTTCCTGAACGGGGAAGCTTATCCAGGCAGCTGGATGTGGTATTGAAAAAGGAGATCATGGAGAAATTTCTTGTCTGAGGCATATGGGAATGACTGGAGGGGAATAATTCCATGTTAGAAACACCTGGATAGTGGAGCTGCTGAGAACCATTATTCAGTGTGGACAGCTTTATAACTAACAGGTTAGGATGTCAGCAAGCAAATTTAAGCTGCAGCCCAAGAGTGATGCTCTGCTATTGAGATGTACGAAATTATGTGATAATGTCTCCTGTGTGAAGCTGACATTGAGGTGGGATTTTGTACCAGCAGAAGGGCCAAAACAGTAGCAAAACATAAAATTCTGCTCTGGGGCTCAGGGAGGTTGAATAGATGACCTGAATGGTTCATTCATGGGTGCAGTCTGTAGTGTCCTGAATCCACAAGACTTCAGTGTAATATGAGAGAGCATTGAGAAAGTACTCACTGCAGTGACTCCCTTCTGGGTAATGGGTGGGGTAAGAGGGTGCCCCATGGTGTGTTCCAGTTCAGCCTGACTGGGACTGCTGCTGTGTGCAAAATGCTGTTCCTGTGTTGAGCTCCCGAGTTGGACAGTGGGCAAAGCTTGGGTCTAGGCTGATAATATGTGAATTTTCATTTTAAAGAACAACTAGTTGTTGCTTGGGGCAGTGGTGTACAGACAGAGTCAGCTGTGAAGAAAACAGCTGAGGCAGTTATTTAATTTCTGCTGTAAAGTGAGGATCCTCTCATCCCACTTCCAGGCATAGCATTACACTCTTTAAGGTTAAGTTACTTGATGTGTTATGGCACCTGGCAGGTGGCATGAGGTGGCTGCTGTGGGGAAACATGCATAGGTGAGCAGTTATAATGAGCCCACATTGTAGGGGCAGCACTAGGCTTGACTGCTTAGAGGTATTTGTGTTCTGTCTGAAATAGTCCTTTATTTCTTTATTTTTTTTCCTTTTTTTAAACTTCCCCATTGTTTTTGCCATGTGCAGGATGATGCCCCTTTGAAAGGGATGCTTGTCCAGCCAGCCTGGTTTGGTTTGATGGCTCAGGCTCTAAAAGAGACACTCAAAGTGATATAGTTTGGCACTTGTGCCCTGCCCCAGGGTCTTCTTTCTCATCCTGTTTTTCTTCAGCAATCACTGCAGATCTATTCTGTTGTCTAGGGTGGCACAGCTTATCTTATGTCCCACCACCATCCCTGACAGACACTTCATGGTGGTCATCCTTCTTGTCCTACTCAGTACAGCTCTGCCTAAACAAGTCTAAGGCATGCTCTTACACTGCATTTCTGTTCCATCCCCTCCTACTGCTCTTGTTCCCCTGAAATTCTAAAGGAGAATTGATTGAAAACCTGTAAGAAAAAATTGGTAGCAACCTAGATTTAAACCTTCACTTTTTTCTTTCTTTTTATTTTTTTCATGGTTGACTTTGCAAACTAATAATCTTTATTCTCATGGGCTTGGGGCTGGTCACAAGAGCCTGCATTCACATACTCAATTATTTATCATCTTTCTAAAAGAAAAGATAATGTATGCAAGAGGCATGTAAGATCTGCTCTGACAACCATCCCTGCAGCTGGGATTTGCAGTGCTACCATTGCAATTCTGCCCAGAAACTGATTCCTGTGTTTTCTCAAGGGACAATGAATTGCTTTTGCAGGTAAGCATTTCAAACCAACCAAGAGCCTTGTTGTCACCTTCCTCTTCTTACATGAGTTACTGCAATACATTTTCAAAATCATTTTTCATTTTCTCATTATGTTTGACATTCTTGTTCCCCAAGCTTGAAGATTTGTCTTTCTGACCTCCTGAGCACTGTTACCTGTAGGGGTAGATTTCAGTACAGCTTCTTATCTCATTTTGTTTTGATTTTTTCCTCTCCCCACCATCTCTGGCACAAAGGAGAACCTGATTTGAAGGACAAAACAGCCTGCCACGAATGAAATGTAACAGCCAAAACAATAGTAAATAATTCATAAGTGCCAAACAGGAAAGTATTCTAAATTATTTTAATCTTAAATAACTTTTTATGTCTGTGGTAAGGAATGAGGATGATGAGAGACCTCCTCAGAAGTGCTCATGCTAACCACAGCAAACAGAATTAATTCAGCTGAGGCATATGTTCTCAGAACTGGCAAACCAGAGGTTTTGTCTCTATTTTGTGCATACAGATCTCCCAGTAAATACTGTATAGATAAAAGTACAATTCTCTTGTGAAAACAAAACAAATTAAAAATACTAAACCAGATTTACTACCATGGATTTCTATTAGGAGTCAGAAAATTGCACACAGAGTCCAACTAATGTGTTGGATTTGGGTTGTATGTTTTTCCTTTTTTTTTCTTCAGCATAAGACTAGGACCTACCTGACCTGTGCTTATCTCTGAATTGTTTTGATTTATTTGGCATTCTGTTGTTGGCTTTTGAAACCTGGATGCTGAGAGCACTGTTCCAGGACATTTTGCCAGGCATTTGGATAAAGAGTTCAACCTGTGTTTGTTTACAGTGATTAACTTGTGTTAAGAGGTTTATCCTGCTGCTGACTTCTTTGCCAAAAGCTCAGCAATTGGAGATCACTCTGTGTTTCCTGTGGCTCAGCACACAGAACACAAGCCTGGTTCTACTTATTTCTATTTCTGTCACAAGCTCACTCAGTGGACCAAAAGAAAGGTTTCTCCAAAACATGGACCAAGAAACATTTGTTCTGGAGAAAGTATGCTTCCAGCAGGATTATTGGAAATATTTTCCCATTATTACCATGGTGGTACTTTGAGTGATGAGTGTACAGGTGTGCTGGTGGTCTGCTGTGTGACCCTGTTGTATCCAAAGTGGGCTTCCATTCTCTTCAGTCTTGTGCCTGAAGAACCTGCTAGCATATCTAGTTTCCCTTTCTATTGTCTCTCCCATAAACTGGCTTTGCTGGTTCCCCCTCCACTTGCCAGGTTATCTCACAGGGCTGCAGGTTAAGGGATAAGCAAGAGGCCAGACGACGTGGTATAGATACTTTTGGCCCTTTTGAGATCAGTGACATGTTTTTGTCTTGCTCAGTTGTTCATCCCATCTGTTAAATGGCAGTGGCAATACTGGGCAACTTTTGTCACTTGTAATAGCAGAAGAAAGGCTTTACTAAAGCTGTTGAGAGAATGTGTGGTTTTGGGAGGGGGGGATGTTTGTTCTCTGAGCCTCCTGGAAGGTCTGGTTTGTAGTAGACTCCCAAGGGAGCTAAGAAACCTAACCTTCCTGGACCTAAAAGTCAACCTTTCAAAACAGAACCATGATCATTTTCTTCTGATAAATATGTTTGGTAACAATTTCTATGGGAAGTTTGCATTACTGGTCAATTAACAAAGCCCAAAGCAATCTGTTAAATTTTGACTAATAAGCAATGCCTTAAGTAGATGTTGCTTTTCCTGCACCCTGCCATGGAATCTGGCTTATGAATTCAGTGACTCCACAGAAGGGGAGACAACACTTCAGAATTAATGCTGTGGCTCTTAATTCCTTTGTTGTTGTTGTGTTGGTTTTGTTGTTGTTTGTGGGTGTTTTTTTTGTTTATTTGATTTTTTTTGGTTTAAATTTTTTTGTTGTTCTTTTTAGAAGTATTTTCCGACAGCTGTTTTCTTTGTAAATTGTTCTTAACACTTTGCTCCTCAACAAAGGAAGAAGCCCAAGTGTCTTGTCTTTAGCTGCACAGGAAGTTCACTATTTCCACCATGTGTGGGCCTCTTCCTCTCATGAGAAGGCAGCTGGGAATTCATACATGTGAGGAGTGAGTGAAACAGTGGAACAGTACTTGCTGTATTTACCCTGTTGCTGGTTTACATTCATGAATGCTTTTTAGGAGGGAAGAAAAATATTTCTGATAGGATCTAAATGAGACCTATGATGCTGCAGGAGGTAGTTTCCTGGAATGGAATGAGGTCCAACTCTTGGGATTTTGTGTGCTCTGTTTTGCCAGAAGTGCCATAATATTATTAAAGCATCACAACCTCATTTAGTTGCTCTATAATCTGCTAATGCTGATGAAGTTGTTTGCGTAACAGACATTGAAGGCCAGACCTTGTGCTGATTCGGTGCATGGGACCCCATGTCCAGAGATCCTACTGGGGTCAGGTGGGAATGCTGGCTGCATTTTCACTCTTGAGATTGTGGAAAGCTTGCCTTTGGGCTGTGGAGAGCACCCCTGAGCACATGGAGATGTACCCTAAAGGTTACTGCATGCTGCTATGTCTTGTCACTGACACACTCCTGCTTTTAGGGAGCCCCATGACAATACATGATGGGGTACTGGTCAACCCTTTCTTCTTCTGTACCTAAATTTTGGTTGCATATAAACATGTGTGACTGCTGTGAAGATGTCTTCTGTTTTCATTAAATCTTTCCATTCAATGTTTTTCTCCAGCAGAAGCGATCATTGATCTGACTTTAATCAAAAGATGGATTTAGATGATAGGGGAGAGAAAGCCTTTGCTGAGCTTTTCAGAGGGATGAAACACTGCAACATCCATGCTGTTTGCATGCACCTGTAGATTGGGAAGACGTTTTGAGTGTGGTTGGGGAATGCCTAGCTTAAAAACCCAACAAAAATCTGACTGTGAACTAGCACTCCAAGGAACCCTGTCCTGTGATGACTGCTTGCCCCTGGAGGTGTTTGCAAGCATTAGCTTTCATGCTGGGGACTGGGGTGGTGGTGGGATAGGCATTGTCTGGATTTCAGTGGCAGTAAAGTGATTACTTTGGTGCATGATGGAATTTGTAGAGTTCAATCCCTAAGGTTACCTTTTAGGATAGTTTTCAAACTGATTTATTTTACTGAAAGCAGATGTCTTTTCCACTGTGTTTGTGTGTTGGTTGGTTTTTTTTGTTGTTGTGGTGGTGGTGGTGTTTTGTGGTTTGTTCTTGGTGGTTTCACTTATTTTTGAAGAAATTTTCATTTATAATGAAATCAAAGCCAAAAGTATTTTCCTCATTTTAATGGAGGGAGAAATGATTCACCTGTTTAGATGCTTCAAACTACTGCACAGTGTGTACTTGCACTTTTAGCTGTCTCAGTAGGTTCATCCTTTTCCACTCATACAAGCTCAGTGCTGGCTAGGAGTGGTTCATTTGTTGGAAGTGTTTAGATCTCAGCTCTCACTGAAAAAAAAATCAGCAGTTCAAAGAGGCTAAATTCCTAAAGTCATCCATAAGAACTGGGTATGTACCAAGTATTTCAGGCCCTTTCTCAGTTCTGCTCCTTTGCTTTATCAGTGCCTCTAAAATAACTTTCTTTAGACAAACCCAAAACATTTTTTGCATTTGCTTCTTTATTCTACAACACAAGCAACATAAATAGTTTATAACTTTTGTTTTAAAATATTTCCATTCAGAATTCAGTCAGAATAAAATATACACAAAATACAATTTGCAAGCTAGCTGACAGTGACTGCCTGACCACTGGACACCCAAGGACCAAACAAAGCTAGCAGCACAACAGGACGCAGCGGATACAGGGAGGTGTTTTTCTAAGGAAGAGCAGAAAGGTAGAGGGAGGGAACATGGATGAGGCTGGGGAATTGCACCTAGGTATGGATTCAGTAGACAATAAACCCAATGTAAGCACTTGGTTGACAAGATGATTTACAGTCTCTCTTAAAAAGCATTAGTGGCTCCTCCTGAATATACAGCTAGAGAGGTGAAGTCCTGGGAATGATGTTTGTGGTAAAATGCTTCCTATGGCAGCCATCATCATAGAAATAAAATGTGATCTTTTAAATTTTGAAAAGGAAAAGCTTAGATCTTTGGCAAAATGGAGTGTCCACTCCCTTTGGCTTGCTTTCAATTTTCAGTTCTGGTTGAAGGGTCCATGGAAGTATGTTTGCAGTCTCATAAATCATGATAAAAGAGGGGGGAGGGGAAGGAAGTGGGGAAACCGAAAGAAGGTGCTCGCTGCTGTCATTGCATACTTTTCAATCTCTTGCTCTCACCTGCTCCAGCAAACAGCATGCAGTACAGAGCTCTGTCACCACTGTCCTCTGCCCTTCCTGGCTGTTCTCCCTTTGGTATTGAATCCTGCTTTTCTCTGCAGAGTTGGGGGCTCTGGAGCCATAACCTGCTTGTGGAGGTGATATTTGTCCCTTGCTTGAACCTGTGTGTACCTGTGCCTCTCTGCTAGCTGTGCTCTCTTGTTTCAGCTTGCTTCTTGTGGAACCATGGCACTTCACAGTCCAGATGAACCACATGCACTGATAGGAAATAGGGCCCTGGTGCTCTGGGGTATTTAGATGAAATTTATGGAAGTACGTAGCTCCCTTGTGAAAAGTGTGTAAAAGGATTGGAATAGATCCTGTTGCCATGTTTCTTAACAAAAATGCCTTCCACAAACTCAGTTCCCTGATTCAGTGTGGCAGTGGAGACAATGCAAACTTCAACTTGTGACTCTGCAGAAGTAAAGAGAATTTGAGGGATCGAGTCTCACAGGCAAGCTCATTATTGCATCAGTCCAGGATCATACAATGTAGCTCCACTGATACCTGCAGAATTAGGGCACTACTTCTTCCCTCTGCTTTTAGTTTTTACCTTGGAGACCTCTGAGCACTAAGTGAAAAGACTGATACATACTTATGCCATGTACTTTTTGATTTTTTTTTCTTTTTAAATAGCCAGCACTCCATGTTTAGCCAAAGCTGTTTGTTTAGTATGATATCATACAGCTAGTGTAGTGTCACATATGAAGTATATGTTCTGAGGAGGATTAGTGGGAACAACAGAAGGAGGAGCTACAACTTCTTCCTTGCAGCTGTACAACTTCCTGGAGTCCCAGGCACGTTGCTGGTGGGGGTTGCTAAAAGACTCTTAGGTTGTATCCCTGTAGAAACTTTACTCAAAATAGAGAGGTTCAGTGAGGAGGGATCTCTAGCTGCCAGATTCTATTACCTACATTGCATAAAATCCAACATTTGTGCTTCTGTGCTACAGTAGCTTGGTCCTTTTATACTAAACAAGAAGATAAAGTTTTCTTTTTAATTGATGGTATTGCATTATTTCTTCAACAACTGTGGAATGATCAAAAATTGAAAACCTGTGTTTTGTGTCATATGACATGATTAGCACTGTACCTAGATCTTTCCAGAAATGATCATAACTAGAATAATTAGCAAACAGCTTGGTTAAGCATAATCTTAGCACATCGACACAAAAGCAAGGGTAAGGAAAAAAACAGCACTTTTTTTTTTGGTGAATTAAAAACAAATTATCACTGAGTAATTGGCTTGCTATGGTCGACCTCCTCCTACATGTTAAAACTGGATCTGTGCAAAAATGAAGGTTCTGGTTTTGGGGCACTGGGATGCACAGGAGTATGTGCTGGTTCTTGTGGAAGTTTCAAGCAGGAGATGTATACAGGTCAGCAGCACAGAGGATTACATCAGGAACTGTACAGAACTTGCCTCTTCCTGAGAACTTGTGAACCTGTATGTAGGGCTTCAAGGATTCAAGGACTTAGTCCTGAGTATTGAAGATATCCAGATATGTAACTCACATTGATTTCAACAGCTTAAGCACTCTGAGTGTTGGCCTAAGGTGTGAAGAGAGGTACAAAGTGATTGCAGCACATGGGGCTGGACCACTCTGCTTGCTACCTTGTTTGCCACTTGGTTTCATCCTGGTGCTGCACCAAGTTCTGCAGTGAAGATACCAACACTGAGATGCTCTTCACCAAGTGCAGGTGGAGATCACATACAGTAACATAAGGTAGTTAGAGGTGAGGGATATATCTTTGACAGGTGAGCATTTGACTGTGAATTTTACAGTAGGGTTTAGGTTGTAGACAAAACTTGAAGCTCAAACTGAAAGGCAAAGTGCCTTACGAGTCATGGATGTAAACTCTGCTTTGCCTTTCACAAGTCTGTAAGTCTTTCCCTAACAATTCTTTCTAGATGCTAAATTAGGTCAGTTATTCTCATGTGAGTGTTTATGCCTAGAAGAAGGACACAACAGAAGTAATACTTTCTTGATGAGCATGCTGCTTTTTTTCAGCTTTAAATATTTGCATGGTGATGAGCTATTCCATGGGCATTAAGGTAGGCAATGCTGGTCAACAGCAACTTTCTCTGGTAGTGGCTGCCTACAAGATTTTTAGATGTGTTGTTGTCATCTCTGATTGCTGTGGTGGCCCTGAGGAGGGCAGTGTGAACTAGGCAAAGGTACCAGACACACAGTGCTGGTACCTAAGAAGGATATCAAACCTCCACAACCTTTGGTGTTTTGTTATTTTTTCTTTTTTCCCCTAAGCAGTTGAGTTAAAGAAAAAATAACTGGCCAGTTCAATGACAATCAAACCCACCTCATACAGAAATTTATGTGACCAAAACAAAGTAAAAGCAAGAAAAGGGAAGAATGTGGACATTAGCCAGAGCAAAGAGGAAGGTTATAATACACAGGCTCTGGCTTCTCAAAGCTCAAAAGTTGTGATTCAACAGTAAAGCTGCTTAATATGCTGCTGTTACCTCACACATTATGTTATGGGGGTAAAAGTAAGGATTTGAGTGGGTTATGTGAGAAGTCTTATGCATGTGGGTACTAGGGTTACTCTGCTACTGACTGAGGTGCTTGTCCATCTTTCTTCTTCCACAACAGGAAAGCAGGAAGGCTGCTGTAGTGTACAGCTGGACATGATTGGCATGTTCAGCATTGCGAAGTGTCCTTCTGTGGCTTAGGACAGGCTGCTGCCAGTACCCTTTTCCTAGGACTGTTCTGGCCAGACTCTTCCTTTGGGCTAAAAGCTTGCTTTGTGAGGCCTGAAGGTATCAGGCTGGCAGCCTTAAAACCAAAGTATGCATAAAAGAGACTGTGTAGGTCTATGAAATGGTGACTTCACATGTTTAGTGTTGGAATTAATTGGGTTTACTGATCTCTATGGCTAAACAAGCAAAAAAAAATAGCTGAGAATCTGATGAACCAACTCCATTTGTTACTTATTTGTATTTTGAAGGTGTACCAGAAAGCTTCTGCATCACAAATTAATGGTTCCTGAAGTGGCCATGGGCTACTCACCTCACCTGCTTACCACGTTACATATAAGGAAAAGGAAGAGCAACATATGCTAAACTTTGCTTAGGTAAAGCCTGATGACTCTGAGATTCCTTCACCCCCTCCTTTTAAATTACTCTTCTGCCATTACTCAAAATTACTCATGACCTCTTAGGGAGGGCTGCTAATGAGCAGAGGCACCAAGGGTGAGAATGGGCACTTAGTGCATAATTTGGAGGGCAATGTTTAAAACAGGGCAACAGCAATTTTATTCCTACTCATTTCCAGTATAGTATTTCTAGTGTAAAAAGTTGAAATTAAATTTTATTTTGGGTGAAGATGGTAGCTAATCAAATAACACTAAGCTTATGCTGTGTTCATGGGCTTGAATCATAGAATCACCCAGGTTGGAAGGGACCTTAAAGATCATCTAGTTCCAACCCCCCTGCCATGGGCAGGGATGCCAATCACTAGACCAGGTTGCCTAGGGCCACATCCAGACTGGCCTTGAACACTGCCAGGGATGGAGCATCCACAACGTCTCTGGGCAACCTGTGCTAATGCCCAACCACCCTCCAGGTAAAGAACTTCCTTCTAATCCCCAGTCTAAATTTCCCCTCCTTCGGCTTGTAACCATTCCCTCTTGTCATACTGCAATTAGACCAGCTGAAAAATCTCTCCCCTTCTACCTTATAATCGCCCTCTAGGTTCTCTTTTCCAGGCTGAACAAACCCAACTCTCTCAGCCTGTCTTCATAGGCTAGTTTCTCTTGTCCTTTGATCATCTTTGTGGCCTCCTCTGGACTCGCTCCAACAGGTCCACATCTTTTTTATGCTGCCCAGAACTGGATGCAGTACTCCAGGTGAGGCCTCACGAGGGCAGAGGAGAGAGGCAGAATCACCTCCCTAGACCTGCTGCTCATGCCTCTCCTGATGCAGCCCAGGATGCAGTTGGCTCTCTGGGCTGTGAGTATACATTGCTGGCTCATATCCAGCTTTTCATCTATCATGATCCCCAAGTCCTTCTCTGCATGGCTGTTTTCAATGAGTTCCTCTCTCAGTCTGTACTCATATCTAGGATTGCTCCTACCCAGATGCAGGACCTTACCACTTTGACTTACTAAACTTCATTTCATAGAATCATAGAATCACAGAATCATTTGGGTTGGAAGGGACCTCTGGAGGTCATCTAGTCCAACCCCCCTGCACTGGGCAGGGACATCCCCAACTAGATCAGGTTGCCCAGAGCCCTGTCAAGCCTCGCCTTGAATGCCTCCACGGAATGGGCCCCAACCACCTCCCTGGGCAACCTGTTCCAGTGCTCCACCACCCTCATGGTAAGGAACTTTTTTCTAATATCAAGTCTAAATCTACTGATCTCCAATTTCATTTGAGTTTGTCCAGGTGCCTCTGGATGTCATCCTGCCCTTCTCGCCCATCAACCACACCACTCAGCTCCATGTCACCTGCGAACTTGCTGAGGGTGCACTTGATGCCCATGTCTAAGTCATTAATGAAGACATTGAAGAGCACTGGTCCCAAGACAGAGCCCTGAGGGACATCACTCGTCACTGCTCTCCAACCTAGACAAAGAGCCATTGACCACAACTCTCTGGCTGTGTCCTTCCAGCCAATTTCTTATCCACCTAACAGTCCACCCATCAAATCCATATCCCTCCAAATCTGAGATAAGGATGTCATGAGGAACTGTATCAAAGGCCTTACAAAAGTCCAAGCAGACGACATCAGTGTTTCCTAGGCACTAGGCCCTCTTCTGATGCCCTGAGTGATTCCATTGGTACTGCTATCAGTTTTAATTCTCCAGTGTAATTGAGGGATTTACTTTAGTTTTAGATTAGTACAGAAAAGATCTGCATCCATTCAATGCACATATACTGAAAACCAGCAGAGTTGGGTGTTTGGCATACCGTTTATTATTCTGATTCCTCTTGTTGCCTAATTAATGTACTTTTTAAAAAGCAATTCTGTATAGATGCCTGATAAAATCTTTAACAAAAAATATAAAAACCCTTTCACAAGTTGTGTAAGAAAGACATGGCAACAGAAATTGAACCATGTCACTACTTTCCCATATACCAAAAGCTAATCTCACCTGTTTCCAAGGGGGAAATTGACAATTGATAAAATTGTTAAATTACTCATTTATAAAGTCATTGTAGGTGGTAAGAAAGAGCTTCATGGAATTTTTATGTCCTTGAAACAATTTAGCAAAGGTTAGTTTTGAGAGAAAGTGAAACTGTGTGACTGACACTACAGAAAGTTACGGGACAAATATTCCCTGTGCAAGTCTAGCAGGTGCAAAGTGAGCAATGGAGGGAAAAGGCAGGAGGACAGTGGCAAACTCTTTGTAAACACATCAGCTTGGGAGATGGCTGTTCAGTGGAGCCTTGAATTGATAAGTGTTTTTTTAGGTTTAAGATGCCAAAAGCAGTTAGTTGTGCAAAATTCAGGCCTGATACAGAGAGAGAGAGAGATACCATTTTGAGGATGCTTTGGAGCAGAGACTGAAGCTGTATATTTAGTTGGTGTGCACATTTTAAAAGCCTTGGGAGAATATCATGAAGGGTTCACCCAAGATTAAAAACAACTTGTCTTCAAATTATTTCAAATTCTAATCAATAAATTATGTATTATGGGAGTACAAGATGGAATATCCCAGGGGCTGCGATATAACTTGTGCAGCAAGGTAACCCTTTGCTCTATCTAGTGTGAAGGGCATCACACAGGTATTTGACAAGACAGTAGTCAATCTTTTCCTTTCTCTTCCTCCTCAATACCAGCAAACTGCAGTTGTCCATATATTAGAGCTGCACAGAGGGGGAAGATCTGGCCCCTTCTATTTACAGCAGCAGACAAGAAATGTGAGAGAAACAGGAAAGATACTTTCATTTCAGACAGTTTTCCATCTTGATTTGGGTCAATGTGGAGTGATAGGCTAAGTTCAACAAAGGTGATAAGGGTGTTCCTGGCTGCAGCAGCTCTATATAAGCAAACATAAATTTCCAGTAGCAGCATAAGCTACCTTAACTGCAGTGTTGCTTAAAATGGAACACTTTATCTCTACTCTGTTTAGTTGAATGCTGGATATTGGCACATGCTGGTATTTGTTCTGTGGTTTGTCTTCCCCCAGACTTCACAGGAAACAGCAGAACAAACTTCCCTGTTGCCCTTAGGGGGAATTAGATCAGCTGTAGGTATAGTTGGAGGCAGCCAGGGTACTATTGTAGAGAGAGCAGCTTGACAGTGCCATTTCTCTCCAAGCAATATTCAACAAGAACAATAAAGTCTGAATGGTCTCTACTTGGTTCACCAGTTTTAGACCCAGGACACTTCAACAGTCACTGCTTAGCTACCCCAAAATGTGACCAGACATGAAAGGCTCTTCTCAGAGCAAAATAACTTTCTACTTTCTCTAGTGAGTGAGGCATATAGTTACTACAATAATCTTTATTTGGCTTTCCTCTCTCATGTTACTTTTCAGAAGGGAAAAAAGTTACCCTAAACAAGTGTCACCTTTTTACTTGTCCTATAGCTCCACCTTTTCCCTGACTTTATGTATTTTTTTTTAAAGTCACATAGGCTTACAAGCCTGGTTTGCCATCCAGACGACAGTTGTGTTCACAGCTAATTGCAAGTGTGGAAGTTCTGCTGCAGTTTCTTGTGGCTCCCACTATTGCAAATTTGAATTAAAATGCAGGCTACTGAAATGTATTACCCCCTTTAGGTACCAGCCAGTTTTACTGGAATTTTCTGGGTTCTGGGGCCATTCTAGACACCCACTGGACACACTTATGTTTTGCCTTCTTTGCTAGTGTGAGGGACACAGTCTCAAGTGGATAGATACATTGACAAGCTCATTGTTTCTTAATTTATCACCAACAAACAGGCAATTAATGAACCCCAAATACTTCTTTGCTGTATACCTTGGATGTCTTGTCCCCTTTTGCAACACAGCACAGCTTGGTTTAAATGATGATATCATAAACTCGTCCCACTCTTCCCAGCCATTCCCGTACTGCCTGGCGGACGCGGATATCTGTCACGTGGCATGTCAGCTGGCTGATACAGGGGAACACTGCTGGCTGCAGGGCTGTGAAAGTTTGGTCTGGCAGGGCCTGAATCTGGTTGAGAACTGTCAGCACCATGTTGGTCCATGCCTACAAACAAATTAGATTAAAAAAAAAAAAAAAGACTCTTTAGAAGATCTTTCTTACTAGATGAGCCCATTGGTTGAGGCAGAAAATAAGGTATCTAGTAGTTGCAGTCTCATGAAGAGGACTGAGTAATGCCAGCATATTCATGTAATGTTCACTGCGTCTTCCTAATTCACATTCAGTACTTTAAGTCATTATTTGAATTTTTATTGCAGATATCATGCTTACCCTTCATCCCCTTTTGTTTTAACCCATAGTGAATCAAGTTTGATGCTTTCACTGGCTGGTTCTCATACAAGCAGCAAGCTTCTGTTTAGCAAAAGAGCCCACTATTGCTGCTGTGGAATGAACAAAAAATCCTTCAGAACAAAAGCATTGTGATGAGCAGCATGACATTTTCAAAAGCCTTAAGTGAGCTAGAGCCCTTAGCAGTGAGCAATGAGCTCATTGTACATTGTTAGGACTAAGTGCACCTTTGGCCCCAGTCACAGAAGCACTTCTGAAAGCTGTACTTATATGTCTGATAACACTTCCCTGAAGACCAATTTTCTTTCGATAGGACAGAATCAGTTTTTCATGGGTGCCAGCTGCTGAAATATTCAGTCCTCATCATGATGACTTCTTTGTTGTTAAACCAAGAGATTATAATCATTATAATAAAAGCATTATAATCATTATAATAAAAAATATAGGTGTCCTTTAAATTATTGTTGTTACTATTAGCATTCTACAAGTATGTCCTACCTGTATCTGGGCCTCGGCATCCCTAACAGATATATTCAGAGAGCTAACTGTGGATCCTGAGCGTGGTCTCTTCTCTTGTCTCAGGATCTCTGGACCAGCACTGAATGAATGCCTCATTTGACCTTGATCTATAAGATGTTGTGGCCGCTGGAGCACGGGTGAGTCTGGCCCTCTTGAACCCAGGAACTCCCCTTTCTTTTCTACTTTGACCTCCTTGGTGAAGGATGTCATGGCCTGTTGCTGCTTTCTTTTCTTGTATTCTGTCATGAGCTTGGAGATAGTTTTGTCAGTGGCTATGGTGTAGATCTTGTTGCCAGCACTCTCCCACCATTCTTTTTTCCTGGTTTGCTCTTTTTTCTCTGGTTTAGGACTTAGGGGTGGGGGTAGCAGCAACGTTTCTCCACTTCCTCCTCGGGGAGTCAGACTGTCTCCAATTTGGTCCCTGATTTGACTCCGGTCATCTTCTGATGGTGTGTCCTTCCCAGACTGCCCTCCAGTTGATGGGGTGGAGGTTTCTGAGTAAAAGGATGGTAAAATGAAGAAAGAGTCACCTTTGAACACTGGAGCCTCCTCTACATTATTCTCCAGGTCCAGATGCATCTGGATGTAGTTGTTGCACAGTTCCATACAGAGCTTATGAAGCCGCTTGATCAGCCACCCCCAATCTGCATTGCTGATAGGCTGTACACTCAGAGATGGTATCCGAGCTCTCCACTGTCTCTTCTCCTTCCCTCGGGGGGGACTGACCTGGGCAGTTTCTTCAAATATGTCCTCATCTTCTGAAGAACACTGCTGGGATGAGTCTGTGCTTCTCTCATCATCTTCAAAGAGGATCTTTTTCACTTGCTCTGCAGTGATGCTCTCCTGGTTTGTCAGGATTGCACAAATCAAAGCATGGAAGTAGATGTTGAAGCTCATTGCTGACTGACGATACAAGTTAGCAGCTCCACTAATGCCAGATACTTTTTTCAGCAAACACTTCAACCCAGGTCTGGTGTCAAACTCTCTGGCTGTTCTATAGGAGTCCAGCAGTAAGTCAAAGATGACAGCCAGGTTTTGCATGGAGATATACCTGAGAAAACCAGCCAACTTGTTTTCTGGTACTTGTATTGTCATTTTCTCCTCCAAGTTAGAAGGGCCTTTCACAAATTCTTCCAGTAAGATGTCATATAAATTCTGGAGCAGTACTTGGTGGGACAGCAAGCTCACCACTATTGTCCTGAAAGGAATACTTGGTAAACCAAGCATGAGATAAAATTAAAATGGTGCACTGTACTTTTATGAGAAGTGCAAAAATACTTCATGTTTTAGAATCTAACATGAAAGCCACAAATGAAAGGCCAAATTTTCACAGCCTTGTTACAAAAAAGTGGAAGATGATAAAGTTGTCTAGAATGGTCTTTCAGCTACTCTTTAAGAGAAGACACTTACATTGGTTAAGAAAAATAACTATTCACTGTAAGCACACTAATGGCACTTGTGCAGAGGTGGTAATAAAACAAAGCTCTATTACAGTTTTTGTTCTTTTTTTCCAGATGGTTAAAATATTCTGTATTTCAGTTTCATGGCAATTGCAAGTCCTTTCAGTATTTCAGTCTTCTATAACTGAAAAATTTGTTAACACACAAATGATGCAGCATTTCTGCCATTGGTCCCTGACTATTATTTTCTATTGCTGTTGCTTTATTTCAGCTAAGTTAAAATATCCTTATAATTTCTTCACTGGCATGACAAATTGAGGCCAAGACTAGGTTTCTATTTCCACTAATGCTAGGAGTACTTCTTAAAAATAAAACACGAGGAGCCAACCAATGAAAAAAAACACCTACAGAAACATCAGCAGTGCAATGGAGCATGCAAAGAAGCTTAAGTCTTGCTAAAGGCACATTTCACTGTTTGCTCTTAAGACTTCAACTTGAACACTGAAAGCCTAGCATGGAATATCTCTTCCTAACCCTACTTCTCACATATAACACTGGGTGACTCTTAGCTGAGAGTTGTTCTAGATCTCACTGATTTTTGATTTGCACAGGGAATCCAGGAATGGCAAATTCCTCCAACCAAAGTTGTTAGGTTGTTTGCCAGTAAATAACATTGAAAGGCTTCCAGGCAAGGGATTTAAAATCATAAACTCTGAAACCTATCTTGAGGCATTTAAAAAGAATTCTTTGCATAAGATTACAGTGGTGATGCTTTAAATGGAGTTGATGCTCTAGTTCATATAATACTACTTGTTTTGACTTAAGGAACTATGATGGATTGCATTTTCTTTAGCACTGATGATATCAAGTGAGGAAGAGATTTTTCAGTTAGCTTGCAATACTGAAGATTTAGGTCTAAGTCAAAGTAAATCATGTAACATGAGATATTCAGTTTAGATTTTTATTTTTTTTGTTGCAAAAAATATTCTGCTTTCATTAAACAGCTTTCAAAAGCGTTTTTGAAATTTAAACCAAATTGTATCAAACCTCAGTTTTGAAAATGCAACTTCTAACAAAATGTCAAATAAAACTGTGCTTCTTGGGTTAATTTACCTATATCAGTTTGCTTACCATGATACACCTGTCAGTGCTAATATATCAGTAAAATTCAGTAATCTCCTTATCTGACAGTGCTAAAATCTTGATGATTAATACATACATGGAGCTCTTTATGGGGATGTAGTTTTCTGCTGTAAAATTCATTAGAGGCTCTGACACAGAAAAGCTCTTAAGAGCATGTATAAAGTTAAATGAGTGCTTGCATTGATTTCAGTGAGTGCTTGCATTGATTTTCCTGTTCCAAAAGCAGGATCAGAATGAAGGAGATCTGCTTTCCTTGTAACAGCCAAAAAGGCAATTTACAAGGACAGTTTAAAGTACTGCTCAATTCCCAAAGAAAGTAGTAGGTAACTACAGGTGAAAACACACAATGCCAAAGCTGGTTAAGGATAGTATTTTCTTATTCTGCCCAAAGTTCCAAACTGAAATATATTATTACTTTTTAGGAAGAAGAAAAAGCTCCCTTACCCCAGCTTCCTGTGAAACGATGCAGCATTAAGGAAACAAAAGCAAACAGGGAGAAGAGAAACCCCACTAAGGTTAAAGTAAAACTTCTGGAAGCCTCGGTTACTAGCATGCAAGACTGGCATTTTACTGCGCTGCTGTAGCAAAGAATATGAAAAACAGTGGCACAGTCAAGTTGTTTTCATGAAAAATGAGCATTGCTGGGCAAACATTTACCTATTTTAGCATTTGCTAGACAAAGTATAGTGTGAGAGCATTCAGAGTTTGTATTAATTGCAAGTTTCATTTATTTATTTGTTGAAAGACAAGCAAGATCCACGCTGCCTTTACAAATGCAGCCTGTTGGACTGCATGGCCTTACATGCCATGAGAGGGTAATAGTGCAATCTTTTGCTTTTTATAGCAAAAACAATGATCTGCAAGCCTTTGGATAAAGCAGATACATTCCTATCATGAAGGAAGGGTTTACACTGTGATCTCAATCTTTCTTCTCCTTTGTGTAGGGCCCTGTTCTCTGAAGGCAAGACAACAGAACACCTGCTCTTGGAGGAAAAGTGTACAGCTGTGTAAGAACAGAGACAGCATGGTCTTTCTTCCTGCCTGTCCAAGGAAGGACAATCACATCCTGGCTCCTTGTTGCAAGCAATAGTCTAGTTTAGAAGGAGGATGCCTGAAGTAGTATAGAAGCAGGTTTGGTATCTAGTAAAAGACAACTTCATGCCATGTATTCCATACTTTGCAATACAAATACAAAACCTGAGTGCAGAATTCTCATTTTTGGCCTTGTTGATGTTACAGCAGTTGTGTAAATAACCTAGTGCAAGCAAAAAGAAATATTCTTTGACAGGATTAGTTTGTCATGCAAATGCATGTGAGTTTCTCAAGTGGTAACATAAAGAAGGGTTTCCACAAAAAAAAAAAAAGCCAAGCAAAACTAATGTTTCCTAGATCAGTATGTTTACATTTTCACAGCTTTCTCTTAAATTTATACTGTTCCAGTTTAACCATTAACTTTTCCTACCTTCTTAATCCAGTAATATTGAATTTATAGGACCATTAGTGAAGCTGATGTTATTCCATTTGCTAGGTATCATTACAAACATAACAGTACTTCCAAAGTTTTCTTCAAACCAGTATTTTTAACTCTATGTCTTAAAGAAAAGAATTTCAACACTGGAAAAGCTACTAATATTTCCTGTGAAAATGATTTTCTTAATTTAATCTGCATTTCCTCTACTTGAAGGTTTTATGTGACCTCAGACATCCTACAGGTATTTGGAACCCACCAATTGTTACTGTTTATCTAGCTTTCTAAGGATCATATTATAGACCCTGATACAGGCTTGTCAATAGTGGTAAGAGCTCTTGTATATGCCTGCTGTATGATCATGGGAACATCTGGAGAGCACACAGTAGTAACCTATTGTCTCCTCTGTCACAAAACCTAATCGTTATTTGATTGGTGTAGTTCATCTTTTTGAGGAGACCTATAGAGAGACATGGTTTGCTAGGCTTAGTTCACATCTCTGCCAGCCTGACAATATTTTTATCTTACTTTTAATGACACAGTATTTTCCTGAGAATATATTTTACCTTCTCTGTGTATGCCCATTTGGTTTCTTATCTGGTGGCAGGTCAATGACGAGCACGCATGACTGGGCATGTTCAAACCCTTCCTTGTTGCTAGGGGTCTTTGGAGAGCACTGAGTCTCCAACATGAAAACCTAGAAAACAAGAAATTACACAAAACAATCAAGTTAGCACTTGCACTGGGTCCTTGGGAGGGCGTGAGAATAGGATATCCTGTATTGTGAAAGATCTATTGTGATGACTTATTTTACAGTGATGGAGAGAATGCAAGGTATCCCACCAGGCAGACCTTCCCTAGAGCATGCTGCTTCGGTAAAAGACCCTCAAAGCCATGTGCTACCTCCAGACATGCAGCAGAGCACAGGGCAAAGGAAAGACATCTTNACTTACAGGGAACTTCCAAGAAGGCTGGAGAGGGCCTGTTTGCAAAGGCCTAGAGTGAAAGGACAAGGGGCAATGGTTTTAAATTGGAGAGGAGTAGATTTAAACTGGACATTAGAAAGAAGTTCCTCACCAGGAAGGTGGTGGAACACTGGAACAGGTTGCCCAGGGAGGTGGTTGAGGCCCCATCCCTGGAGGCATTCGGGGTGAGGCTTGCCAGGGCTCTGGGCAACCTGATCTAGTTGGGGATGTCCCTGCCCACTGCAGGGGGGTTGGACTAGATGACCTCCAGAGGTCCCTTCCAACCCAAACCATTCTATGATTCTATGATTCTTCCTACTTGCATAAAGCAATATTATACCAACCACCAAAACAAGCTTTCTGCTGTCTGTATATTACTTTCAGAAAATACCATGTATAGTAGAGACAAGGACCTGTTTGCATAGTTAGCCTGTTGTACCTAGAAAGGTTAGTTGTTGGAAGGATTATTTTCAGCCATGAAGACACAAGACACCTAACTTGCAGTTCTTTGGGTGGGAAATGCGGAAACAACTCCTAGTGGCTGTAGCTTTGTTTTGTAGCTTAGTAGTTGTGTCAAATCCCCACTGAGAAGAACTCGGGGAGTGCCACTGACAGTGCCTACAAGAAAAGTATAAAAGCCACACTCCCTGCTTTCTTTAAAACTTATTTTAAAATATTTTTTCTATTTAAACAAAGTCTGCCACTGCCACATTATTAGTGATAACAAATCCTGGGCTTTGTATTTCATATTTTCAAGCAGCATCAGGGTATGATAAATCAAGAAAGAAATTGACACCAAACATCTGTTGGCTCTTTCAATCCAGCTGCTTTCCCATGCTGAAACTGCCACACAGTTCTTACAGTTTTATGGTACCCTGCAGGTCATTAAGTTCAGTTTGCTGTGTTTCAAGGAACTTGTTTCATATAACCATCTTCATAAAATGAACAAACTCCAGTGTAGTCTAAAGGACCCTCAGAAGGTTGTCTCTAAACTTGCTATGCTCATTAAGAGTTGGTGGCAAGTTCTAAACCATTTGTTAAATGTCAGCATTTTCCTCTAGCTCTCAGTAGCTCATTTTTCTCTGCAATCTATACCCAGGTATTTATAGAGAAAAATACCTGAATTCCTCTTCAAACTCTGCTTTGATAGGTTGAACAAATCTTGTTTTTCTAGTTTCACATTACAGTCTGCTCTAGTGCATTTTCTGTCCTTTGAATGTATTATTCTTTAGCCGAGTAATCAGAAGTATATGTAACATTCTTGATGAGCATTAACAGTGACTACTATTTCCCTTTCTCTGTCAGAGACATTTCCACTGATGTATCCTAGGGTTGTTGTTTTTAAAGCTACATTACACAATAAACTCATCATAAGTGATCCTCAGGTACCTATGCATCTTCTCCTAACCTAGGCATTCTTAATTCCTACTTACAGAGGGACAGTTTTAAGTTTTTTTTTCTAGTTTTTATTACTTTTCTCAATACTACTGTCAGACAAATAAATGTTAGTCTGGTGATGAGAAATTCCTTGCCTGTAGGGTTTGTGAGAAAGGTGGTGGTAAAGATGTACTTTCATAAAGAAAATCCCCAAGGTTAAAAGGTTCTCTGACTTCTCCTGAAACATCAGTCAGTACCTGTTGTGCCATGGCTCTGATTCTCCAGTATTCAGCTTCAGCACTTGGCGAGAGGGAGGGGGCTGCCACCTTCACTTCACAGGCATCTCCACTAAAGCTTTCAGAACCACTGTGGAAATAGCCCAACAGGTTCTATAGAGAGACACAATATCAGACTTTCACTGTGTGTTAAATGAAGTCAGTGACTGCAGTGTTGTCCAGCCTCTTTGTGTGCAATAGCAGATTCAGAGTGAGCTGATGGTAATCATCAGCCACTCACCTGTTATCTGGCATTTGATGGATCTGGTGAAAAGATATTACAACTTCTTCTGTACTCTGGCTTCTGATGACTTAACAGGATTTTTTGTTACAAGAAAGGTAGAGAGTTCAGAAATAATCTATATGGTGCATGCAGCTACAGGATCAAGTAAACAACTTTGTCTTCTGTCTAGTTCCAACCAACCCAGAGGAAGAAACAGATCAAAAGGTAAGTTTTCATCTACTTAACTCTTGTGATTTTGTACTGTCAGAGAAATTGAAAATAAGTCTGGACTATTAGCAACTAGTGTTGTTTGTACATGTTTAGAAAAATTATTTCAATCTCCACTGTTGATCCAACACCTTTCATTGTGAATTGACAAAAATCACAAAAGTTTACACTTCTTTTCCTGGCTCTGTACCCCAAAACTTCTCTGAAAAAGATAAAGCAACCTGTCAAAAGTTACTGAGTCTGTAACTAGTGTGATTACATTTTGACTGTCAGCAAAAAGGGGTTTTACCTTTACTGGCTCCAGAGTGGCAGAGAATGCATCCTGCAAGGCACAACATGCAAGCCTCCACATCTCTTCAGTAAAAACAGGCCCTGCTGTCACTAACACATACCTACAAAGACACAGGAAAATGTTACCATGTCAAAGAAGGAACTAGCTAATTCTTAATTGTAATGGGAGAAGGTTGAAAACAGAACAAGAGGCCTACTCAGTAACTAGCTAATGATATCCAATCTCCTCAGTTGTTACCCTGACCTATTTTTGTAATTACATGGTAGTTTTGACTCTTTTTTTCCCCTCTGCTTTTCCTCTTCAAGTGCTCATTTTCCAGGACAAGAACCACACATTGTGTAACTATATAATGCAGAGGTTGTTTTGATTATGACTGTAATAACCTAAGACTGGGGAAGGTATTAATTACCTCTAAAGACCTGTGAATTCCAACAGAAAGACTCTTCATTATTTTTCTCAAGGATTAATTATTGACTAAACTGCATGTAAGTAATGTACAAGTATTTTTATAGGAATCATATATATAATAATGCCTAAAATCACAGGTTCTGAAGCAGACTGAAAACAGCAGGAAAAAGTCTAAAATTCTTTACTCAAATAACAATAAATAGATATATCATAGGCTTCTTTTGAGATGTTAGCCAACTTTATCAGTCCAAAAGTTCTTCAAAGATATAAAGACATCTGGTTTTGAATATGCTAAGAGAGTGAACAGACTGTGTTACCTGATACAAGAGCAGCCAACTCTGGAAATAATTTCAGTTGGTTCTGCTACACAGGCTACCAGCAACTTGAAAAGATCTTTCAGCATGGTATTGATCATATTTTCATAACCAATATCTATAGGAAAAGACACAGACTGGTTGTAACATCATTGCCTTTTCATTATAATTAGATAGTCTTGCTGTACTTACTGCTATTTAGATACTTTGCAAAACCAAATTCTTTTTATGTAGCAATCAATAGAGTTCAATTCTGAAACATTCATCACATCAAACTGAAATAAGAACAATCCTTTAGATGTTAACAATATAAAATGTCTGGACTTAAGTGGTACTGGAGAAATTCTGTTAGATCTTGTTCTTGATATTCTAGTTCTTTATGATCAAAGTCTTAGTATCTACTTTTGGGAAGTATAATATAGACTGTGAGGATTTAATTTTCAAGACAGCCCTGCTCTGAGCAGGAGGCTAGACTAAATAACCTCTGTAGGTCCTTTACAAGTTATTTTTTTCCATAATTCCAAATCATATAAAGAAAGACAAAAAATCCCACAAACCAAACTTTTCAACACTCTTCCTCTTTTTTTTTTTTTTATGCTTGATCAACCAAAAGCAATGAAACCATCTCCCTAAGCAGTTATTCAGTAACATGCCACTGATTATTGTCAGTAGATGTGACAGTACAATGACATACCTGAGTGGATGAAATTTTGAATGTGCTCCACTACGAGTTCACAGGAAAGACCAATGGCATGCTTGAAATTAGCAGATGCCACATCCCAGTAAGAATGGTCACCATGGCTGCGATGGAGCCAAAGAGACATCGTGGGAAGAAGAAGATGTACAACTGCATATATGCCAAATCCTGGTCCTTAAAAGAAACACAATGATGGTTGTTTATTTTTGCTTACAAAGCCCATGTGCACAGTAAATTTGCTACGGTGTTCCAAGCTTGAGACTAAGGCTGGTGCTAAAGGAAACAGGTTCTGAAATGTTTTTTGTGAGGTGAAAGGGGTAAGCAGTTTGGGATCTAGTTGTGAGGTAATATATGAACTTTTAGCTAACTGTTTACCTGCTGTCTTTCCCAGTAATCTACAAGACTNACGAAGCCTAGCCACAACGACAAGACTATATGACTTTCTTTTTCCATTTCCTGGACACCAAGCAAATGTTTTCTGTGGCTAGGACAGTAGTATCCTTATCTGTGCAATCAAAGTAAGAGTATGTTCAACATATTCTTACAAGATGGCTTTTGTCAACACAGAACAGTGCACTAACTGGAACAACAAATCATGCACTAAAAAAAATCCCTTTCTACTTGACAATGTCTCTGTGCAGCTCTAGCATAAGGAATATACTTTATAGGAGTTCTTTAGGATTCTAAGAGGTTCAGGTTGGGGCTCTACTAGCTCACATTTTATCAAGGTCCCTCATTACCAGGTGTCTTGGCAACGTCCCTCAGCAATTCAAAGAGCAGATCCAAAGTAGGAGGCTGGTGCTGACGAGGACAGTTGGATATGGCAGTTGTTAATTCTTCCAGCAGGATAATCCAGACATTGATAAGGCCTACAAGGAAACAAAGATTAAAAACCATGACTGAGATACTGCATTGACTGCAGGTGAAACTTCCTCTTAGAAATTGATGGAGGTGAAGAAATTAAAGAGTATGGGTTCCTGCATGTTGACTGTTGCTGTGTAATGGCTGTAGGCAATAGCAGTTTTTGAAATTGAAGTCTCCATTTCTCCAGTTTTTATTAAGTTTGTGTTTTGCCTCATCCTTCCTCCTCTACAAACACCTTGTTCTGGTCTTCTTTCTTAGTTTACTACTCCCACTAGCTCAGTCTCTTTAACCTCGATGGGGTCTTTTTGGTTATTTTTTTTAATGGAACATTTTACATATCTCACTACCATTGCAAGTGCTGCCCAGAATGGATTGTACTGATTTAGGTTAGGCTTTTCTGTAAAGACCCTGAGGTGACAAGCCATAATTTAACTTGTTATACTTGGTACCCAGATTTAAACAGTAACCATGCCTCATGAAATATAATCAGGTTGCCTCACATGTCATCTTTAGATGTTAAGAGGTCCCAGATAGAACAATATTAAATGTGGATATGGTAGAGGTGGACAACTACCAGAGCAGCAAAGGACAGGTAGTACTGTGAGTTCCTATCTACACTGGCAAACACGTATCCCTGAAAAATTATGGGACACAACTGATTTTTCAATACACTTTTGAAGATGGCTAGGGATTGTTTTCCTTTAATTTTTCACAGGTCACTTATGTACTTGTTAATTCCCCATGACATTATGAATGACTAGCAGGATCTTGCATATTATGCTCAGAACGCTCCTGCAATGTACAGTGTTATTCTTGAGCTAAGTGTCCCTGAAAGGCTATGGCTATATTAGGCTAACATGGACTTTATTTTGGTTCACTAATAAGCCCATCTTCTCTGCCACTGGTAGCCATGCTAATGTAGCATCTCTCTGCATGATGCTTGCTGGCTAATTATGTTCCAAAAGCAATAAAAAAGGCTGCAAGAGAACTTAGTTTAACACACACTGAGTTTGCTGACAGAAAGAGTGTTCCTGAGAATCAAGGAAAAAACAGTGAAATCATTACTTGGTAGTGGGGTTGATCATTTATTTATTCATACTACTTCCACAAGGCAGTACGTATGGCTGACACTGTTTGGAGTCACATAGATTTTAATGATGTTTCTAGATAAGCAAACAGCACAAATCACTCAGCATGAAATGTGGGTCTCTTCAAACCTGGAAGAACTGATTGTAGCATGGAATCAAATACATTATGAAAATACACTGCACTACCATACAGCAAAGTAAGCTAAAACACTGCCCCATTTTGGTACTGACTTTCAATACTAGAGTGCCAGGGGAAGCACTGTCTTCTGTCTTTGTAAAGTCAGTTTGCCTAGCAATGTTTTAACACCATTACCAGCTAAACAAAAACTGGGTGAAAGTTTCAGTGATTAGCTCTGACAAGAAGGAGGTTTCCTTGCTGCAGGGTGGCATTTTAGTCACAGCAAGCAAGACACTGACACACAGAGCCACTCCAGAACAGAGGTAAGTACTGCTCACAGGAGGTGGAGGGACCCTAGGTCAAGTTGTAAGCCTGAGTCAAAGCAGATACTTAAGTGACTTGAGTGTCTCACACCCCAGGTTAACATCCTAAAATTTCCAGGGAGTGAAAAAAATCCCAAACAGGGAAAGGTGAAAGAAAAAGTTGTTTGTTGTTTTTTGGTTGTTTTTTTTTTTTAAAACCCTCTGGGACTTGTGGTTTGTTTTTTTTTCAGAGAGCAGCTTTTCTCTCCTTTATTCAGGGTAGCAGTGGAACAGGACAATGCATGTGATGGAAGAGTCTAGATAAAAGTAGGTATCAAGAGTCTTTCTGGTGAGGTATGTGAATAAAATGCACTAGAGTCAGCCTGCTTTCTGCCTCATTGGAGCTGGC
The DNA here is from genome assembly GCA_013396975.1 of Bucco capensis. Taxonomy (NCBI): domain Eukaryota; kingdom Metazoa; phylum Chordata; class Aves; order Piciformes; family Bucconidae; genus Bucco; species Bucco capensis. Next base: position 4,310 of record VWZO01013725.1, on the reverse strand, counting down.
TCTTCACAGAGGCAGTCAGGTAAGAGCAGCTCAGTAGTTCAGATATTCAAAGTGACTGTACTACTTTGAAGGGCTATCATGAGCCAAGAAGCAGTAAGGCTGCATTCCTCTACCACTTGGCCCCACACAGATGTAGTTTAGCAAACACCTTATTAATCCACAATCCATATAAGCCAAACAAATAACCAGGAGACAAATGCTTCTTGTTTTTCTGAAGGTCATAGTGCTTTTTATGTACTTTAGAAATACACCATTTAGTTCAACAGACCAGAGGAAATTGGTTTGGAAACATTTAAACAAGTGTACTTTATCTCTCTAACTCAACACTGATATTTTTTTCTGTTAAAAGCAGGCCTGCCAATACCAACCTTAAACTATTTTTCACTCCTTTACTTCAGTGGTGGTCTAGAAAGTATTTTTGTGTTAGCTCTCAAAAATATACTGGTTGCATTATGAACAACAGGATAATCAAAGTATTATCAATTAAAATATTATCTTGTCCCAAGAAAGGGGTTGTATATTTCTTATATGTGAGCTGTACCTGTTAACATAAAGAAGGGGATGTGACCTGAACTTCCAAGCTCTGTATCTGCACAAGCGCACATGCAGACAACAGGAACACAATGAACTATGAAATTTTCCCCCTCCTTTTTTCTTTCAGCAGTTCAAAATTTACAGTGACAACCAAAGAAGCAATTGATTAATTCTGCATTTACTGCTTTCAGTGCACGTACCAGTGTCATCATCAAAGTCAGAAAGGATACACTCCATCCCATCCTCACTGCTGGCTGACTGCTCCTGCACTCTTCGGGGCAAGTTAACCAGGCGGCCACTGAGGAAGATGGGTTTCAAGGGCATTTTGTAGATTTTGGCTAACAACTTGGGAGCAGGGAGGAGGAGGGAGGAGGGGGGGAAGAGAAGGAAAGATAAATATATACTGGAAAGTTTGTACAAGTTATCACATACAACACAGGTATGTAAATTAAAATAAAAGCTATAAAAGCAGCACAACGTTAGCATCTGTGCTGTTCATCCAGCAACACAACTAGAGGTCAGAAGTCTTCTGTTCATTGACAAGTAAGGGGTTGAGGAAGAAAGAGAGGGAGAAAAGCAATTTAAGTAACACATTTTTGGGAAGGGAGTGTGCTCTCTCCTCATTTGTGCCAGATAAGTATCACTGTTTACTGACTGCACATACGACCAAAGAATCTCCATTAGCTATATGCAGAGGGTTTTGGAGCTCTGAAGGCCTAAGTAAATACTGATAAAAGGACCTGCACAGGTTTACTTCAAAGTGTCACTGCCTGTGTTGTCCATTACATAACAAACTTTGTAGACTTGTGCTATAGTTGAGATACTATCAGTATTTTACCAGGCCTTTTTAAAGTAGACCATGTCTTTGCACTATACAGACAGGATTTCTTTTTAGTCATTCCTATTCTACTGGGAAGGTAAAATAAAAAGTATTACAAGTTAAAAATGGCTGCTGCTTTCAGAGAGGAGAAAATACTTCTGCCTCACTGTGGACTGGGGTTTGTAAGGATTAGGAAGAGTGATTTGATGCACGTAGTGCATAGATAGAACATATTTTAGGCATACACACAGATACTCATGTTTTTTTAAGTGAATGAGATAGCAAGCACAGTTTCACATGCCTGCTGTCTATTATTCTGAGCTGTCTTACTCTTTTCTTTTTCTTTCAGTCTGTGTACTGAATCTACCCATTATCTCTGAATTTAGGTATTAAGTCATTTCAGCAATGGCAATGCCCTTTGTTATGCATTTGTATTGTATGCAGAAAAAACATTGTCTAGGTCCAACAAAAAGACTTGCAGGTACTCCAGAAATACAAACAACATTATAAAAATTAGATAAAACCCATGCTAATAACCATGAAAAGAATCTATGCTGTGTGCAAGATTACAGGAAACATGCCAGCATTCTAATTGTTTGTTAAGAGATTTGCCCTAAGCTTCAGATACGTTTTCATGGTAAAGATAAGCTGCTGCTGCATTTTAGAGGGTGTAACCTCTTGGCCTTCTTGAAATCTGAGAATTCTTAGGGTTGTTTTAATTCCTTCATTCCCAACACTGTTTACAGTAACTGTTTAAGTAAGCATACATGCAGCTTTGAATATGTTACTAGGTTTTGAACATCCACATTTTCCCACATGGTCCTTGAGTCTGAGTCTTTTCATCTCTGGAGTTTTCCCACCATTGGCTGGCCTAGATAGTATGAGATTCCTTCAGATCACTGCTCTCTATCTGGTAGAGCAGGTTATAGGCTTGCCACAAGTTCTGCTGTGTTTATGCAAACCATCTAACCATAGATGCAAAGCCTAGAGGTTAAAAACTGTTTCCTATGCCAGGTTAGTACCTGTGTAAGATTGTTCATCATACCTGAGAACATCTCCTGAGGTAATCAAGCGCGGGAAGGCACAAGTCTGTAGATGCAGATCCTGATCCTGGCACACAGTCACCCATCTCCTTACAATCTACTTCCCCTGTGGATAGCAAAGGCATGATTGGGAAGGACAAAAGAGAAACAAGCATAGCATTAGTTCTCCTTTTTCATTCAGTTGTACCCTAATATCTAAACAGCATCCAGAAAACTGCCTTTGTTTAAGCTTATTAGATGATTGCCAGATGAAATTTAACAAGGTTAAATGTAAAGTACTGCATCTGGGAAAGAACAACCCNGAGCACTGGAACAGGCTGCCCAGGAGCCTGTGGAGTCTCTTTCTCTGGAGACATACAAGAGCTGCCTGGATGCATTCCTGTGTGACCTGGTCTAGGTGCTCCTGCTCTGGCAGGGGGGTTGGACTAGATGATCTTTCTAGGTCCCTTCCAACCCCTAACATTCTGTGATACTGTGATTCTCATACAAACAATATGGTAATATTCATCACAGTTTATACATGGATTTTTATATAAAAGCTTTAATAAATACATGCCCATTTCATAATTCTTCAGTAAAGCCTTTGGGAGTTCTTATAATCATATCTTATAGTCATTTCTCACATTGATTTCACTTTTTTCCATGGGTGTATGAATTACTTTCTCATATTCAACCCTTGCTCAATTAGTATACTCACATTTTTTTCCTATTCCTTTGCACCCTAGTGCCCTGGAAAAGTCTTCTTTCTACCACAAGTACTTCCTTTTGTTTTATTTACTCCTTAAATAAACCATTTTATATTTTGTCTACAGTACTTCCTTCTGTTGTGTAATTTAGGTGTCAAGGTCTCACAGGTTTAACTGTATGATATCCTCAGGCTCTAGTATCTCAACATCACAGGTATTACTAACACTGTGGCATTAGCAGACTTCTACTTTTAGGTCAGTGTCACTAAGCATATTAAATAGATGATTTCCAAGGTGTCCTGTTGCAGAGCTTCTACCTGGATAACTTCATTCACTCCATCATTTTCTCTATCTGCACAGTCTGTTTTCCTGCCCTCTCAGCCAATGTTCTACCCACTCTAGAACACCTGGCTCATAGCCATTTTTCCAGTTTAGCCAAATACTTCCCACTCAGTGCCAAATCTGAAGCTTTACTAAATGCATATATACACCAACTTTTTATTGCTTTTAAAGCTATTCCTCTCATAAACTCCACAAGATAAATAGTAAATCCTGTTGTTAAATCCTGCTTTATTCTCCTTACATTACATTTATTTGCTTTTTCTAGGCCCTTAACTATTCCCTCCATAACGGATTTTAAAGTCTTGTCTACTACTGAGACCAGCCAAGTCAGCCAGTGAAGTCTGAATGCCTTAGTTATATGTTAAAATGCACATGTGTATTTGCTTTTGCTCAGTACTAAAGTATCTCATAGTCCTACTACCTTTAATACACAAAAAAGATCTTGCTTTTTGACATGTAACCATAAAGGGGACAAACTTATCTCATGAAGGTAAGAAACCTAAAGAAATATAAGACAGGCTTTTCAGTTCTCCAGAAGGAACATGGGTTCCCTCTACTGGTAGTGGACATGCAAGTTTGTTTCTCTTGTGCAGTACTAATTGCAATTCCAGTCTGTCATCACAAGCTGAATTCCCAGTCTGTCACCACAAGCTGAATTGTTCCCTTGTTGAATACAATGATGAAATAGCTTAGTAAGATGAAAGTAACATTAAAGACTAGATTTGTTGCAGCCTAGGTGCTTCATTTAATTAAAGGGAGTCACAGACCTAGATTCCCCTGTGAATTAATAATATACTACCAAAAAAAGCACTCCATTTTACCAATCATTAGAAATTTTGCAATATACATAAGGAAAAAAATCATTACCGCAGTTCAACAGAATCA